>CM076579.1:1315195172-1315515726 GCA_034641835.2 Pinus albicaulis | reverse complement strand
CATGTCGGAAACGTACTTCAGTTTTGGTTCCATCACTCTACTTCGTCCAATTCATTCCAAATCTTGGCCTGCAGGTTACACTCACGCTGGACTGATGTGGGATGCCTTAATGCCTTCCTTCCAACAGATATTTTCCCATCGACTCCGACTCATTGCTCTGGGAATAAGGTCTAGAGTTTTTTGTCAGTACCTTAGGGTTTGCAGTCATCAGTGGCAGACTCTTCGCTATTGACAGTGGGGATTCATCATTGCCTCTTGATTGGTAGATTCTCTCAAGTGTTCGACTTCAACTCATTCATTCGCACTTGTTAGATTGTACTAGGGCACCTTAACGCTCATTTTCATTATTGGTGGGTTGTCTCGCGTTGGTTAATGTTATACATCATTGACCGGTAATCCAACGATTTCTCACATGGTCGACTTCAGCTCATTTATTCCCATTTTGTAGAATTGTGCCATAGTGATCGGTGAAGACCTCGGGTTGCATCAGCATTTCTCGGTTCACTTTTGACAGTCCATTCAGTTTCTTCCAGTGATGCCGTTCACCCTTATATGTTGTAGTGTCAGTACAGCATCATTCTATATGTTGGCTCCCGAGTTGCGTGATTGTACCATTTGTTCCACCTCTTATGATTTGGTACTTGGAGATTCAGTTACTTATATGATCAGACATCCAGTTGCAGCATCCTTGATCAACTTTCTATATGTGATACTTGGACATTGATTCAGACTTATATTTCCGGGCCATGCTCAGATGATTCATTGTGTACTTTCAATTCAGCTATACTTGTATACATTTTGGATCTATTATGTACTTTCCATATGATGTATTTTTGACTGAGCATGGGTATGCCTTCCTCAGCATGAGTTGACTCTCTGTTTTCTTTCATTGGTTTTTTGGCAGGCTGAAATCTGGTGAAGTCCTCTCTTGTCCTTGTGAAGTTCTTTCTATGTGCATAATACATTTCGGCCATCAGATACCCCTTATGACCTCATAAATTAGGGGGCATCTGTTATAGCATCATTTCTCACCTTCATATGATTCATGATTGCTTTTATGGCTTTGGGCACCCATTCCTACAGACTTGAACAAATTCACTAAAAAACAGTGTAAAAATCCCCATACGCGGTTATGCCCAGACTTTTCCGCGTGTATACGCGAGTCCACATGTACTTTCCGCGTATGCCATTAAAATCATTAAAAAATATATTAAAATTCCCTATTTTCGTGCTGGGTTGATGGTTACTCTGGTAGTTCAACTACCCCAGCACGTGGCCAATTGTTTCCAACTGATGAAACTACTTTGAGGGAGTATAAAAGCCCCTCATGTGTATGGCCTAAGGGAGAGAGAAATTTTATAGTCATTATACTCTGTTGGATTCCCAGTTCAAGTCTGATTCCCCGTGCCTCCTGCACTTTCCCAGATTTATATCAGGAAACCCTTGTTTCCTGGAGATGTTCATCCATTTATATGCCATCTCGAGTGCACAACTCTTGGAAGAATCTTAGCGAGGCAAGGGCGGGACGAATCCGGACGACGGTCTACTCGAAGATCGTGGAAGGATTCAGGTGATCTCTCCACTTTTACTACTGTACATGCTATTCATAATAATGAAGAACCCTCTTGTTCCTGAACTTCCGTGTTAGTATCTATTGTTATATGTGGAAGGATTGATTATTAAGCAGTTATTGTCGTTTATATCATGTTTCACATTGATTACACTAATGTTTAGGAGAATTATATGCTGTACAACTAGGTTTTCGTGCACGTTCTTTCTTGTTTTCAAGTTGAAGGAGGAAGGAAGGTTGCTGGGGGTTTGAACCCTGTGGGATCTACATCAAACGTAGGACTACGGGTGAGTCCTTCTATCATTGATTTCTAGTTTTTTGCATTCAAGTATGGTTGTGTGTGAGTCTTTCTGAATAGCATGCCCTGATCTGTGGAGGTTTCGACCCAACAAACCTCTAGGGTGATTTTCCCCGAAACACATATAGACCCACACTTTTCTAGAGAAATCATCAATAAAAGATACAAAATATGACGATCCTCCATATGAGGTTGTAGGAGATGGACCCCAAACATAAAAATGGATATAATCAAGGATTCCCTTACTAGTATGTTTTCCAGTTTTAAACTTCTGCTTGCTTTGTTTCCCAAATATACAATGTTTAAAGAAATCTAACTTAGAAGATTTTAAACTGGGAAGTAACTTACGATCAGATAAAAGTTTTAATCCTCTTTCGCTCATATGGCCCAATCTTTGATGCCATAAACGAATAGAATTACTGTCGTTTTCAGATACTGTAGAAGCATGATCTGACTCTATTCTTCCTTCTAACTGAAAAATATTTCCACACTTATTTGCTTTCATTACTAGTAAAATTCCTTTATAAACTTTCATTACTCCACCTTGAATAAAGGTTTTATATCCATTTGTGTCTAGTACTCCTAGTGAAATGAGGTTTTTTCTTAGTTCAGGTACATGTCTTACATCAGTTAGAATTTTATTTGTCCCATCAAACATTTTAATCTGGATGCTTCCAGTTCCCACAATATTACATGAGACATCATTTCCCATGTAAACAACTCCATCATTGATTGATTTATAAGTTTTAAACCACTCTCTATGAATGCACATGTGATTTGACACATCGGAATCTAACAACCAATGTTGATCATGATTAGACAAACTAACTGATAACACTTCATCACTCATACCTGAAACGGATGCCGAACCTGTATCTGTCGTGTTTGCTTCTTTCTTTTCTGTCAAAGAGTCTCCTTTGGATGTTTGTTGTCTCTTCCAACAGTCCTTCTTCAAATGTCCCGATTTGCCACAAAACCAACACTTTACCTTACTCTTCTTCCCTTTCGATTTTGAACACGAGTTGTTGTGCTTACTGAAGCGTATTTCTTTAGAACGACCTCTGACCATCATTGCTTCTGATGTAGAGGTTTCTGAATTTGACCTTTTCCTTGTTTCTTCAGATAGCAAAGCTCCAACAACATCATCAAATTCAAGGGTTTCTGATGAACTAAGACTTATAGAAGTAACAAAATGATCCCATGAATCGGGCAACGAGCATAATAAAGTTACGAATTTATCTTCTGATTCAAATTTTACTTCTATACTTTCTAACTACACCAAGAGAGTATTAAAGGTATTAAGATGATCAGTTATCGTCGTACCTTCCTTCATGCGCAAACTATACAACTGTCGCTTCAGAAGAATCCTATTGGTTAAGTATTTTGTCATGTACAACTTTTAAAGTTTTGTCCACAAACCAGCAGCAGTTTTCTCTGACACGATGTTAAACAAAACATCATCAGCCAAACACAATCGAATGTCGCTCAGTGCTCTTTCATCCATGTCACTCCATTTGTTATTCGTCATGGTGTAAGGCTGTTTGGCTTTTCCCAACAGCGCCTTCGCCACGCCTTGTTGCACAAGTAGATCATACATCTTAACTTTCCAGATCTCGAAGTTGTTTTTCTCGTTGAACTTCTCGTTCTCAAATCGAGCACTTTGTGTTTTTGCCATAGCTTAATTTGGCTTCTCACGCAGCACAAGGAAATCTTCACAACACTTATCAAGAACAAATAATTTTTTGGATACTTGAAATGTTATTTCAGCTGGTTTGGATATTTTGCCTGGCCCTTATAATGGCATATTACAAAAAATCGATATTACAATGTAAATCGATATTACAATTTTTATAAACCCTATTTAAAATCGATTAATAACAATATCGATTTAACATACAAACCGATTTAAAAAAAAAAACTTTTCAAACAATGAAGTGCCGCCTTTTGTAGAATGACTTCATAAAAATCGATTTATTAAAAGGCCATGGCATATCAATAAAATTGATTTAAATCACAAATAAATGCAAAACGATATACTAATACAAATCGATTTATATGCATTTGAATAAATACAAAACAAAAAATCGATTCCATATATTTATCCATTTTACTGTCCACTGCTCACTAGTCTACGCTTTCAGAAGTCCACCGTTCAACCGCGCATACCAACTCACAGAACCGCATTTAACAGCCATTGCATCTTGCTCGGAACTACTGGTTCACTTTCACACCTTCCACGATGAGGCTCTTGTCAACAGTATTCCACGCAAACGTAGATCTGCACTTACACGACTATTCGTGTTGTTCTTACGCTCCTCCCATTGCCGCAGTTGTGTTATCAGTTTTCTTGCAGGAGAACTCAGGACGTATTGGCTCACGGTAAGATTGGCTGAGTCAGAGTCTGATTGCTGTTTATTCTTCAAGTAAATCCTCGCAGTCTCACATTCCACGCAAAAATATCATAGCACATGGACTTTTCACCTCCAGGCAGTTTATTTACAGCAACGGTGATTTTTGTTTGTGCCTCAGGTATAGGGGTTGGGCTGCATAACAGAGAAACACTGAATTGTTACAATGGAGAACTCCGTTACAAGGATGGGATCCTCAACAAGTTCCTCAATCCACGATTATAACACTGCAACAATGCTAAATCTTACGCTTAGCAACTTGGCTCTCTTACGCTCAGCTCTTATGGCAACATACACAGAGTTTGCACCAGCGCTTCTCGCCAACTGATTTTCTCTTACAACGCTTCTTGCGAGGTAGCTTCTACAACTTGCTCTGATACCAATTTGTTGAGTTCAGCAGCGGAAAAACTTAAACAAAACACACAGCAGAAACAAACATAAAGACACAGATTTTAACGTGGTTCACCCAACCAATCTGGGCTACATCCACCAAATAGGGCATCGACAATCTCATTTATCAACTAGAGAATTACAACAACAGAGTTTCTCATCTGCTCTTCCACTCACCTCACATCCCTCATGCTGATTTGCCTCTACGGGCTTACATTTTATAGCTAGGAGTAGAAAATTAATCATGAATTCACTCACAAAAAATATAGGATGCATTAACTCCACATCAGGATTACATGGATTCAATTTAGCAACAAATCAAATTGTTGTCACATTCATGATATTTTCTCCAAATTTAGTTAAAAGAAAATCTCAACATTTTCTGCAGTAGTTTGTTGGGACAAAAAAGCATCAAAAAGGGAAAGAAGAGAACATACTGAGGAATTTATTCCTCAGAGAATTCCTAGCCAAAGAATTCAGTTTCTCACTACAGAGCAGCAGTAGCCGGGAGCAGATCCACTTACTCCAAAAGGGAGTGCGTAGAACAAGTCAGCAGTTGTGTAGAGGAGAGAGGAGGAAGTTCAACATTTGTTTGGCGTGATGGAATCAACTGGGTTGAGGGATCAATATCGGTTGGATGGTGCATCCAACTACATGATCTGGAATGCATTAGAGGAAATTTCAGCCTAAAAGTGGTCTCCTAAGGAAAAATAATAAAATAATAATTAAAATAATAAAATAAGATTTATAAATTTTGGAGGGAAAACAAGAAAATTACTTTTTCTAATTGTATTTTTGGTCTATCTTCGTATAAGTTTACTAAAATTTCAAGTGTATACACTTGTTAGGTGCAAAATTAAATTTCACGTCCGACGAGTACCCATTAAGCATACTTTTGAGAAAACCCACATTGATAAAAATTGTAGATACATTAAAAAGTGTGTTCAACACACTTTTTTAATGTATGCGAAATTTTTATCAATGTGGGTCTTTTCAAAAGTATGCATGATGGGTACTCATTGGATGTGGAATTTAATTCCGCATTCAACAAGTGTATACACTTGAAATCTAACTAAACCAATAGGGAGATATCCAAAAATACAATTAAAAAATGTAGTTATTTTTCTTTTCCCTCCAAAATATTTACATGTACCTCTTTTTTAATTTAAATGATTTTTATTGGTTTACATATTATGACACGAAAATTACATGAAAATTTCATGGGCACTTTTAGGCTGAAATTTCCTCTAATGATAGGATCACCTACCTTCTAAATGAGTATGATCTCAAGATGTAATTAGTTCAGTGGTAGTTGTACCCACGAACGCAGATCATCTAAAGTCCTACAAGAATGAAATGGAAAAGGCCAAGAGAAATATCCTCGATGGAGTGAGGGGTCATGTAGTTTCTCACATTGCGGGCAAGTACACAACCAAAGAAATGTGGTATGCATTGGCCACACTATATCAAGGATCTTCCAAGCAGCGGAAGATGTACTTAGAGGAGAAGTTGAGGCTAACCAGGATGTAGAAGGGGGAGCATATATAGCACTTCCTAATGATACTTAAGGATACCTGAGATCAGTTGGATGTTGTGGGAGCAACGCCTCAACCTAATGAGTTTGTACAATTGGCCCCTTAACAATGTTTTCGAGGAGTGCAAAGTCTTTGTCCATAATATCCTGGGAAAAGAGAAGTTTCCTGCTTGGGAGAGAGTTTGGGTTGATCTACAACAAGACGATATGAGGCGTGTTTTGGTGAAGAGCACCATAAGTGGCAGCAACAAAAGTGGGGTGAAGATCGAGAAGGAAGAGGAGAACGCAACCCTCGCATCAAAGGGGCAGTAGGAGTGGCACAAGTGAAAGAAGGATATTTCGAAGATCAAGTGCTTACAATGTGGTGAGATTGTCCACTTCATTTCTCAGTGTCCTCTTCAGAAGAAGGAAAAAGAAGAGAAGCAAGATCAGCAGGCTACCTCTTCTAAGATAAAGAGATTGTCCTCCATATTGGAGGAGGAGTTTGCCATGATTTTCTATAGACCTCCAGGGGAGAGGTGAGGTGATTTGGTTTTGTAGCCCTAGAGAGCTACAAGATCGGAAGGATCCTTGAGGAGTCCACCTCTTGGATCATCACCTTACTATGGGAGCCGATAACAATAGTAGCAGGATGGACCAGTGAAAAATAGTGCAGTAGGGTTACAGAGTGACAGTTGCAGTGGCTAGGAGCGCCAGATACTGAGAAGCACAGAGAAGAGTTGGAAGTAGTGAAATTTGCACAGTGCAGAGTTAACAGTAGTGCAAAGGCTTCAATGACATCGCAAAGACTAGAAACAGTCATAACTCAGGTGATAGATGCATCAATATGAACACAGTTGGTTCAGTTGATGGACATCTCTCAGTTGCAGCGGCAGAAGATGAGAGGAGTTGTGGATGTTGCAATGGTAGAAGCAACAAAGTTGCAGTGCAGATGCAGTAGTTTGAAGCAGTATGCAAGGTCAACAACAACATAGATGCAACACAACAGGAGATGGTACAGGATCATAGTGATGCTTCAGGAGGTTGCATTACTAGAGCACATTCTTCGCTAAGAGGGAGTGTTTATTTTTGTAGCATGGGATGTGCTATAGCCTCAAGATTTTGCAGAGAGGCTAAGACACATGCATTCTACAATACCCATAAATCGTTTTTGGAAATTTCACCCGGAGAGGATCTAATTAAAATAATTGATTATTTTTAATGGATTCCTAAGTCTAAACTTTGAAAAAGGAAATAATTAAAAGTTATTAATTAGGTTAGGTGTGAATATTCTAGATGAATACAAGGATCGAGTCCAAGCTAATATTAGCCTTTGATTATGTTTTAAGCTTGGTCGTTGATATGTCAACGAGAGATTATAAGAAGGAGATAGATGGGAATTTGTACGACACATCGAGTGAGAGATCTAGAGATCAAATTCTCAAGGGAGTAGCGCAACAGTTGTTGGAGAGAGATTGAGAAGATTTCTTGCAATGAGGGTAAGGGATGGTTGGTCGGAGGAAGGTTTTCCTGATCCAGTGAATACATTGTAGAGAAGGCATCGAGAGGTCAAGAGACATTGCGCAGTGCCATACTAGGAAATGTAAACGTACGTTGAGGCATTACATAGCCTTAGAAGAGATCCACAGATTTGCTGAGGAATAATCAAGATCTAGTGTCAGGAGTCGAGTGTGAGATCGGAGGGCCATAGATTCGAGTTTCCATTCAGCAAATGATCAACTAGAAGGGTGACACAATTCCTGGAGTTTGTGGCGCAGTGGTAGCGCAGAGGCATCGTGGGGCTAGCCATCCAGAGCCCAGATTAGAGTAGGATTGCCAGTGATAGTCTGAGACAATTTCTCACTACCTATTTTCTAGTTTATTCACTGTATTAGATTGCAAGTTTGGGCATCCAAAGATTTGTATTTAGAAAAATACTGCATAATAATTAAAACCCTCAGTTGTTGCACTGATTTTCCCAAATTTGGTTTTTCCAGGGATATTGTCCAAAAACAACAGTGTTCATTGTGTGTGTTTATTTCTTTCATGCTCAGTATTTTGTTTCCACAATACTTTTATGTTCTGAAGGTTGTAGTAGAATTTATTTCGATGTTTACTGTGTAACATCGTAAATAACTTGATTCAGAAGTAACAAGTGGAAGAAATAATATCAGTTGTTGCAGTAGGGATTCCGATTTAGGAATTTTCATACTATTCCTCTTCAACAATAGACAAAGAAACAACTTCACAACATGCTCTTTTCTCATCCAGTAGATAAATATACTCAACCTTCTCTCATGTACAAAAATCAAAACCCTTATAACTTTTCCTTTATGTCTAATTTACGACTTCCTTGTATTGTTATTCTTCACACGTGTGAGAGAATATGATTTTTGAGTGTGTGTCGAAATGAGGAGGGTTAATTCCCTTTTATATTTAATTAGGGTGGCACAAGAGACATGTCATCTAGTTGGGCTGACCTAAAATTGAGGAACTGACTTGAATAATTTAATTCAAGTTCAAATTTTTAATTTCTCTCTTATTTATTTCATAAGTCGACTTGAATATCGATCACAATGACAAAAATGCAACACTAACTCCCTCTCTTATAGCACTAGAAACTAAAATTTCTCAAAGAAAACACATTCAATGAAAACTAAAGCAAAATAGTTAAACATTCTTCATATGTTTCTTTGAAAACAATACTTGAACCAATAAGTCTCCTTCAAGTTGCTTCATATTCCTCTAAAATGTATAGTCTCCCAACTATAATCCAAGTCCCCAGTGTCATTACACATCATTTGCACATGAAATTCCTCCTAACCCTCGCAAAGGTATGGTATCAACTTCCAAATCCCAAATCTCCCCTAAACTATTGAACAAAAATCCCCTAATGCATGTCTCATAATCCCAATGAAATATAGTTTCTTTGATCCACAAGAATCCCAAACTATTCAGTAACGATCCTCCCATTTATTACTCGTGTAATACCCCCACTTTTTTTGACGACGTAAATACATGTACCTTTTATATTAGGCTGGTGAGTCAGAATTACTTTATTGGTCTACGTGCCCATGTAGTTGCAAAGATATTGATACATCGATTTTTGACTATGTGGTTAGAGGAGCCACGATACGAATATTGTAAATCTTGTAAATGTGTATATCCTTAAATATTAATAAAATAAGGCTAGTTGTAGATCCCACTCCATGGAAAGAGTATGGGGGACGCAACTCCAAGGAAAAATGAAACAACTATATATGTTGGTGAAAAATGCACCTGGGGCCCATGAGGGTTCTAGAGGGTGCCACATGGAAATTTAGGGCCATACATATATAAAAATAAGTGTAGTTTGGGATTATCGACAGTTAATCCTGCAAGAGATAAGGGAGATTAGTTAGTGAGTCTGGGGAAGGACTCTGATATTGACTAATTTCAGTGAGTCTCGGGGTTGGACTTTGGACTCGTCGGGGTAAGGTTATTAAGTTAATTGTGTCATATTGATGCATCTTGTTTATGATGTGAGCCCAATGCTGGCTCCAGGAGCTTGGTGCTCTGAGGGTTTTTTTACCATGTTTATGGATTAACGGCCAGAGAGTTTTAGTGGGAACTCGATGTTGGTTTATGGCCTGGAGGGTGTGTGGAGCCCTGGATTAGCACAGTTGTTGGGTTGGCACCTTGGAAATTAACTTGGAGGGTGCCTGAGCCCTGGAGAAGCGTGACTATTGATTCGGCCCCTTCAGCCTTGGAGGTACAAATATTTTTCAGTTACCATTGCCTTTAGAGTTGCCATCCCAGCTCGAGGGTGAGCCGTTGGTTTAGTTTATGAGTCACCGGGTCTATGAATAGGTGGAATGTGGAGAATTCACAGTTAGTTTGCTTGTTAATAAAAATAAGTACCATGTTCTACAATATTTGGTCTATGTGTCATTATTGAAATTTATGGGTTTGAGTTATAAACCTTGATTCATGTATTTTTTGTGGTTGCTAAGTATAATGTGTTGCATTTACTTGTGTTATGTGTGTACAAACCCTAGCCAAGGTTCAATAGTTTTTAGTTTAAATTTACATTGTGCATTAATTTGAACCTATAATGTTAATGTTTTCAAAGAGAATGATTTATATATATGCTTGATGTGATTTATTATCACGCTGTGAATATTTATTTGCATTTAATTAGATGTTAAATGACTACATAAGGCATATTATGTTGCATTTTAAAATAAATATAATTGTCATGTAGTATAAGAATTATGAAAAAATACAATGCACTTCCATATTATATTAAATTATAAGTATGTGGTACTATAGAGTGGTGTTTTCTGGTCGGTGGCCATAGACATTATAATTGGTATCAGAGCAGGTTTTCAATACTAGGTCTGATTGGGCTAGATTCAGGGAAAATTGAGAATTTTACAAGCTAGCCACCAATTGTTTTATGAAAGTCACAATGGTGGAAACAACGAAATTTCCCTAAATTTTGGGACAGGTACCAAAAAAGGGAACTTAGTGGAATGTGGGGGTTTTTTAGACCAGAAATTGAAGGTTTTTGGGAAAAATCTTGCCACAAAGGGCTAAATTTGTGTAAATAAAAGCTACAAGGGTTACAAATAAATTCCATGTTAATATAGTTATGGGAAAATTTTCCATACAATCAGGGCTAATTCACCCTCGGAGGTGGGGTCCCAAGTGATGGAAGCTTGGGTGAAGTACCCCTTAGTGACAAAATATTGTGAAGACTAAATATGGTTGCAAAGTGTTTGGTAAAATGCATGAGTGAAATGTCTTCTTATATAGTACAATGATAAGAGAGTATGTGTCTAATATATATATATATATATATATATATATATATATATATATATATATATATATATATATATATATATATATATATGTATATATCTTTGCATGTATAAATACAATGATATAAGGCTATACTTTGTATGGAGGATGTATTACATTGGAATTAATCAATGCCCAAAGGGTTTGACGAAAGCTCATCGTGGAGGCCATCGATTCGATGTCAGGATTTTGTCGTGTCACGGTTAGGTGAACGAAGGGGTGACATGGCCCAGAGATACATCCCGAAAGCTTCTGATTAGAAAAAAAAATAAGTGGCCATGCAGACTAGGCATATGGCCATCTAGGCCTACAACATGCAACATGGAGATGGAGAGCGTTTACATTGGCTAGAAGTGGAGCCCTCACAACATCTCATCCCGAGGGTGCAAGAAAAGCAGGTAAGGAGAATCGACAGGACAATGGGACTGAGATGACATGTCCTGGAGGTCCCATCAGAGAGGAGTAAGGAGGTGTAGTCAAGGAGAGTGTGTTGGAAAGTGTAACTAGGTCGGTCTTCATGTTGACTATGTAATTATATAAAGAAGATGTCAAAGATTATAAAATGTATTTTTGGTGTACTTTCCTCATGGGTTTCATGAGCAAGATTTTTATTATGTAGATAGACTTATTCTTGATGTCTAATAGGTTTGAGTCTTCCAGGCATAGAATATAATTAAGTGTCATCTATATATATATGAAGGAACCTGTCATGCTCCAGATCTAGTCAAAAGCCTTGTCTCACATCCAAGAGTATATAGAAGAAATGCCTACAAAATGATCTCTCTCAAATGTTGGAAAAACAAGTTATTACAAGTTGTTGAAGTTGGTTTACAAGCCTAAAGACAGGTCGACCAAAAAGCTGAGAAAACCATCAATATAAATACTTCTCTCTGCGGCTCATTTGTGAATAAGTTTTCAAACAACTAAGGGACAGTCTTGTGGATTAAGGAAAGGGTATTTCAGTGTGGTTTCTTTGGAAAATATTCTCGGTTAAAAAGGTTAAAAGACTCTAATATACCTGTGGTGAAGTATATCTACGGAGAAGTGAATCTGAAGCTTACCTATACTTTATATGTAGTGAAGTATATCTGCGTAGAAGAAAACCTGAAGCATACATGCAGTGAAGTTTATCTGCAAAGCCTGAAGCATACCTGTTAGCAGAGCTTGAAGCATATACATTAGCGGAGATCTGAAGCATGCCTATTAGCATATACCTGAAGTACTTTTGCGGAGATTTGAATTATACATGTACTATATATTTGCGGATACTTGATAAAAAAGGAAATCACATCTAGGATGAAGCATACCTAAAGTACAAGCATCTGAAATTGATTTGCATATTCTTGAAGTTGATTTGCGGATTTTAGGAAAACATTACAGGGTGTCTTTTGCAGATGTGTTACAACCTACATTTTTAATGCTAGTGCAAGAGTTTGATTAAATGCAATAATTCAGTAAAGAAAGTGACTGTAAGTATAGGGCATCCTTAAAGAAGAATAAGGGTAAGGAAGTGCAGAACAGTGCAAATCATTGAAGAAGAGAAGAATCTAGTTTGAAAGGGAAGTGACAAGATCTTGGATATATTCCTAAGTCTAGGGTCTGAGTCTGGGTCATGGTACTTGACATTTGAAGACCTATAAGGAGAATTATTTGCAGGTTTCCCTCTCTAAGAGGGAGAGGTTTTTCCCTGGCTCTAGGAGCCTAATTTGTGTGTCTCGTGTACTTTGATAATTGACTTGATGAAATATTAACTAAGCTAAAGAAGAGAACTCATAAGTAAGTTCACAAGTAATTATCAAGAAGATACTTTTTATTAATCACCAGCCCTCCAAATTCTCAACACGGTATTAGAGCTAAGGTGCTAGAAAGGGGATAGAGACACTTAAGGATCAGATTTCATGGAAGGAATCAAAGCAAGGTAAAAGATTGTAGAATAAAAACCAAAGAAGGAAGCTTACACAACATTTAGGATCTTTGTATTAATGGACAAAACTGGATCACAATATACAAAGAAAGGATTTGATTAAAATAAAGGTCAGTTTTCCACAGTGAAATAAATATTAAGACAGTTTCGCATTAAAGGAAATATTATAGTACCATCTTAAATATGCCAGTATTTCATTTCCATCTCAAAGTATTTCCATCAAAAGCTTCAAGGCAAGTTACCTATCATCCTTGATCCTTCAAGGAAGCAACAAAACATCCTCATCAATCTCCATCAAAAGGGAAGCGAGATCTAAAAGCTTTGACATCATAAAAGGACCAATCTCCTTCATTGAAGGAATTTTCATTTGGAAGAAAAACCATTCAAAGGAAGCTTAAACCATCTTCAAATTAATCAAGCTGATAGATGAAGAAAAGCATCTACTCAAGTAAGTATATCTATGACTTTATATGAATCTATTAAAATGTCTTCGTTGCAAAGAAAGAAAGAAACTGGTTAGGGTTTCAAACTCTTCTGCATAGAAGACAAGGACAATGAAGTCATGCAAAATTCATGAAGGGATATATAAGAGCCCAAAGGATTCTTACAGAATCCATAAAATACTATCTCATCTCCAATATACCAAAATATATAATCATCAAAAGGAATATATGAGAAATTGGTGGAGCTATTCTCTATGAGTACTGCAGGAGAAGAAATCTCTCTAATCAAATGCAAGAACTAGGAGAAGTAATGTTTGACTCTGAGATTACTACATTATGCTCTGCCAGAAGAATGGGGAAACTTCACTTTAGGATTATACGGGAAGATAGAAGTCACACCATTCCACAATTTAGGGTCTCTTTGTAAATAGAGGAAACAAGATTGAAATCCAAAGTTGTTACGGGATCAAGTGAAGGAATCAAGCCTTTCCAACCATGTCTAGGAAGAAAGGAAGATTCGGTAAGTTTTGGTCCTCAAAGTAAAAGAAGAAATTTGGACGAAGCACGATGCCTTGGATATGATGAACTTGAGCATTAAAATAAGAATTGTCCTTAATATGAAAAAGGACAAGAGAAATAGGGAAGAAGCCCATGTCTCTGAAGAGAGGAAAGAGTCTGATAAGAAAGAAGAAGCAAGGGATCTCCACTATGATTGAGATTATATTCTCCTTTATGTGATTTCTATTGGTTATATGATAGGAAGCAGTGTGGCATCCTGATGAAAGCGTGGTAGGAGCTCCTAGTGAATTAGCTCCGGGAAAACCTCTCTGATAACATGACTAATGGAAACCAGTCATCAAGAGCAAGGGTCATCATGGAAACAGATTTATGGGATGTGATGACATATTGATGGAGTAGGCCAAGAGAATGAAGCTCTTCATTCTTGAGAAATTGCTATAGGATGACTCAAGTAAAAAGGGTATGAGGTATGTATATATTTATATGCTAGCATTGGATGCAGTGAATTCATGTCATATGGTTTTAGGTAATGAGATTTTGTATTTAGAAGTATGATCTATGGAGGAGTATCTCTCAGTGCACGAACAGATGAAATCAACATAATATGTCCTCATGAAATATGAGGTGGTTGTATATGAACGAGAAACTAGAAAGGTTGTAAGTTCCTGGGAATGGAGAATGTGCAGAAAGGAAGAGATCATGAAATGCAACCATGTCAACATGTAGTTATCATTCAGACGCCCAAAAGATGTGACTAGGAGATCTCCTGGGAAGATATGTAGACTTTGACAGAAGTTTGGTAAATAAGAAGACCCTTAACAAAACATATCATTAGGAGATGTTTCAATCTGTATGAAGGATGTCGATGCCTACAGGAAGATGTCATGGTAAAAGATCATCAGTAAGGTAAATTTTGTTCTAAAATTTCATATGTATATGTTTATCTGGATGAATTTGTGTAGGTATTCTAATCATAAGAAAGGATGTATGATCCTTTGGGATGATTCGAAGGAAAACGACATGGCATAACAGTGGACCAGATGAGGAAGACTGACGAATCACTTTATAATAGTGAACATGAATCGTGACTGAAAGTGATGGATGATATGTGCCCTATGAAGCCAAAAGTTGAAGATTCCTCAATATCGAAATCCATGACATCGAGGGGAGGAACTATTCATGAGTAGTTGGATTGCTGCTGTAGGAACCTGGTTGATGAGGAGCCTGGTGGTAAGTTTCTTGCTTGGAAGAAACTTGAAATATGTCCTTATTGTGTTAAGAGGGAGTGATGTATGTGATTCTATATTACATGTGTCATTCACTAGACCAGGACTAACAACCGTAAGTCTTAGTGAAGGCCATGTGAAGAGAATGGATAGACATATCATTATGGTCTTCACCTAGAAGACAGAATGGAGGATTGGTTAATCATCTGGCATTCGATACTCTTTAAGAATGAGATAAGGCATTCAATATAAGAGTAGTTGTGGACCGATATTCTTTGAGGGATGGCTACCCAAGAGAAGAATAGTCCAAGAAGTTCATACTCTAGGAACACCTAGGTGGGGTATGTACCTGGAGAGAGAATGAATATGGTGTCTATTATTCATGTGTCTCGCCAGCATTGTAGCCCATTGTCTCGTTGAGAGATGGGGTTGTTATTCAAGGCCTTGCACTAGGAAAATTCTGGTTGATATGATGCTATACAGATGCGATTACCAATCCGATTATTCTTATGAGATTCTTCAGTTTGAAAGTGACCATGTACCTGTATGAATGCCTCCCTAGTTAAGAGGGAGTGTTGAAAAGTGTAACTAGGTCGGTCTTCATGTTGACTATGTAATTATGTAAAGAAGATTTCAAATATAATAAAATGTATTTTTGGTGTACTTTCTTCATGGGTTTCATGAGCAAGATTTTTATTATGTAGATACACTTCTTCTTGATGTTTACTAGGTTTGAGTCTTCTAGGCATAGAATATAATTAAGTGTCATGTATATATATATATATATATATATATATATATATGGAAGAAATGCCTACAAATCGATCTCTCTCAAATGTTGGAAAAGAAGTTATTACAAGTTTTTGAAGTCGGCCTACAAGCCTAAAGACAGGTCGGCCTAAAAGCTGAGAAAATCATCAATATAAATACCTGTCTCTGCGGCTCATTTATGGATAAGTTTTTAGAAAACTAAGAGACATTCTTGCATGTTAAGGAAAGGGTATTTCAGTGCGGTTTCTCTGTAAAATATTCTCGGTTAAAAAGGTTAAAGGACTATAATATACTTGCGGTGAAGTATATATGTGGAGAAGTGAATCTGAATCTTACCTGTAATTTATCTACGGTGAAGTATATCTACATAGAATAAAATCTGAAGCATACCTGTAGTGAAGTATATCTGTGGAGAAGTAAGGTTGAAGCATACCTATTAGTAGAGCCTGAAGCATACCCATTAGCAGAGATCTGAAGCATGCCCATTAGCATATACTTGAAGTACTTTTCCGGAGATTTGAATTATACATGTACTATATATTTGCGGATACTTGATGAAGAAGGAAATCACATCTAGGATGAAGCATACCTAGAGTACAAGCATCTGAAATTGATTTGCGGATTCCTAAAGTTGATTTGAGGATTTTAGGAAACAATTATAGGGTGTCTTTTGCAGATGTGTTACAACCTACATTTCAAATGCTAGTGCAAGAGTTTTATTAAATGCAATAATTCAGTAAATAAGGTGACTATAAGTATAGGGAATCCTTAAATAAGAATAAGGTTAAGGAAGTGAAGAACAATGCAGATCATTGAAGAAGAGAAGAATCTAGTTTTGAAAGGGCAGTGACAATATCTTGGAGACATTCTTAAGTCTAGGGTTTGAGCCTGGTTCACGGTACTTGTCATTTGAAGATCTATAAGAAGAATTATATGTGGGTTTTCCTCTCCAAGAGGGAGAGGTTTTTCCTTGGCTCTAGGAGCCTAATTTGTGTGTCTCGTGTACTTTGGTAATTAACTTGATGAAATATTAACTAAGCTAAAGAAGAAAAGTCATAAGTAAGTTCACAAGTAATTATCAAGAAGAGAATTTTGTATTAATCACCAGCCCTCCAAATTATCAACAGAGTGTCGGGATGCGGGATCAGGATGACATGTCCTAAAGGTCCTATCCCAGAGGTGCAAAGGAAAAAAAAGTGTGGGAAGCACCGGGATGAAGCACAACAGGATGACGTGGTTGGCCAGTACATGGGAGAAGGTTAGAGGAATAGATCCAATGTGTCATCATGCATGTGTGCCAGCAAAACCTAAAAGTGGTTTTGGAGGACCAAATTTCCTTCTCTGACACCCCATCAGTGGGTTCGAAAAAGGTGAGGAAGTGTGTGATAATCAATCCCAACCGTAGATCTAGAAATGGGCAAGTTTGATAAATCACATTTTTCTGACACCCTTGCCTTTGTTAACGCACATGCATGTTGCTCGTCAACATTTGCTTGATCTTAAGCACAGAGCATCGTGGTTGTTGATTGTCACAAGTTTTGCATGATGTGTAACCATGGCGAGGCCTGGGTGATGGTGGAGATTACTAGGGGCCAGCTTGGACGTCATGGGGTTTGGGGAGCACGGAAAACTTGTGGAAGGGCCCACAAGGAGACCCTCACAATTTCTTTTGAAAATGTATATTTTCATGTTATATAATATTGTGGGGTGGGGCCGATAGTTTAATCAGTTTTAATTAAAATTAGTATGATTGTAAAGGTGGTAAAGTTGTTAGGAATACAATTTTTCTTTTGATAAATTGTTTTATATAGTTTTATTATATTATTTTTTTATTATTATTATATTGTTAATTTTGTAATATATTGTTTTATAATTTTAATTATATTGTTTTATTTTTAATTAAATAGTTATATTGCATTATAAATAAATAATTATATATTATATTTTTATTAGATTTAATTACTAATATGATAATAAGAATAATAAAACTTTAAATTATATAAATTGATATATAGTTAAAAAAAAATAGTGTATGAAAATGGACACTTTGGGGATGTTAGACAAAAGAGGATAACATGTGGGATACTTTGAATAATGAGCTAGAAAAATCGGTTTTCTTCCAATGAGAAGATGGAGGAAGTTTGGGGAGAGAAGTTAATGATAAAGAATCACAAGAAGCAAGAAAAATGGTTTGTATTTTGCAAAGTACAGTTAGCTATCAAGCAGTAAAAGCTTGTTGAGTGCAAACAGAAATTGAAAATTCAGGCATGAAAAAATTGGAAAAAACTAGTTAATCTTCCAAAGGCCATAGATTACGGCTCGTAAATTGGATTTTGGCATATGACTAGTGGTTGGAAATCTAATCTCGGGCATAAGATAACCATACACCTAGAAATTTGGTTTGTAGCCAAAAATTCTGGAAAATTTTAAATGAAAGCTACAGGAAATTTTCAAGAGACAGAACAGTTAAACATTCTGGAAACTTTCCAAGGGTATAATTTTTAGATTAGTTATTGGAATAGTGCAATTATATAGTCAATATAAATCTATTGACGAGGAAAATGACCCAGCAAACCCATATTTTTTAATTCAACAAGAATTTTGGGTGAAAAATGCAGGAAAATATACAGCGAGAATTCCAAGAAAAAAAATGCCTAATTGCGCACATGAGTCCAGAAGATGCCCAAGGACCTTATAGTGATAAGGAAGCATTCGATATTGTAAATATAAGCTTGAGTAATAATGAAACTGAATCTAATGGTCATCGAATAGAGCAACCGTAGGATGAAGGTTTGGAAGAAACAATCAAGAGTCTCAAACTAGAAGTGCTCAGCTACAAAGTTGACAAGGAAAAGTTGATGAAAGAAAAACAAAAGTTTAATAACCAAATTCTACAAAGTCCAAACAAAATTCAGAGAGAATTGGGCTAGTCAATCGAGTCGAGGTTAGAAAATGTGCATAGTGTCAAAACTAGAGAAAGTGGAACTGGGAGTTCGATAAATTCCAAAAGTGATGCCCATTAACACCACCACACAGTAACAAGGACCACTAAAAGGGCCTATTCCGCATCGGAGTCTAGTAGAATCCCTAGTATGTCACACTAGTAAGGAAGTCAAGCAGAAAAATAGATAGAGAAAATTTTCAAAGGGAGTTGAGGAAAATTAAGCCACCTAATTTTGGAGTAGAAAACAAGAAAGGGGAAGAAGCAGAAACTTGGTTGTTGGAGATGAGAAAATATCTTCAACGTTTCAATTATTCCTTGAATTTAGAGGCTAGAGTGGCCATATATCATATAAAGGGTAAGGTTAACCTCTGGTGGGAGAAACTCAAGGTAGTTAAATACTTGGATGAAGGATCAATTGGAGAAAATTAAGGAATATTTTCAAAGGAAATATTTATCAGAACGATACTATGAGTGAAAAATGCAGGAGTTTTGAGCTACAACTGGGACACATGACCATGAAAGAATATGGTCGGAAATTTGTTGAATTATTGAGGCACATCAATTTTATTAAATATGAAAAGGTTAAAATACAAAGCTACATCATTGGACTATCATATTTTTATGCTAACAAGTTGAAATATGACGAAACCAAAACCTTAGAGGCATCCATGAGGAAATCATAACATCTATATGGACAGAGAAAAAATAAATTTGTTTTACACAAGTATTTGGAAAATAAAAAGAGGAATTTTGTGAATCAAAGAAATAAGGGTTACAAACCCTTTCCATTTAAGAACAACTTTCAAATGAACCGGTAGACAACCCAAGCTTCTAACCAACCAGAAGGGGGGAATTCTTCAAGCAAAAGGATCCAACATCCACCTATTAAATGTTGGGGTTGTACATAAGTTCATTGGTTCATAGATTGTCCTCATTAAGCAGAGAAGGTGGGTACTATGCACACCATGCAATCGGAAACTACTGTGGATGAGGTTAAAAAGCATGCCCAAAATTTATGCAGCCTTGGATAATCGACAAGTAGTGCGTCAAGATCACATGATAACGGTTTAAGGTAAGATAAAAAAAATCAATCCATATCTATTTTAATTAATCCTGGAGCCATCCATAGTTACATTAATATGAATCTGGTTGAAAATTTTAGTTTGGAGGAAGTTAAACATTCCAAACTTTGGTTAGTACAACTAGCTACATAGTATGAAGAGAAAGGTTATAGAATTAATTAGAGATTTCCTAATTGAAATGAATGATATGAAAACAACAGCTGACTTGAATGTAATTCTATTGTGTGCCTATGATTGCTTGATTGCAATGGATTGGTTGGAAAAGCACCATGCAATACTTGATTTTTATAGCAAGTATTTTAATTGTATTGATGAGGAGGGACAATAAAATTAGGTTCAATGAATTCCTAAGATGGTATCCATTAGAGAGATATTGGCCATGCAATTGAAAAGGAATTTTAAGAAAGGGTGCCATATCCTTGCTGCTCATTTGGACGAGACAAATATGGACCAAAAAATTAATATATGAAATTACCTAGTGCTTCAAAAATTTGTTGATGTATTTGCAGAAATACTTGGATTACCTCCAAGGAGGGAAACAGTTTTTTCTATCGACCTAGTGCCAGGAGTGTTCCTGGTATCTAAAGAAATGTATAGTATGAGTACTCGGAAACTTAAATAATTACATATGCAGCTAGCGAAATTACTAAATAAGGGATATATATGTCCCAGTGTATCATAGTGGGGTGCTACGATAATTTTTGTTAAAAAGAAAGACGACACATTGTCACTATGTAATGACTTTCAAAAATTAAATACAGTTGCTATTAAAAAAAATACCCACTGCCAAGGATTGATGTAATCGCCTTGATCAAAATTCCATGTAATAGAAGTTAATAAAGGAAAAATAATAACCAAGGTCATGGGACACGTATTTCAAGATGAATATTGGGAAAAACATCATAGTGTGGATGTTCATAAGGTTTATTATGGATATGGAAATTGGAAAAGGAATTGGCTAAGGCTTTGGAAAGGAAAAGTGGAATTTATTTGTGAAAGGTCACAGGTTGCATGTGAGGAGGAAAATGAAGAAAATAAAGGCATCATTAATAAAAATTATTCCGAGGATCAGTTCATGGCTTTTGTTCAATGCATTTTGGAGCTCTCATTATTCTCTATATCTCTCATACTCTTGGATACTTATAGATTTCTTGGAGCAAACTTGGAGGGTGTGGCATACTTGGATATTTTGAGCAAGAAGGCAAAGGAAGAGCAGGAAAGCAAAGAGGACATCGAGATCGACAGCTACAATGGGTTTTGATTGCATGTACCAAGTCGCATGTATCTTTTCCTCACTATTTTTGGCATGCATGGTGTATGCATGTGGTTTCTTGGTCATGATCTATCATTGGCATGGAGGATTTCCTAGATTGACAATGGAATTTCCTAGCCTTTCCATTTCCTAGATATCTATGGTGTTGTGGGTTCATTTCTTTATTTGTTTTCAGCTTGGTTCTCATGTTCCTTTAGTTGTGGGTTGAGTTACTAGTTCCTATAGGTTGGGTTGGACAAACGCTATGGATTATGGTGGATAGTTGTTTTGTTGAGTTACTAGCCCTGGAGCCTTGGTTGGAAAAATTCTCTAGAGCCCTAGGTGGGCTGAGTTACTAGTCCTAAAGTCTTGGTTGGACAAACTCTCTCAAGCCCAAAAACCTTTGGGGTTGAGTTACTAGTCTTGGAGCATTGGTTGGAAAAAATGCTCTGGAGCCCTAGACAGCTTGGGTGGAGACCAATTTGGTGATGGTTGTGATGTCCGACCGTGAGCTGGAATTAATGGTTGAGGGTTGAGGTGCTTTGGCCCTTGGAAGCCCTGGTTTGGTTTTGATGGATTCGGTTTATGAGATCCCACATTCATGCTTGGAATATGGCATGGGGGTGACTGGTTGAAGAGAGAATTGTCTCAGCCATGTCTATGGTCAGGTGGAACATGGAAGTCCCAGACTTGGTTTCATTTTACTTATGGAAATAATAAATCCTTTCCTCTTGTATTTATGGGTAAATATGTTTGTTATTTTATGGCTTATATGGTTGTTATTTTCTTGCCATTTCTGATGTTTATATGTTGGTTATGAATAAGTTTTATGACGATGATGAAGTATGGCTCTCATCATGTTTTGATTCACAATTAAAGGAACAATGTATACATGCCTAAATATACTATAATGTATTTAATGTGATGTAGCAACAAGGCTTCTTAATGATTCTCAGATAAGTATGAGACCCTTATGCTCTTATATGTTATTTAAACCTGTAGATTACATCCTTGTGACATGTTTGACAAAATTCCTGTCATGGATAGTAGGGGTCCAGTCAATTCCTTTTTCAAATGTTTCCTTGTGCACCATTGTTTCATTGTTATATTTCATTTCTAAACTGTTCATTGAGTTCTTGTTAGTGACCTGAGCTCTGGGCCCGAAAAAGTGGCCCAAATATCGAGGATGCTGGCACAAGTCTGTGGGAAAAATTCCCTAAACGCACGCATGCATATGTTGTGGGAGTGTCTAAGGCCTCCCAAAAGCACCCATTCCTATATTGTGGGAGCGTCTAGGGGTTTGAATGTCAAAAATCTCAGTGGGACCCAAGTGATAGATGCATGAGTGGTTGGGCTAGCTCCTGGGAGTTCTGTTGTTGATGGGGAAGGTATGTTTGATGTCTTTCCGTCGATTCCACTTCTTTAAGGTCACTTAGGAGGTTGAATGAGATCATAGTAACTCTTTTTCACATGTTCACCCTAATTGGTCGGTTACTTGGGTAGATGTGGGAAGAGGGTGTTACAGAGTGGTATCAGAGCATGGTTCACCCCTTGGATTGGATGGGCAGTGTGTGTTGGTCATGAGGTCATGTCAGTATCTCGTGTGCTAATCATCCTGGAATTCTATATGCTTGTTGTATATGCATGGTGTCGGTCATGGTTGTTGTGATGTCGCCATGTGGAAGAGGATGTTGTTGTTGTGGAATGTGTCGTCATGAGTGTATGATTAGTTACATGTTGTTCATACATGTTAAGTTCTTACATGTATTGTTTGTGTATGTTTGGTTACATGTTGTTATGTTATATTGTATGTGCATGCTTGGCTACATTTTGTTACATATATTTTTCATTTATGCTCGTGTATTGTCTGTGTACATTGGTGTGGTTGATGTTTTCATGCATGAGGTCATGGTATGTGTGGTGATATGGTCATGCATTATTGACTAGGCTCTAGCTAGAATGAAGTTTAGGTGTTGATACACATATTTGTTATATGTCTATATGTTGATATGATTATATCTATACATGTTTTACACTAATTTTTTGATCTTGCGAATGAGATATCCTCCCAGAATTATGTTGAGGTGTGTTGGTTTATTGTGATTTGGTTTAGCTAACATAGTATGCATTGCAAGAAAGAAATAAAATATGAATATCAAGGTGGTATACTACAAATATTGTCCCTATGAATCAGATGAGTAGAATGGTGTTGGGAACTCTTCTCACTTGGCAGATACACTGAGAAGTTTAAAGGAATAAATATAGAGTTTCAAAGTAAATAATGACAAGCTCATACAGGCACAGGAAAAGTAAGTAGAGGTTAACACAATAATCTTTCAAAGTTTTCCAGATTTGCAGAAACATGGACCACTTTAGATCAAATATGGATAGGAGGATGGGGCTAATGGAGCATATGGAAGTATTTCTCCTGGTGGTCATAGGTCGGATAGAGATGATACAATTAGAGATGGCAGTCTCTTGGACACTCTGTATAGGAGAGGTGACATACACAGGTATCATTCTAGTTCTAGTTCTGGCAGGCATCATGATCGTCATCATTATCATCCTTACAAGAGGAGTGACAGGAGATATTTTCCGGATGAGTTTAAGAATAAAAATCACCTACATTTGACAAAGATATGAATAAACCACAGGAAGCAGATGCATGGTTTCTTAGTATGAAGAATTTATTCAAGTTGCATGATTACTCATAAAACATGAAAGCCAGAATAGCTACATTTGACCTCAAAGGTAAAGCATATATTTGGTGGGAAGATGTGAAGAACATTAGATATATTTATGAAGAGGAACTGACTTGGAGTGAGTTCGAGAGGCTATTCTGGAAGAAGTATCTATCGGAGAGATACTACGATGATATGGCAAAGGAGTTTTATGAGCTAAAGATGGGATCGATGACTGATGAGGAGTACACCAGCATGCTCTTGGTGTTATTGAGATATGTGACGTAACTAAAGGAGGAGAAGGACAATATTCAAATATTCACCAATGGGTTGTCAATAGAATTCAGAGACAGGATTGAGTTTGATGAACCTAGATCATTGGAGGAGGCTATTCAGAAACTAAAGCATTGTTATGAGAAATTGAAGTGCATATATGAGAATAAGCCAGACTAGAAAGGTAATGCAAGGAACAAAGGAAAATGGGACAGCAAGCGAGCAAGACTTCAAGATACATGTAACAAAGAGAATGTTGCACCACCTAATAATTTTAATACATCTATTAGAGGACAAGGACTTAGGTCTGAGGAGAAGAATAAGAATGAAAACGGGGAGATCGTGCAGTGTTGTACTTGTGGAGGATATCATCGTAGGAGAGATTTTCCACAACATTAGGTTGGTAAACCAAAAATCTAGAGTGCACAAGAGGCACATAAAGTAGGAGATTTTGGACAAAGTATTCCCAATATCTATGTAGCATTAGATAACAGGCGGGAAGTTCACTAGGCATCTATTATCAATATGGATGGTAAGCTTTGTGATCAAGTTGTTTCTATTTTGATTGACCCTAGATCTAATTATAGCTATGTTAGTCCTGACATGGTGGATAAGTGTGGTTTGAATAAAGAAGTGTGAATATTCATGGTTAGTGCAGTTGGCTACAGGTACCAAGAAGAGATTTCATCACTGGGTAAGAGCTTGTGCATTTGAGTTGAATGGTATGTCTACAGCAACGCACTTGAAAATATTTCCATTAGGATCATACAGTATGATATTGGGTATGGAATGGCTTTATCTTCACATGAACACGATATATTTTTATGATAAGGTCATTGAATGCTTGTTTGAAAATGGGGAACCAAGATTTTTACAGTGTAAGAAGAAAGAAACATCATTAAGAATGGTGGCAGTTAAGCAGGCCAAGTGCAGTCACAGGAAAGGGTGTGTGTTGTTTACAGTGCATATTTATAATGACAAAGGTAAGGAAGTTGAGGATGCATCTATTTTAATTAGGTACCCAGTTCTACAATAGTTACAGGATGTATATCCCACAGATATTTCATAGTTTCCACCTCATAGGGAGGTAGAATTTTTCTATTGATTTGGTACTGGGGGCAGCTCCAGCATTAAAAGAACCTTATAGGATGAGCACACCTAATTTGGTACATTTGAAATTGTAGCTGAAATAGATGCCTGAAAAAGGTTACATTAGTCCAAGTGTATCACCATGGGGCGCACCGGTATTTTTTGTGAAAAAGAAAGATGGTACTCTCAGACTATGCATTGATTACAAGTAGTTGAAAAAAGTGACCATCAAGAACAAGTATATGTTGTCGTTGATTGACGACTTGTTCGATCAGTTGAAGGGAGAAACATTGTTCTCAAAGATTGATCTGAGATTGGGCTATCACCAGGTACACATCAAGTAAGATGACATTCACAAGACAACCTTCCAGACCAAGTATGGGAATTATGAGTTTGTTGTAGTTCCTTTCGGTTTGAATAATGCTCCAGCTACATTTATGTGCTTGATGAATAGTGTGTTGTGTCCTTATTTGGACAAGTTCGTTATTGTGTTCACTGATGACATATTAGTATATTATAAAAATGAGGAAGCGCATGTCAAACAACGACAACAGATATCTCTGTGTTATCTTTGTAGTAACTCAGCAGATATTTTCTGCAATAAATATTTGGGCTGAATTAACTGTTGGACTACATTGAGGAGAATATCTAATGTTCTGATAATAACTCAGCCTCTGTTGAATGCTTTGAGGCTACAGGTGTCATTGGGTAGCTGAGAGGAATCAATTAGCCTCTAATGTGACAGTGGAGGCCCTTCCTGACTGATAAACCTTTGATTTGTCCTTAATTGTGTTTTAATTCGGAGGATTAGGCTTTTGATTTTCGATCTTAGCCGTAATCCTCCAAAACTGTGGAAACAATCTTCAATCCTTTGTTTTGTTGTGTTTAAGTCTTCAACACTGATACTCTTTTGTTTTGTTTTAACTTACTGTGTCTTGTTGATGTGTAGGTGCCGCAAAGAGCTCATGTGGCATAAATGCCCATGAAGCATTGATGAAACGTGAAGTTGGAACCCTATGGAATGATCTTCCTTTTATGAATAAAGGCATGGTGATCGTCATCCCGACCTTTAGCTTTTATTCAATATAATGAAAAAACCATTTAAACCTGCAAAATACACACAAATGTTATGAAATCCTGCTTTATTTGGTAAAACTTCTTCAGAGGTTGTGGGGAGGAGCATGGTCATTGGATGGCAGCATCCGACGATGGAGATTCGTTTGCGGGAGGTTAAAAAGGAAAGCGGGGGAAGAATTAAGTCAGATCCGTCGATCTGCAGAGATCGATGGTTAAGATTAATCGGGAAGAACATAATGCAAATGGTCACATTATGGAAATTTGGAAGAGAAACAAAGGAAATAGATGAAATTTCCTTCGGCGGAGGTAAAAATGCATAAGAATTGAAATTGGGGTTTCGGGATGATCGTGGGCCGTTGGATGAGACCAGGCCATGAGATCAATGGCGGAGATTGCACGTTGAAAACCCTTGGTAAGGGCAGAGGGCGATAGTGTAAAGTGAAAGTGATCTGGGACCGTTGATCTGCAGAGATCAACAGTCGAGGAAGAACGTGATGTAATATAGTGCAAAAGGGGAAAGGTGGTTTTGGAGGAGAAAACCACGGGTTTCGCGTGGAGGAAAGGTGGGTAGGTGGTATTTCCTTATCGAACGCAATATGCATCCCCGCCTGACATGTGGAGTTTTTAAAACAGCTTATATCGCGTAAATTTTGAAAATTAACCTCCACGCTGAAAAATTTGCGCGAAATTCCGCGTGGGCCATCAGATCTAGGCCCTCAGATCGAACGATGGAGAGTGAGCGCGAAACTGACCAAATGCGTGGGGGATAAGAGGTAGGGCAGTTTTGTTGTGGACTGTCCGATCAAGGGATCGATGGCAGAGATCAGATTTGGAGGGAGGCAGGACCCACAGGGGTTAGGCCTATCAGGGTTAACATGGCCATTGGATGGAACAAATCAATGGCTAGGATTTGACCTGGGGTGTAAATGAAATAATACAAAGGCGGAGAATGGGTTTATAAGGACCATTGATCTACAGAGATCAACGACTGCGACTTAGCCAAATAAATTATGAAGCGGGACACATGATTTAAACCAAAGTTGGGAGATGAAATTTGGACCGTCCGATCTGGACACGTGGATGGTCCAGATGCAATCGGAGGGATGTGATCGGTGGGGGAGGAAATTTGAATGGCGCCAATGCGATTGAGCGCTGGTCATCAATCTGAGGATCAGATCGACGGTGGGGAGTGAATCGGAGGGGCTCAAAATGCGGAGGAAAGGTTTATGATCGGAGCAAATGAGGGTCGTTGGATCTGGAAAGGCAAGGAGGAGATCAGCGGCTTACGATTGATCGGGGGATTGCCAATCGGGGAGAGGTAAATACAACATGAAATGTGCCCTTTGAATTTTTCCGATGCGATGTTGCGCTGCCCGTTGATCATTTCAGATCAACGGTGGATATTGTTTCAAATCATGCACCGGCAGAAACCCTTTAATACTTATGAAAACCCAAAATTTAATGAAATGCAAAGGTTTTATGGTTCGGGGCGGGTTATATATATGAAATGTTTTGGTGCCCAGTTGCGGCGCTGTTAGTTTATATGAAATGCGATAGGCCCAGGGCTTAATATGTATAAGGGCCAATCGCATCGGAACTTCAGTGTCGGTCTTTCAATATACCCATTTTGAATTCTCTGATGCGATTAGCGCTTCGGGACTTTTCAATCTACACATTTACATTAAAAAACGTTGCTCTTGCGGGTTTAGACCAAAACTTAGGAAAAGTGGGTTTATGAATTTACAAAGAAAAATATTCATTGGAGATGGGTTTTAAACAATGCTTAGCGCCCGATTGCAGGCCCAAGGGTTATATGAAGCGGCGATTGGATCAGGGCTATGTAATAAGGGGCCAATCGCATCGGAGGTCTCAATAAAGAAAAAAGACTTGCGCGCTGTGTTTTGTTCCGATGCGATAAGCGCCAAACAGGCTTAGCGCTCAGTTCTAGCGCCAGGGTATATGTGGGGAAGTGGTTAGGACTTAGCCCAAAGGGGCTTAAGCTTGTAATACAAAAAATGTATTTTTTATGAAATTTTCAATGCTTTTTGATGGATTTGGGGGTTTTGGCAAAGTTTAAAAGTGAGTTTTAAACTTTGTAAAGAGGATCTTATGAAGGGGAAATTGGGAAAAATGGAAAATAGAGGAATTGTATGTGGAATGAAGGGGTAAAAATGAAGGTTAGTTTTGAAGTGGAATGAAGGAAACAATGGTGTTTTGTAGCAGTCTTCTTACTATGGAATCAACAGAATTTCAGAGTTCGAAATGGAAACAGCAGTGAAGATTTAGACAAAGGGAATGATGTCTCCATGAATCTTCAAGAGATAAAAATTTTAGAAATAAACTTGTTTCTTGAATCTCCAAAAATGTTTTAGCCACCTTTTGATATAACAAATTTTATAGGTGGCTAATAGCTGCTCCACTTGGGGATGGTGCCTTCTTGAGGCATCAAGAACTTCAGACTTGCATTCTCTAGGAGGTTGATCAATGCCTTATCCATTGGGCTATTTTTCTTTGCTTGGATGATCTTCTTTTGCTCTGAAAATATTAGCAGCCATGAGAAACAATGGATATCTGTTCAACACAAGCTTTCTACCTACCCAATCCTACTGATCTAACATTTTTTCTTCTTTAGAGTGCACTTGGATTGGAAAACTCTTTTTACAACATTTTATTCTTTTGAAAGCATAAAACTAATCTAATTCTACTCCTTATTTCTCCATGAACCCAGATTAAACAATTGAGTTCATATGCTTCTCTATCTAATCTACTAATCTGTTAGGATTAAACAGTCTAACAAATTTTTATTCACTAATTTCTAAAACAGAAATTTAAAAACATACAAGTCAGGATTGAACAGTCTAACTTGATGCTGATCTATGGCATAAAAAACAAGCTGCACATAGATATTATTTTGCAGAAAATTAAATCAAAATGGAAGGCTTTAAGATCTGAAAATTCAAAGCACTTCCTTCATCTTTTTCTAGCTCTGTTTTTACTTCTGTTTGAGCTGTTCTTTCTTTGTTTTCTGGTTCAGATTTTGTGCTGATTAGAAACAGTTTTACCTATGTTTTGACTCAGAAATTTAAATAGATTTGAGTCACTTTCACTTTTGGAAACTGAGGTTCAGATTTTGAGTTTGTTTGAACTTTTAATTTCTATCCTAATCTACCTAACTGATAAGCCAATATTAAACTGTTTGGCAAATCAAATTCACTAACCTATTAGCAGACAATTTAAAAAATTAATTAGTCATGATTAGGCTGTATGACTAATTAGAAGTGTGTTTTCAGGAGTGGCATTTAAGCTTGCACACTTTCAGAATTTATTTCTCTTTTTGGTATGGGGCTGTACCTTTATTGTTCTTACAATCTTCCCTCTTTTCTTTCTTCTATTGTTTTTGTATTTTTGTATTTTTTATTTTTCTTCGGACACAAAAATCAACAACTATCTAAATGCTCAGAACAGAGCTATATTGACATTCCTATCTAACCTAATCTAACTTGGAATATTTACATTATCATATGATACAAAAATGCCAATGTAGCCAGCTAAGTAATGTCAAGAAGAAGAAGAAACTATGACTGCTTGTCAGAGGTATCCATAGTACATTTTGAAGATTAATCTTCAAAACCAAGACTATCGTAGAGGGTGATAGCTTCTCATGTATTTGGTTCTTGCAAAGGATCACTGCTTGATAATTTGAGCCATTTGGGATTTCCACACACTCATCCAAAGGATCAACAAAGAAAGGATGAAGATTCTCTTCTTTCTGGTCCTCCATGTCTGGTAGATTGTCTGCTTCCAAGACTTTAGCTTTGAGGACTGCGTTGTTAGTATGTGGCTTGGAAGTATCATCATCCTTAACCTGCAAAATAGCAAGCAATGAAATATATTCTTTCTCTAATTCTATGCTTGCTTCTGTTATAAATTCAGGCTCTTTGGATGACAAATTTTCATTAGTGAAGGGAGAAGTCTCTTCTTGGAAATATGGTATATCCTCAACAGGATAGTCTTTTATCTGTTTTTCTCCCTCAAATTTTTTCCAGTATTTTTTATTGTTTGAGACAGTTGGTCTGAATTTTTCTTGAATTGTATATTGTTTTCTCTCCCAATGTTTTAAACATATACTAGCCACAAGGGCTAATCCACTAGCAAAACTGTTTTGATCTTTAGGAAAAAGTATAAGTTGGAAATCTTTGAAATATTTCAGTAAATCTATGGTATCATCCTTATAAGCTTTAAGTCTGGGATGATTAACCATGCACTCTTCTTTCACTTGCCTAATTACCAGTTCTGCATTTCCATGAACTGTTATCTTCTGGGCTCCTAATTTTTTTAATAAATGTAGCCCTAAGAGGAGTGCCTCATACTCTGCTATGTCAGTTGTGCATTGAAAGTTCAATTTATATGAATGGGATTCAAAATAATTGTTTCCTGTATTGTAAATCCATATTCCTGCACCTGCATTAGTTTTAGTATATAACCCATCGAAATTCATATTCCAAAGAGGACTAGTTTCAGTATTATCATTGGTTTCCTTACTATCCTCTTTGTCTTGAGTGCCATTGGATTGTTCTATGGAATAGGCACCATCTTCATGACTGTCTGGTTGAGATGATGGTTTGGAGGGTAGTTGCTTGTTTAGTATTTGATCAATTCGTTCTTCTGTCAAAGGAGAGATTTTTCTTTGAGTATAAACAGAAGAAGAGTTGCCCTGTATTTTATGACCAACAAAAGAACTCTCTGCATATTTACAACAAATTTCTCTTCGTGAATGAGCAAGATTATTTGTTTTGCAATAAGTTTTAGATACTGACTGTTTATTAATGGTCTGATCTATCTCTTCTTCTGTCAACGAGGAAAATATTTCTATGTCCCTTTGAACAAAAGTACAGCGGTTCTCTGTCTCTTGTAAAGGCTGATTTTGAGGCTGGATGTTCTCTTGAACCTCTTCTAGGGGATCTTGACTTGTGCTTGCAGGAAAAATTTTAGGATTTTCTGTCATTTCCTCAAAGCACTTCTCACTATTAGTATTCGAAATTTGATTGTGAAGATCTCCTATCGGCATAGTACAAGATATAGGAAGGCAATCAAAAATTTCTTGACAGCCTTCTTTATTGCTTTCTTTATAAGTTTGCTCATCATTTTCTATAAGGTGTTGATCATAATTCATAGCTTGGGCACTATTTTGATCTTGAGGTTATTGGGCTTGTTTTTTATCAAGGGAAAGCATAGCTCGCTCTAGATCATCCATTTTCATATTAGCCATCAACCTATCCATTATTTTCCCAAGCATATGCATCATCTTTTCCATCATGATTAGAAATTTTCCTTGATTATTTTCTCTGTAATCATGTTCATCATACATGTCTTGTAGTGGTAGAGTTTTTGTTTGCTCAGGGAAAGGCATATAATTTTCTGGATCACCAACGTTTAAATTAGCCATAAACCTATCCACCCTTCTTCCAAGCATGTACATCAACTTTTCCATCATGATCATATGTTTTTCATCTGGGTCTATATCTAAATCCATGTTTATAAATAAAAAAAAGAGGTCACTGTGTCTGTTCAATCAGTTCAAGGTCTTCTACCAGTGGAGTCATTTGGTATTTTGGGAGTTTCAGAGTGTGGAGTCGCCAGGTGGAAAAAATTTAGCTCGTAAGGAGGTAAAATGTTTTATGATTCCACCACCATGTGTTTCTTGTAGAGCTGCAAGGTTTTCAGGAATTGAATTAGCTCTCAAGGGTGATCTGAAAACAGTTGAAAATTTAATCTTAGGAGACTTCCTAAGGATATTTTCAAGGTTATCAACTATCTTAGGTGGATTTGGGTCAGAGTGGGCTCTAGTATGAATCTTTTTAGGAGCCACTATGTTGTGTTTTTCAGACCCAACTAAACAAGAACAGTTTAACCAAATATGAAAATCTTTAAGAGGTTAACAAATCTGTTTTAGACAAATTTTAATCCTACAGTCCTCTAACTGAGTTTAAATGATGTTACAAAGATTATGGGTCTTCCCAGTGGAGTCTTAAGGTTTGTTTAGGATTGTGGAGTCGCCAAGTGGAATTTTTTAGCTCTTTTGGAGGTAAAAGGTTTTATGGTCCACCACCATGTTTATTACATACCAATCTAAAATATTTTGGGTTTTCTGAGTTATTTTTCAGTCCTATTGGTTGCTAAGAGTGTCCTAAATCTGTTTCAAAACTTAGCTATGGTTATGAGACAAAGACAGTCTACTCTTATGGATAAGCTAGCTGATCCTTAAAGGTTATATAAACTCTTATGAGAATCTTAGGGTTTACCTAGTTTGTCACTGATTCAAACAAGTTTCATCATGGTTACCATTACTTGGTAGTGCTTGAAAAATGTTTCTTTTTACTCACAAAGTTTTATGAAGTGTTTAAGGGAACCTAAGATGAAAATTCAACTCAAGTCCCCAGCGGAGTTGCCAGCAGATGTTAGCTGGTGGTGGCTCAGCTGGCCAATATGCCAAATGTTTAGTGAGTAAAGGGGTTTCTGAGATATTTAAAGTATCCAACAAGAAAATAACTCAATCCCCAGTGGAGTCGCCAGAAGATTTTAGCTCCCTGTAATTAGCAATATTGGCAAAGTCCAACTACAAGGAGAACACTATTTCAACCACTTTGGGATTCTAGGATCTAGCCCTCTTGAATCCGGAGAGGGATCTCTCCAATAAAGTGCAAAGATGGTTTTATATTTAAAGCTTTTGGGTAATGATATTAGGCTAGTTATGAAGTCCGAGGGTTTTTGTTTTTTTTGGATGGTTGAGCGTGATTATTATTTGAGTGGAAAGTTCTAAATGGAAAGAGTTTCAAAGGTAGTTGAAAGCAATCAGAAAAATCTTTAGCTAAAATATAGATATAACGTTTGTTTTTAGTCCATTGGGCTATGGAGTCATAATAGGGTTTAATTGAAACAACAAGGTTCAAGAGTGGTCCATGGGGAAAGTCATCTATGTCTAAGGATCTCTTTAAAGTTGATTTTATGGAATGAAATGATACAAAAAGAAGGGGAATTAAACAAATGAAGAACAAAGAGCAGCCTAAGATCTGGTAAGTACTTTGAAACTAGCCAGCTTTTGGCATACACTTAAGAAAAACATAAAAGTAATCTAAGATCTGGTAAGTACTTTGAAACTAGCCAGCTTTTGATGCACTTTCAATAGAAAACATATTAAGCACAAGGGAAAACACGTATGATAACAAAGAATAGTCTAGGATCAGGTAAGGACTTTGAACCTAGCCTGCTTTCAACACATTCGTAGGGAAACTTTCAGAAAGTCTTTGGGGATAAAACTAAAGGACAGGGCTCACCATAATTTCCTTAGTTCATCTCTACTTAACATAAACCGAAAATAAAATTCAAGAATAACAATTAGCCTAGACAGTAGGACGAGGGAACACCAACATTCCTAACTACTTAAACTGAATTAAATCATTCATAAACAACATAATTTGGAAGAAAACATGTAGATAAAGCTTATCAGTCAGAGAAGGTTACTGATATATAGTAAATCCTAACTCTATGCTTGATTTTCTTTATCAGAGAAGATGGACAAAGTGAAAACAGAAATAAAATAACGATTTACAATAAGAAATAACATCACCATTGAAATAGACCAGGATCCCATAAATCAGCTTGTATTGATGCTTCAAACCAGTTACAACTTTAAGACAAATGTTTCAGTTCAGCAATCATCTGCACTTCTCAGCCTAACTATTCTATCACAAACAGAGCTTCAAGAGCCCGTGAATACTATTTACAAATAGAAGTTTCAAGCTCAAGTATATTTCAAAGTTCTGCAACCAACATTTTATCATCTTCTACAGAAGTATTTATAGAAGGAATTAGGAGGTGGGATCTGATAAAATATCTCCTAGGTCAATTAATACAGACTTTAATACTTCTTGGCCTTTGATGGGCTCGATGGAGAAGTTTACAAATGTTCTGTTTGTATTAATTGTTTTACATTTAAGAATTAAGCTCGGTGAGAGATTTTGTTGACTTTAAGGCTCTGTGTTATCTCTGTAGTAACTCAGCAGATATTTTCTGCAATAAATCTTTGGGCCGAATTAACTGTTGGACTTCATTGAGGTGAATATCTGAAGTTCTGATAATAACTCGGCCTCTGTTGAATGCTTTGAGGCTACAGGTGTCATTGGGTAGTTGAGAGGAATCAATTAGCCTCTGATGTGACAGTGGAGGCTCTTTCTGACTGATAAAACTTTTATTTGTCTTTAATTTTGTTTTAATTCGGAGGATTAGGCTTTTGATTTTCGATCTTAGCCATAATCCTCCAAAGCTGTGGAAACAGTCTTCAATCCTTTGTTCTGATGTGTTTAAGTCTTCAACACTGATACTCTTTTGTTTTGTTTTAACTTACGGTGTCTTGTTGATGTGCAGGTGCCGCAAAGGGCTCATGTGGCATTAATTCCCATGAAGCATTGACAAACGTGAAGTTGGAACCTTATGGAATGATCTTCCTTTTATGAATAAAGGCATGGGGATCGTCATCCCGACCTTTGGATTTTCTTCAATATAATGAAAAAACCATTTAAACCTGCAAAATACACACAAATGTTATGAAATCCTAGTTTTTTTGGTAAAACTACTTCAGAGGTTGTGGGGAGGAGTGTGGTCGTTGGATGGCAGCATCCGACGGTGGAGATTCATTTTCGGGAGGTTAAAAAGGAAAGCGGGGGAAGAATTAAGTCAGATCCGTCGATCTGCAGAGATTGAAAGTTAAGATTAATCAGGAAGAACATAATGAAAATGGTCACATTATGGAAATTTGGAAGAGAAACAAAGGAAATAGATGAAATTTCCTTCGACGGAGGTAAAAATGCATAAGAATTGAAATTGGGGTTTCGGGATGATCATGGGCCGTCGGATGAGACCAGGCCACGAGATCAATGATGGATATTGCACGTTGAAAACCCTTGGTAAGGGTGGAGGGCGATAGTGTAAAGTGAAAGTGATCTGGGACCATTGATCTGTAGAGATCAACGGTCGAGGAAGAACGCGATGTAATATAGTGAAAAAGGGGAAAGGTGGTTTTGGAGGAGAAAACCACGGGTTTCATGCAAAGGAAAGGTGGGTAGGCGGTATTTCCTTATCGAACACTATATGCGTCCCCGCCCAACACGTGGCATTTTTAAAATAGCTTATATCGCGTAAATTTTGGAAATTAACCTCCGCGCTGAAAATTTGCACGAAATTTCGCATGGGCCGTCAGATCTAGTCCCTCAGATCGAACAGTGGAGAGTGAGCGCGAAACCGACCAGATGCGCAGGGGATAAGAGGTAGGGCGGTTTTATTGTGGACCTTCTGATCAAGGGATCGACGGCATAGATCAGATCTGGAGGGAGGCAAGACCCACAGGGGTCAGGCCTGTCAGGGTTAACATGGGTCGTTGGATGGAACAAATCAACGGCTAGGATTTGACCTGGGGTGTAAATGAAATAATACAAAGAAGGAGAATGGGTTTATAAGGACCGTTGATCTGCAGAGATCAATAGCTGAAATTTATCCAAATACATTATGAAGCGGGACACATGATTTAAACCAAATTCGGGAGATGAAATCTGGACCGTCCGATCTGGACACGTGGACGATCCAGATGCAATCGAAGGGATGCGATCGGCGGGGGAGGAACTTTGAATGGCGCCGAAGTGATTGAGCGTTGGCCGTCAATCTGAGTATCAGATTGATGGTGGGGAGTGAATCAGAGGGGCTCAAAAGGCGGAGGAAAGGTTTATGATCGGAGAAAATGAGGGTCGTTGGATCTGGAAAGGCGGGGAGGAGATCAACAGCTTACGATTGATCGGGGGATTACCAATCGGGGAGAGGTAAATAGAACATGAAATGCGCCCTTTGAATTTTTCCGATGCGATGTTTCGCTGCCCGTTGATCATTTCAGATCAACGGTGGATATTGTTTCAAATCATGCACCGGTGGAAACCCTTTAATACTTATGAAAACCCAAAATTTTATGAAATGCAAAGGTTTTATGGTTCGGAGCGGGTTATATATATGAAATTTTTTGGCGCCCAGTTGCAAGGCTATTAGTTTATATGAAATGTGATAGGCCCAGGGCTTAATATGTATAAGGGCCAATCGCATCAGAACTTCGGTGCTGGTATTTCAATCTAACCATTTTGAATTCTCTGATGCGATTAGTGCTTCGAGACTTTTCAATCTACCCATTTACATTAAAAAACGTTGCTCTGGCGGGTTTAGACCAAAACTTAGGAAAAGTGGGTTTTTGAATTTACAAAGAAAAATATGCATCAGAGATGGGTTTTAAACAATGCTTAGCGCCCGATTGCGGGCCCAAGGGTTATATGAAGTGGCGATTGGATTGGGGCTATGTAATAAGGGGCCAATCGCATCGGAGGTCTCAATAAAGCAAAAATACTTGCGCACTGTGTTTTGTTCCGATGCGATAAGCGCAAAATGGGCTTAGCGCCCAGTTCTAGCGCCAGGGTATATGTGGGGAAGTGGTTAGGACTTAGCCCAAAGGGGCTTAAGCCTGTAATGCAAAAAATGTATTTTTTTATATGAAATTTTCAATGTTTTTTGATGGATTTGGGGGTTTCGGCAAAGTTTAAAAGTGAGTTTTAAACTTTGTAAAGAGGATCTTATGAAGGGGAAATGGGGAAAAATGGAAAACAGAGGAATTGTATGTGGAATGAAGGGGTAAAAATGAAGGTTAGTTTTGAAGTGGAATGAAGGAAACAATGGTGTTTTGCAGCAGTCTTCTTACTATGGAATCAGCAAAATTTCAAAGTTCGAAATGGAAACAGCAATGAAGATTTAGACAAAGGGAATGATGTCTCCATGAGTCTTCAAGAGATAACATTTTTAGCAATAAGCTTTTTTCTTGAAGGTTCCAAAAATGTTTTAGCCACCTTTTGATATAACAAATTTTATAGGTGGCTAACACAAGATATGGATTAACATATCACAACATATGGCTTGGTTAGGTTTAGAGACATGATATATGTGCTAGACAATAGTGAGCTCAAGAATGTGATATTGATGGAGTTTCAAGCGAAATTGTATTTGAGTCACCCAATATATCAGAATACATTGACCACAATAAATAATTTTTACTAATGGCCTAAATTAAATAGAGATGTAGAAGAGTTTGTGGCTAGGTTTTTGGATTGTCAGCAGGTGAAGGCGGAGTGTAAGCACCCAGGTGGAATGCTAAAGTCGATTGTGATTCTAGAGTGGAAATGGGAGGTCATTTCCATGGAATTTATCACAGGTTTTCCGAGGATAGTGAGACAACACGATTCCATTATGGTTTTTGTGGGTAGGTTGACAAAGGTAGCACACTTCATTCCAGTGAAGTCTCCATTATCCACTAGCAATGTAGCACAGGTATTCATCAAAGATGTGGTCAAATTTCATGGTGTTCCATAGAATATTTTGTCATACATAGATGCAAAGTTCACTTCCAAGTTTTGGAAGGAGTTGTTTGAAGGTTTGGGCACATGGTTGGCCTTCAATACAACTTATCATCCACATACAAAAAGACAGAAAAAGAGGGTCAGTAGGATATTGGAGGACATGTTGAGGATATATGTGATGCATTAGAAATGGAAGAAAGAAGTGTATCTTCAACTAGTAGAGTTCACTTACAATAATGTGTATCAGGAATCATTGAGGATGAGTCCATTTAAGGCATTGTATGGGCAGATTTGCAATACTCCCATCAGTTGGATTGATCTGGTTAACAGGGTGTTGATTGGATCAAACATGTTGCAAGAGATGGAACATGAAATGCAGGTAATCAAGAAGAATTTGAAAGCAACACGGGATAGGTAGAAGAGTTATGCATATCAGAACAGGTTGTTTAAGGAGTTCCGGGTTGGGGAATATGTGCACTTGTGCATCAAGCCCAAGAAGAGATCCTTGCGGATTGGATCATGAGCCAGATAGCACCACGGTTTTGTGGACTTTTCAGGATCATTGAGAGGATAGGGCCAGTAGTCTATTGGCTTGCACTTCCTTCCACAGTGAAAGTCCATGATGTTTTCCATGTGTAATTTCTTAAGAAATATGTTAGATATGTTGATCATTTGATTGACTGGTCTGTATTGCAGTTGGAGCTAGAAGGAGATTTCTGACCAGAACGTCAATGAATTTTGCAGAGAAAAATTCTCATGCTCCGGAATTGATAAATCGAGCAGGTTAAAGTGCAATGAAAGAACTTTGGGCTCGATGAAGCTACATGGGATATTGCAGATCAGATGCAGGCCATGTATCCATCCTTATTCGTTGGCTAAGCGAATGTTTTGGTATATGTTTTGATGTATGTTTTGGTATATGTTGGTGTGATTTTTTGGTACATGTACATATGTATATGGATGTAAATACTGCCATGAGCTATGTTATAAAGCTCCAATCAGCGGTATAGGAATCATGTCATTATGATGTTATAGTTGTTATGTTGTCATGTTGGTTTTCTTCTCAATAGGTTGATCATTGTAAACACTGCAATGAGCTAAGTTATAAATCTCCATGGGCAATATGTTTTGATTACAACAATCTAGTTGGTTGTAGGTGTCGTTGAACACTAAGGACGGTGTTCCCCCAAGGGGGAGGGCTCTATAACAACCCTAGTGAAAATTACATGTAATAAAAGTTAATAAAGGCAAAATAATAACCAAGGTCATGGGACACGTATTCCAAGCTGAATGTTGGGAAAAACATCCTAGTGCGGGTGTGCATATGGTTTATTATGGATATGGAAATTAGAAAAGGAAATGCCTGAGGATTTGGAAAGGAAAAGTGGCATTTATTTATGAAAATGATGGAAAATAGGAGAAAAGGGAGGTGAAAGGTCACAGGTTGCATGTGAGGAGGAAAATGAAGAAAATAGAGGCCTCATTAATAAAAAGGATTTTGAGGATCAGTTCATGGATTTTGTTCAGTGAAGTTTTGGAGCTCTCATTATTCTCTCTCTCTCTCATACACTTGGATACTTCGATTTTTCTCGGACCACTCTTGGAGGGTGTGGCATATGTGGAGAATTGGAGAAAGAAGACAAAGGAAGAGAAGGAAAGTGCAAGAGGACATCAGGATTAGCAACTACAATAGGTTTTGATTGCAGGTACCAGGTTGCATGTATTTTTTCCTCACTATTTTTTTCATGCATGGTGTATGCATGTGGTTTCTTGGTCATGATCTATCATTGGCATGGAGGATTTCCTGGATTGATAATGTATTTTCCTAGTCTTTCCATTTCCTGGATAACCATGGTGTTGTGGGTTCATTTAATTGTTTGTTTTCATGTTGATTATGATGTTCCTTTAGCTGTGGGTTGAGTTACTAGTTCCTGGAGCCTGGGTTGTACAAACGCTCTGGAGCCTGACGGAAAACTATTGGGTTGAGTTACTAGTCCTATAGCCTTGGTTGGAAAATTGCTCTGGAGCCCTAGGTGGGTTGAGTTACTAGTCCTGGAGCCTTGGTTGGAAAAATGCTCTGGAGCCCAGAAATAGCTGGGGTTGATTTACTAGTCCTAGAGCCTTGGTTGGAACAAATGCTCTGGAGCCATGGACAGCTTGGGTGGAGACCAATCTGGTGATGGTTGTGATGTACGACCGTGAGGTGGAATCACTTGTTGAGGGTTGAGGTGGTTTGGCCTCTAGAAGCCCTGGTTTGGTTTTGATGGATTTGGTTTATGAGATTCGACATTCATGTTTAAAATATGGAACAAGGGTGACTGGATGAAGAGAGAATTAGATCAGCCATGTATATGGTCGAGTGGAATGTGGAAATCCCATAGCTAGTTGCATTTTACTTATCTATATAAGAGCTCCTTTTCTCCTGTATTTATGGGTAAATATGCTTGTATTGATGGTTAAATATTATTGTTATTTTATGGATTATATGGGTGTTATGTGCTTGCCATTTCTATTGCTTATATGTTGGTCATGACTAAGTTTTATGATGGTAATGAAGTATGGCTCTCATCATCTTTTTATTAGTAATTAAATGAACAATGTATATATTCCTAAATAGACTATAATGTAGTTAATGTGATGTATCAGCAATGCTTATTAACGATTCTCAGATAAGTATGAGACCTCTATGCTCAGATATTTTATTTAAACATATAGATTACATCCTTGTGACATGTTTGATAAAATTGTTTCCATGACTAGTAGGGATCCAATCAAAACCTTGTTTGAATGCTTTCTTGTGAACCATTGTTTCGATGTTATATTTCATTTCTAAACTTGTAATTGAGTTCTGGGTAGTGACCTAGGCTTTGGGCCTGAAAAAAGTGGCTCGAATCTCGGGGACGTTGGCATAGGTCTATGGGAAAAGGTCCCTGAGCGCATGCATGTATATGTTGTGGGAGCATCTAGAGCCTCCCAAATGCACCCATGCCTATACTGTGGGAACCTCCGGGGGTTTGAAGGTAAAAAACCTGAGTGGGACCCAAGGCTAAATGCTTGAGTGGTTGGGTTAGCTCTTGGGATTTTTTTTGCTGATATAGAAGGTATATTTGATGTCTTTATGTCGGTTCCACTTCCTTAAGGTCACCTAGGAGGTTGAATATGATCATAATAACACTTCATCACATTTTTAACCTGGTTGGTTGGTTACTTGGGTAGATGTGGGAGGATGGTGTTACAATTGATGATCTCTTTGATCAATTTCGCAAAGAAAAAGTATTTTCCAACATTGAGTTAAGATTTGGGTATCACCAGCTGCGGATTAAGGAAGAATATATCATTAAAATGGCATTCTGGACTTGTTATGGGGATTATGAATTTGTTGTAGTACCTTTTGGTTTATCTAATGCACCGATAGTTTTTATGTGTTTAATTAATGGAGTCTTCAAGGAATACTTAGATAAATTTATCATGTATTCATTTGTCATGTATTCTTGGATGACATTCTAATATATTCAAAAACTGAAGAGGAATATCAATAGCACCTAATATTAGTTCTATAGGTACTTAGAGAGCACCTACTTTATGCTAATTTGAGAAAATGTTCATTTTATCAGGGAAAAATCCATTTTTTGGGTCACATTATTTCAGAAGATGGGATAGTTTTGGACCCAGAGAAAATTGAGGCTATCAGAGAATGGCCAGCACTGAAAATTTTTACTAAAGTTAGGTATTTTATGGGTCTAGTTGGGTAGTACATGTTGAAAAATATATGGCATCAATAATTAGGAGATTTATCCTTTTTATATTTATTTTCCTTTAGTTGTTATAGTGTTCTTCTTCATCAAACAACTACCAATGCATAAAAAATAAAGAGACAAGAGACACAAAATATAGGCAATCATCCAGGGCCAGAACCTCTCCCACTTGAGAGGAAAACTAGAAGAAATGTTTCTTCTTATAGAGACTTAAATTGATGAATACCAATACCAATACCCTTGACCTATATGCCACTCCAAAACCAAGACACAAGTTCCCTTTCATGCTTAAGTCAATACTTGATCCAACTACTTGCTTTCTTTGTATCCTAGCTATACTTCATATTTTCGGTCGTTGGTTCAACACCACACTCCTTGTATATATTTTAGAAACCCTTTCACATGTGTTTGACCAACTTTGATCGTTTATCTTCCTTGCTCTAGAAGGAGAATTCCTTCCTTAAACTCAGCTACCTTTTAGGCTTGATTCCTTCTTGAATTCAATTTCCTTAGAGGTCTGCAATATCTTTGGCCTTCTTCCTGTAATCTTTAGGTCTACAATTTCGCACGTGTGGATGTTATTTGACCCAAAAACAGTCCCAAAAATGATTCCAAATACTTCTCTCTTCTTCCCTCTCTTTTTTGATGATTAGGCTCCTTCCTAAGTGATTTTCGCACCTTTTGATTTTATACTTGCTTCACCAAAATTGTGTATTCTGAAATGAGGTCGAGATGCCTATTTATAGTCGTTGGAGCCTCCATAATGAGCCGAGATGAACTAAGGGTGATCCAACGTGTCATTTTGAGAGATTTCATTACTATTTTGAAGTTTATTTGTTAGGATATGCTTGTTCTTATCTTGGAGGGTATTTTGACTCTTTTAATGACTTATACAAATATGTAACATGCCCAAGAAGGGTCATTCATACATGACATAGACTAAAATTGACTTTTATGACTTGGTGACAAATCCCAAAGGCTCACCATGGGAGCCATCACTAAGAATAAAATTATTTTCTCATGAAACCCATGAGACAAGCATTACAATAATAATTTTATTTTTCTTCTTTACATCAATTACATAAAATCACAAATACACATGTCATTATGAAGACTGAACCTAGTTAAACTTTTCAACACTCCCTCTTAACTATGGAGGTACTCATAATGGTACTTGGTCATTCTAAATTCGAATAACTCTCATAATAAGAGTTAGATTGGTAACCCATATGTTTAGCATCATATAAACCAACATTTTCACAAATCAAGGCCTTGACTAACAACTCTATCTCTCCACAAGATTAGAGAACAATACTGACAAGACCAATGATGTATAGACACCCTCATCATTGTCTCTCTCAGAACATACCCCACCTGGGTTCTCGAAGTGTGTTACACTATGACTATTCTTATCTTGGATTCTCAGTCCTCAAAGAATATCAGTCCTCTACGACTACTCTTGTTTTGGATTCCCTAACACATCCTCAAAGATCATCGGATTCTAGATGTTTACCCAATCCTCTGTTTTGTCTTCCAAGGTGAATACAATAATAATGTGTCTATCTCTCCCTCTCAACTAGGGAAGACATATCTATCTCTCCCTCTTGACTTAGGAATTTCGCTTCCAAGTTTCTTCCAAGTAAGAAACTTGTTTCCACGCTCCCTCTTAATTAGGGACCTACCAAAAATCCTCAGGTGGAGATGATGGGACAACCAACTGCTTGAAGAACTCCTCATCATGATTTCATGAACTTATTTTCATTATTCATGAGTCTTCATGTTTTGGAACTTCTTCATAGGGCACCGACCATCCATATATTTTATCCATTAGTAATTCATGTCATCATCGGAAATTGATCCTTCAATTCATATATGGCCTTCCTTCATGTCGTGTTGCCTTCTTCATGCCATGTTTCCTTAAGGATATTTCATCCTACTACATGGGAATCGGTGGTGGAAGATATTCATAGATATTCTCTTGGAAACCCTGTGTAAGCCTATCGAGATATTTGTTCCAGAAAATAAGAAATTAACACTCAAATCAAAATTACCTTTGTGATGGTCTTTCATCATGACATCTTCTAGTTTGCATCAGCATCCTGCATATATATCGACACATTTCCCTAAGATATATATTTTCAAGGGTCTCTTTCTTTTTCTAACTTCATCAGAGTCTACATATATTTATTGGAGATATCCTAGTCATATCTCTTGGTATTTGGATGTTGATTTACTTTTCCATGGTTGCATATCCCACGATATATTCCTTCCTTTCTTCACACATTTCATTCCTAGGAATTTCCAATAAAAATTCCTCCAATTAATGTCAACCACCTCATATTACATATGAGGACATATTATGTTTTTTCCATCTAGTGAATGTGTGACTCATGCATTCTTGCATCCCTATAAGGGAGGAAATCCTTACTCTTGATTATGCTCTCAATATATATAATTTATTCATGTTACCTACAACCATATGACATGACTTTACAATATTGAATGTAATCATACATACCTCATTCTTATGTATGGCATCCATACTTCCTTCAACAACTTTGTTGATTGAAAGGAGATTCAATCCCTTTATATGCTTCGTCTCTTATGGAATCATACCACTATCCCATGAATTCCACAAGTTTTGAATTCTTGATAAAACACTTGCTTCCCATGTTCATCGGTGAAACTTTCAATTAAGGTTCTGTTAGAGAATATTGAGGATCTAGAGTATCCCCAACCAGCATATGTTTCCTTTTGATAGATCTATGATGAGCCTTTTACTAAATTACCTTTATTTTCTTTATTTTCCATAAGTGCAACCTATAATGTTTCCAAGAGCTATATCCTTTCATAGTTGACTGACATGCTTCAATCATCTTTCATGCTTCTCTATGATGATGTTTTTCAATTCTTCTATGATGCCATGATGCATCCCATCATTTTTCTAAGTGACTCATGATATCCATATCTTACAGCATAAGACTTAGAAACTTGAAAATAACTTAGGTGAGGAAGACTATCTCAGTCATAGTATATATCTCTTATTTCCTCTCTCTTGGATTTCTTCTCTTCGTCTTCCTCCACTTCTTCGGTGATATGGAATTCTTCTCTTCCTCTTTCTTTGTTGTCCTTATTTATCTTAGGACAATATATTTTTTATTTCCCATATTCTTGACACCCATAGCATCGAATCTTATCCATGTCTTCTTTAGAACTATGCTTCCCGAACTTCCCTTTCCTTATAGTAAATGTTTGACCTCTTTCACTTGGTCCTTCATCGCTTTTTGACTTCAACATGTCTTCTTCTATCTTACTTAGAAACCAAAATTTTTTGAATGGTATAGCATTCTTCTCCTTACATGAATTTGATACATGGTTACCTTGATCATCAATTAATGCACTTATAACAATGGATACCATTTCTTTATCAGATATCGTCTCTCCTAGATATTCCAGTTGAGTTCTTATTTGAGATTTTTTTGAGAGATATGTAGATATCCCATAATCCTTTAACACTTTCAATTTCAATAGATAATATCTAAGTGATATGACCTTTATTATCACACCTTCAGAGAATATTTCTACCAACTTATCATATATCTCTTTTGACGTCTTCAACCTTGCTATATAGGGAATGAGGGGATATTTGACAGATTCTATATGAATCTATTGAGCCCTTAGATCCCTTTCTGTGTATTCATATAGTGCTTGACCATTCGATGGTTTGGAGACCTTATCATTGACATGAGAAATGACTTCATTTTCTTCAAGGGGTGTGTCTATCCTCCTTTTCCATGCAAGGAAGTTCAACGACCCAACTAGCTTATATATCTCCTTGCAAAATGAGGTCATTTTATTAGATAAAATTATAGAAGAAAATATACTTACTTGTCAAGTGAAGATGAAATATTCAACTTTATCCCTTTGATGATGATGATGGTGATGATGATTGAAAAATATTTATTAATTCATTTTGAATGATATTATTCTAAATGAAATCCTTGCTTCAATAAAAAAAGGAGATTTCCCTTTTTTTGATGACACCACCTTTTGATATAGCTACCTTTGGATGAATAGCCTTCAATATACTTCGACTTCAAATTTATTGATAGTGGATCTAGGAATGATTTTTTTATTTAGCTAAGGCTTTTACTTTCTTCAAGATGATGATGTGATTGTTGTTAGAAAATGTAACTAGGTTCGGTATTCATTATTTTACTTGAGTCAAATGTAATATATTTGTCAAAAGAAAATAATTTTATTATTGCTTAAATGAATTATAAAGCACGGGTTTCATGCTTGAGTCAATGATTATAGGTCAATCCTCCATTGAAGGCTATAGGATTGAGTCAAAGTCAATTTAATGTTTGGATTCCTCTGTCAAGTCTTCCACTCATCAAAGATAGCATCGTCAAAATTGACCTCAAAATAATTATTATCAAAAGAACACATGTCAGCTCAATTAAAGGAAACATCTCTTCATAATACATGTCGGCTCATTTAGTACAGACTAACCACTATATATACCTGCCTGGGATATTTTCATTTGACCAATTTTAGAGCTCGAAAATATCAGAGAAATTTCAGTGATCACAGAGAGGAAGTTTCGGTGCTTTTACAAATTGAAGGGTTTAGTCTTGCCACAGTGATTCAGTGATCACAAAGAGTATTTTTTGGTGATTTTATAGAGTGAAGGGTTCGATCTTGCCACATTGATAAGGGCTCAGAGTAGCCACAGAAAGAAGGACCCAATGTTTTCATTTCAAGTCACAGTCTTGTTGATATCACAGTTTGAGGTTCTTGGTGGGCTCGGTGCCATCACATAATTGAAGTCTATTGTTGCTATGATATTGCAGTCATGATGTATTTGATACTAACACAGTGAAAGGGAGAAGGGTGACTTGATGGAGTAGTTTCTAATATAGATTGTAAGGGTCTTGGTCGTCTCACCTTTGAATCTACTGAAGGAAGAACTTGTGACTAGGTTTTCCCCTCGAGGGGGGTTTTTGCCCTAGAAATGTGCCTATATATTGTGTTATCTTTTATTTGTTGCTTGGAATTAATCTTGATGATAAGAAAATATAACTAAGAGATCAAGTACTAATAATGAAAATACCACAAGTTAATTTCATTAAGAGGAAAATCATTTTAATTTCCATCTCTATTGATTTTCCAACAATTTGATCTTGAAGTGCTTCTCTTGGATGAATGAAATTCAAGCTACCTTGATTTGTAGATCTCTTAAACTTGAGTACATGTAGGGTATTTGTGGTCTCTTGAGATGACTTGAGGATTTGAATACTTCTTGCTGGAGTAGACTTTCTTTGATCAATGGTTATGATGCTTCCTTTGTAAATATTGACTTCAAGATGATCTTCACTTTGATGCCTTCCTCGATATTTGATCCTTGAGTGTCCCTTGATAAGAAGCCCTTTCTTGACTTTGTGACCTTAGCTTTGATACCATGTTGATAAATCTAGGGCATCAAGAATTAGGAGATTTATCTTTGTTATATAACTGCTTGTGAATGTTTTTTACTTCCTAGGATCTCATTTTCCTTATGTTATTATAGTGTTCTTCTTCATAAAAAAACTACCAGTGCATAAATAATAAAGAGACATAGAATATAGGCCATCATCCAGGGCCAAAACCTCTCCCACTTGAGAATAAAACCCAAACAAATTCTTCTTCTTTTAGAGACTTTAATTGACGAATACATGGACCAAGACCCTAGACCTATATGCCACTCCAGGACCAAGACACAAGTTCCATTTCATTGCTTCCATTCCATGCCCAATTCAATACTTAATCCAACTGCTTGCGTTATTTGTATCTCGTATATACTTCACATTTTCGATCTTTGGTTCAGCACTGCACTCCTTGTCTCTATTTTAGAAACCCTAGCATGTGTGTTTGACCGTGGTTTGACCAACTTTGAACCTTTATCTTCCTCGCTCCAGAAGGAGACTTCCTTCCTTCAACTCGGCTACTTTTTAGCCTTGATTCCTTCTTGAATTCGATTTCCTTAGAGGTATGCAATATCTTCGGCTTTCTTCTTGCAATCTTTAGGTCTGAAATTTCACACGTGTGGAGGTTATTGGGCCCAAAACCAATCCCAAAAATGATGCCAAAGACTTCGCTCTTCTTCCCTCTTTCTTCATTGATAATTAGGCTCCTTCCTAAGTGATTTTCACACCTTTTGATTTTAGACTTGCTTCATCGAAATTTTGTATTCTGAAATGAGGCCAATTTCCCTATTTATAGTCGTTGGAGCCTCCATAATGAGCCGACATGAACTGAGGGTGAGACGACGTGTCTTTTGAGATATTTCATTAAACTTTGAAGCTGAAATGTTAGGAGATTCTTGTGATTTCCTTGGAGGGTATTTCGACTCTTTTAATGACTTATACAAATATGTAACATGCCCAAGAAGGGTCCTTCATACATGACATAGACTCAAATAGAATTTTATGACTTGATAAAGAATCTTAAAGAATCACAATGGGAACCATCACTAAAATAAAATTCCTTGCTCATGAAAGCCATGAGACAAGCATTACAATAATAATTTTATTTTTCTTCTTTACATCAATTACATAAAATCACAAATACACATTTCATTATGAAGATTGAACCTAGTTATAATTTTCAACAGTACAAGAGGTTTATTGAAGGGTTTTCCAGAATTTCATATCCAATTACTTCTTTGTAGAAAAAAGGGCAAAAATTTTGATTGGACACCTAATTGTGAAGCAACACTTCAACATTTGAAATTTTTATTAACTATGGATCCGGTATTAAAAATTCTTGATCCAAATGAGAATTTTCTGGTGTTCACAGATGCGTGCAAAGAAGGATTGGGTGGTGTTCTCATGAAAAATGGGAAAGTAATTTTTTATGAATCCAGAAAGTTAAAATATCACGAGAAGAATTATGTTTCCCACAACCTAGATCTTTTATATATCATTCACGCATTGAAAATTTGAAGTTATTACTTCATGGGAAGAAGAATTGAATTGCATATTGATCATTATGCATTGCGACATTTATTTGAAAAACCAAATTTAAATGCGTGACAAATCTTATGGCTGGAACTTCTAGTAGAATATGATTTTGAAATTACATATATCAAGGGAAAATAAAAATGAGTGGTTGATGCACTCAATCTAAGAGTACATGTTATGCATGTCACAACAACTAGTAGCTACGAAACTGATTTGAGGGAAATAATTCTACAAGCTGGTAATTTAGACCGACAATATATGAAGATTAAAAATAATTTACAGCAAGGAAAAACACAATAGAACTTCCTAGATTATGAATTAGGTCCAAAGAATATTCTCTTATATAAAAGAAGAATTTATGTGTCGGATGTACCAGTTGTTAAACAAAAATTTCTACAGGAAAAGCATAGGGTACCATATGTTGGTCACCTTGAGTACCAGAATATAGTAACTACAACTATGAAACTATTTTACTATCCAGGTTTAAATAAGGAAATGACTTATTGTATAGCCATGTGTATGGAATGTCAGTGAGTGAAAAATGAGCATAAACACCCAGCTGGTTTTCTACAACCAATTCTCATTCCGGAGTAGAAATAGGAGATGGTATGTGAATAAATTGCCTGGGGAAGGACTCTGAGACTGACTGATGACTAGTGAGTCCTAGGGTTGGACTCTATACTGTCCAAGGTATGATTATAAGCTGACTATGCCATATAGATGTATCTTGTTTATGATGTGAGCCCCAATGTTGAATTCGAGAGCATGGTGCTTCGAGGGTTTGTTGACCTTGTTTATGGCTTGGTGGCCAGAGAGTTCTAGTGGGAACTTGATGTCATTTTATGGCCTGGAGGGTGCCTAGAGCCAGGAGCAACAAAGTTGTTGGGTTGGCACCTTGGAAATTATCCAACAGGGTGCTTGGAACCCTGGAGAAGTGTCATTATTGAGTTGTGCCCTTCGGTCATGGAGGTACAGATATTTTTCGGTTATCGTTTCCTTTGGAGTTGTCGTCCCAGTTTGGGGGTGACCCGGTGGTTTAGTTTATGAACCCCCGGGTCTATGGTTGGGTGGAACGTGGAGATCTCACAGCTAGTCGGCTCGTTAATACATACAAGTACCATTTTCAATGATATCTAGTCTATGTATTATTATGTAAATTTATGGGTTTTGGTTATAAACCCTGATTCAAGTATTTGGCGTGGTTGCTAAGTATCATGTGTTTCATTTACTTGTATGATGTGTATACAAACCCTAGCCAAGGTTCGATATTTTTTAGTTTAAATTTTTGTTGTGCATTAATGTGAACCTGTTATGTTAATGTTGTTAAAGAGAATAACTTATATATATGCTTAATGTGATTTATTTATCCCGTTGTGAATATTTATTTGCAATCAATTATATGTTAAATTTTTTCATATGGCATATCGTGTCGCATTTCAAAATAAATCTAATTTCCAAGTAGTATAAAAACTATGAAAAAAGACAATGCACTTCCATATTATATTAATGATATTTATGCGGTATTGTAGAGTGGTGTTATCAATGGTTTTATCGAGATAATCACCGAGGACATTACAATATGTGGTGCTAGTAATCAGAGACATTACAACTCCTTGTCTTCAAAGTTTTAACCTCTTAAAATGCAAATAATGGAAATTCTCTAGTGAGATTCTCATCGTTATCCTATCCAACAAATCTCCAAAATGGCTACATCTCCCTTGATAAATAGAAGAGCATTAATTATATTACTCATGTTACCCATCATTGTATCTCTTTATAAAAAAAACATCTTCAAAATTAGAACATGCATCGATAAATCGTGTGGAAAAGATGAAGTCATAAAGCTCATATCTTAAGAAAAATCACAAAATGCCTCTTGAGGAGCAAGATAATGCTAATTCAGCGATGTCCCCCACTAACTTGAACACACTCCAAAATCATTATATGTATCTCTTTATGTGATGTGACTAGATAGAGTGACATCTAAAACCCTAAATGAAATTTGATTACGATCGTTATTTGTTGTCTCCTTTGTAGACAACCTCTAAATCAACAATAGACATTCCCTTTATTAGCTCTTTCTTGCGGATTGTAGCACAGTGGCACCCTATATCTCAAAATGCCCACTCGAATAGTATGGTGAACTGTGTACAATGCAAGGAATTGGCGATGCAATGGACGATGACTAGCCCTCTACAAAATAAAAATTGACTTTGCCAGTAACTTCAAATGGTGGCTACTTTCTTGACAACGGTGGCAACTGGCGAGCCTTATTTCAGCTGCCATAGGCCCGTTAATGCGCCCAGGCAGGAAATGCCCGTCGTCGGATTAAAGTTGTAGATCATCGTGCGGCAGGCATTTCCTGCCTAGACGCATTAATGGGCCTATGGCAGCTGAAATAAGGCTCGCCGTGGCAACTCCTTTCTTATTGGAGCTCCTTGGTAACCCCATTATGTATATATCTCCTTGTATTATGTATATATCTCCTTATATTTACTTGATGAGGCAATTATCATGATGGAAATTATGAAAAATGACAATAATTATGTAAATAATGTAATTGTAAATAAATTTAGTTTTTATTGGTTATTCAGTTTTATAATAAGAAAAAGTTATATGACGAAGTAGCTCATATTAATTAAGATTTTTCAAGAGACTTGTAGTTATAGAGAATAATATTTGATCAATAAAATTTCCAATCTCTTATCTCGATCTCGTGGAAGTTTCCTTAATACATTGTCAAAATTTTACCACATAAAATTATGGGTTCCTATGTGTGATTCAATTTCTCAGTTTATGGGTTCCTATGATTTCCTTGCTAGTGTGAATGAACAATAACTCTGAAAATCCAACGATTGTGTGATTCAATTTCTCAGTTTATGTTTTCCAGAAAAATGTCAAGAGGGAACCTTTCGGCTGGAGAGAAACGGTTTGTTGAAGGAGCTTCTACCATTGTTGGAGAGGAAGGGAATCGAGGTGTGAAGGGCAGAGTACGAGGCAGCGAGTCGCAGATGCAGCCACCAATCACGTTGTGCAGATCACCGTTGTGTAGATCAAAGGGCCGCCAGTCAAGAACCTTCTACTGTAGAACAGCAGCTAGATCCCGTGAGCCATTGTTGTTGGTCGATTCGGTGAGCCGTCGCTAGCCGAGCAGCCCGAGCCGCTAATGAAAGAAAAAAACAACATGCAGAGAGACTTTGCCCGTTCAAACCGCTCGAAGAGTGTGAGCGTCAAGGAATGGGTTTGCAGTAAAAAATCGAGAGTCGTGCAGCCATCGGAAACAGAGATGAAGCCGTCGTTTTTTTTATTGGTGTTTTTTTTTGTAAGGGTTGGGGTGATTGAAGCGTTAGCCCGTGGCCAAGAAGCCCTGCCTGCACAAATTGGACTCCATATTTTTCAGCCCAATCGAGCCAAAAGATAATTCGCCTGCAAATTGAGTCACTGCCTGTATATGAAGTAGAAATTCCCTCGCCTAAGGGAGAAAATCTCCGCAAAGTCACTAGGTAACTTATTTTTCCATCACAAAAAAATAAATAAATAAATAATTAAATTCTAAGTGATAGTGGAAGTGAAATTTCTGGAAAAAAAAAAAATGGAATAGAAATATTTTGAAAAAAAAAAATGTGAAATTTTTTGTTGGGCATTCTAGAAAATAGAAGTAGGGTTTCAAAACAAGGGAAGAAAAAATTTAAAAATAAATAAAATTAGAATATGATTTTGCAAAAAAAAATATGGAAATTTTATTGGGCATTCTCATAAAATAGAAGTAGTGTTTCTTTTATTAAAAAAAAAACAAGAAGTTTTTTTTTTTTTGAAAGAAACAATAGGTGTGAAAATATTATAGGTGAAAGAAGGGAAACCAATTTTTTTTTTTTTTTAAATCCTAGCTGGAAGAAGGAAGCCCTAATAGGAGGATTTGTAGAACGAAATGGCAAAAATGACGAATTATAAGTTTGAGGTGGAGAAGTTCACGGGCAAGAATAATTTTGCATTATGGAAATTGAAAGTTAGGGATCTGTTGGCGTAACAAGGGTTTCACAAAGCTTTAGAATGGGTGAAGAAGAAACTTATTGGCATGACAAATTTGGACTGGGAGGACATGGATGCCCAAGCTCTTAGTACCATCAGCTTGTGCCTAGTGGATGAATTTTTCTTCAATATTGTTGAAGAGAAAACAACTGCAAGTTTGTGGGGGGAACTAGAAACGTTTTATATGACCAAATCTTTAACGATCAGAATTTATCTGAAAATGAAATTGTACAATCTTCGGATGAAGCAGGGTACAAAAATTGTAGAATATTTAAATGTTTTTAATACACTTATTTTCCAATTGTCAAATATGGAAGTTAAATTTCAGGAAGAAGATAAAATTATCACCTTCTTGTGTTTTATGCCCAAGTCATGGGACCGCTTCGTAACTTCAATCAGTTTGAGCACTACTGAGTCTTTGGAATTTGACTCAGTTGTGGGAGCTCTGTTATCTGAAGAAGTAAGGAGGAAGTACAGTATTGAAACCTCTGCACCATAATCCATGGTAGCTAGAGGTCGGTCAAAGGAAAGAGGGGAGAAAAAAAGGGGTTCTTCTATATCAAAATCAAAAGGCAAGAAGTGTAAAGCCAAATGTTAATACTGCAACAAAATTGGACACCTCAAGAAAGAATGTTTGAAACGAAAGGAGTTTGCAAACCAGAAGAAGGAAGCAAATCAATTTGATTCAGGTATAATTGATGAGGTTTTATTTGTTGAATTAGGTATGGTAGATGAAGCTTTACTTGTTTGCAATGTCTCTCAGAATTTTAATAATTAGATGTTAGACTTTGGTGCTTATCGTCACATGAGTCCGCACATAAATTGGTTTACTTCATATGAAGTTGGGAATGGTAGTTCTGTGTTTATAGGAAATAATGTATATTGTCAGACTGTTGGGATGGGAAATATCAATTAAAATGTATGATGATACAGTTAGAACATTAATTGATGTTAGACATGTCCCTAAGTTGAGGAAAATTTTGATTTATGTGGGAGCGTTGGACTTGTATGGTTACAAGTTTACAGGTCAAAATGAAGTGTTGAAAGTTTCAAAAGGTGCCCTGGTTGTTATGAAGGCAGAAAAGATTGGAAATATTTACGGACTCAAAAGAAGTACTCAGGTCATTAAGATAGTGACTGTATCATAGAAAGCAGAAGAAGGTACTCGCCTATGGCATCAGCGGCTAGGTCACATGAGCGAGAAGGGTCTTCAAGTACTGATGAATCGCAAGTTGCTTCCTAATTTTAAATCTTTGAGGTTGGATTTACGTAAACATTGTGTATATGGTAAACAATGTAAACAGAAATTTAAAACGGGAATTCATAATAGTAAAGAAATTTTGGACTATATTCATTTTGATCTTTGGGGACCATATCCTACTGTATCTTATGAAGGTGCATTATACTTCTTAACATTTATTGATGATTTCTCCCAGAAATTTTGGATCTATATGTTGAAAAAAAAATTGATGTATTTTGTAGAAATTTATAATCGCAATAATGTATTTGCGGACTCCCCTGATCTAACAATTAAATCCACTGTTAAATATAGAATCCTTCTACTCAATTCTTGCGGAAATTAAATTTCCAATTGCAAACATATGAAGAAAAATCAATTGCACATAACAAGATGTTTAATTGGGAAAGCTTAAAGCTAAAAACCCCAACTATCATATATTATGTATATCATGGAATCATGAAACAATCTCATACAAAGCTCAGCTCATAGAGTTCTCAGTACAATATACAATCGTCTCACACTGTCATACAAAAATTGGTTCACACAAGCACCAATTTACTGCCTCCTGACAGCCTGCCTCCACTGCGCAATCCCTGCTGAAGAAGATCCCTGAATGAATTTGATCTTGCCTTGCCTTGACTGCACAATCCTTATTGTCAACTCCAATGTGTGTGTAGATGCATTTAATGCATCACTATAGTCACAACTGATAGTCAAACACACCCTTTCACCTATCTCTCCACTGGGTCTCCACTGGATCTGACATGCAAGTAGTTAACTATTGTATTTCTTCAATTGCAAGTAAGACACTACTTGTGAATTAATTAAATAATTAATTCACTTATCTTTCACTAGTGTATCTTTAGTTACAACTAGCACAACTGAGTTTAACTCACTTAACTGAGCTAAACTAAATAACAACTCCCATAACTACTCTTCCAACTCTGTTACAACTGTGTCACACTCAGTTACAACGAATTCCATCATGCATGAGTCACCAACCAACCTTGGAATGCGTAATTCCTTCAGCTAACTGGTTTTCCACATCAGTTAACTGAAATCAAGTGCTCCAATTGAACAAGTCATTATTAATTGTCTGATTATCATTAAGGGCCAATAATAATCGACATGCATTCTATTTTTATATTTGTGATCTATAAATAGACTTCGCCCATGTTCTAAAAATATAAACCCATCTAAAGATAGAATTTGCTCAACTATCTAGAATCAGCATCCTGTTAATTTTAGAATATGCTCACCATTCTAAAAATAGACATACACCTAAAAATAACCTATGGGCCCCACCTAGTGAAGGTGTTTAATTTTCACTAGGATCATCATCTTATTGAATCTCAACACTCCCTCTCAACAAGAAAGGGATTATCCTTCACCCCGATCTTGTCTCTATGGTATTCAAATTTGCTCTTGGTGAGCGCCTTCGTCAGAGTATTTGCATCTTGATCTTCCATAGGAATGTATTGAAGCAACATGATCTTCCGCTGCACACAATCTCTAGTATGATGATATCGGATATCTATATGCTTAGATCTATCATGAAACATAGGATTAATTAATGAGAGTTTAATGCAACTCTGATTATCACAATGAATCACTGTAGGATCTAAATGAGAACCGAACAAACTGACCAGGATCTTCCTCATCCAGATAGCCTCACATGCAGCTTGACTTGCTTCCATGTATTCCACTTCCACTGAACTGAATGTCACAGATCTTTGTTTCTTGTTGTACCAAGAAACAGCTATAGATCCGATACTGAAAACCCCTCCTGATGTTCTCTTTATGTCCGTTGGGCTGCCTGTCCAATCTGCATTCTTGAAGCCATGCAACTTCACCTCAACCATATGTCTGTACCAGAAGCCATACTCAGATGTGCCCCTGAGATATTTCAAGACATGCTTTCCCGCCTTCCAAAAGAGCTTGGTAGGCTTAACCATCGCTTGACTAAGCTGGTTCACCACACAGCATATGTTCGGTCTTGTATTAAATAATACATTAACAAACCCACCAACTGTCGATAAATAGTAGCATCCACTACCTATGTCGATGTAGCATCCTCTTTCCTCCAATTTCCTGAAAGAGGAGTATCCATGGGTTTGTATTCCTCCATGTGAAACTTATCGAGTATCTCTCGAGCATACTTTCCTTGAGACACAAACAGTTCACCTTCTCGCTGCCATATTCCAATCTAAGGGAATAATGAAGGAGGCCCATATCCTTCATCTTGAACTCTTTTGCAAGGTCCTCCTTGCATAAGTGTATCAGCTGCTCATCACCAGTCAGTATTAAATCATCAACATAAAGAACAATGATTAAAATCTTACCCTCCACCACAATCTGGTATAGGTTTGCATCCGCCTCATTCTTGGTGAAGCCAAGTCCAGTGAAATAGTTGTCGATCCGAGTGTACCAAGCACGGGGTGCTTGCTTCAGCCCATACAATGCTCTTTTGAGTCTGCACACATGCAACTCGCTGCTGAATATCTCAAATCCTTCAGGCTGCTCAACGTACACTTCTTCCTCAATGATCCCATTAAGGAACGCAGTCTTCACATCCATCCGATGAATGTGCCAACCCATCTGCGCGGAGAGAGCAAGGATGGTCCTTATGGAATAATATCATGCAATAGGTGCAAAGGTTTCTTCATAAATAATCCCCTCGATCTGTGAGAAGCCTCGGGCAACAAATCTTTCCTTATACTTCTCAACACTCCCATCAGTAGCTTGTTTTACCTTGTAGATCCATCTTGAACCTACCACTTATTTATCAACCGGCCTTGGAACAATTTCCCAAGCACTGTTTCTGAAAATGGAGTCATACTCCTCCACCATTTCATCTACCCATGTGGGCTCCTATACTGCTTCATGAGAAGAAGATGGCTCTGTCACAATACATTTTCTCATGAGAGCCATATATCCAGTGAATCGGTTAGGAGACTGTCTCTATCTGCACTGTGAAGTAGGGGCTCCTACATTCTGTGCCGCATCAAGCTTCAGCCTCTCAGCTTTTGTGGTACGCCTTCTACCAGTTTTGATGTTTGGCTCTACGTGAGTGGAATCCTCCACTCCATGATCCTCCTCCTGTGGCTGATCCGCATCTTGAGGCTCATCTTTGGGAACAAGTAGTTCCTCCTCTGCATGCAAGTGTATCTCCCTCTCAAGCATAGCTCGTGCAGCACCCACGATCATTTTGTTCTTCCTCTCCATGACCCCATTCTATTGTGGGTTATGAGGCACTATGAGTTCTCTTCGAATTCCTTCTTTGCTACAGAATTATTTGAATTCGTTCGAGATATATTCACCACCATTATCGCTCTGCAAAGCCTTCACTTGCTTCCCCAAGTCCTTCTCCGCCAATGCTTTAAACTCACAGAACTTTGAGAATGTTTGATCTTTCTTCTGCATGAAGAAGATCTAGCATCTACGATAATAGTCATCAACAAAAATAACATAATACCTATGTTTTACTGTTGAAGAAACCGAGAATGGTCCACACACGTCGGTGTGTACTCTCTCCAGGATCACCGAAGCATGGTTCTACTTTTCATGAAAGGTGGTATTCACAAACTTACCCATGGTACATCCCTTGCACTGATCTATCTACGCAAGTGTACCCTTGGGAATTCCAGTAGAAATATACTGCAAAAACTTCAGGGCGCCATGGTGAAGATGGCCCAATATCCTGTGCCATAATTCGCCCTCATCCTGGCTCACCACTTATTCTTATTTGCCCACCATTACCGTGTAGCCATCTACCTCGAGCTTGTAGAGATTCTTGACTCGAATCCCTATCCTCTTGGTTTGACCCGTTGTTTTATGTCGCAGGATAGAAACAACGTCATAACCTTTGTCTTCCAACATCGCGACTAAGGCCAAGTTCTTCTTTAGACATGGAACATGCATAAAATATTTCAACAGAAATGGTTTACCTGACTCCCTCTCAAAGGTTATGGTACCAATGCCGGTCACACTATATTTGCCATCGTCGCCCATCTCTATATGCATTTGGAGATCTTTCTCCTCCAAGTCGCTGAAAATTTCCTTATCTCTCGTCATGTGGAAGGAAGCACCACTATCAAGATACCACATTGATCCCATTGCGCTTGAAACCAAGCATAAGATCAAAGAGAAATCAAGTTCAAATTATGAGGCAAGGGCCTCACTAGCTGCAGCTCCAGCAGCCTTCTTTTTCTTCTTTTACTGTGGGCAGTTAGTGGCGAGATGCCCATGTTCGTGACAGTGAAAACACTTCACCTTGGACAAATCTAGCTTCTTGCCTTTAGCCTCGGATTTTGAATGGGATTTATTCACCTTCCCATTCCTCACTTTGGTAGCCAAAGCAAAATCCTCTTCATCATCATGCTTTGATGAAGAGCCATCCCTGGTACTCCGCCTTATCTCCTCCTGCACTAGATCCAACCAAAGTCGCTCCCAATCCGGCAGTTTCTCCCACCCATTGACAGAGTCTTGATAACTGTGCCAAATCTTCGGAAGTCCAAGGAGAGCCAAGCTCACCAAGTCATCATCAGCAACTGTAATTCCCACACTCCCCAGCTCATCCCTACATTGTACAAACTTTGTGAGATACTTTGGAATATTGTTTCCCTTCTCCATTTTGATTTTTCTGAGTTTATCTTTCAACACCAACTTCCTATGGTCGTTGCTACTTTGGAAAATATTTGTCAAAGCCTTCCACATTGAAAATGGAGTGGATTTCCCATGAAGGCTTGACACAATATGGTCTTTCACACCTTCCAACAGAATTCTTCTCGTCTTCGCTACTTTATTTTGCCATGCGTCAAGTAATGCAGCATTCGTCGAAGTGGGCTTAGGAACATCGTTATCGATGAACTCCTTCAAGCCATTATCTTCAAGCACCACCTCCATCTTGTCCTTCCAGGCTATGTAGTTCAAGCTACCCTCAAGTGCATACTCCAACTGCAACCCATTGTAATCCATTTCTATGTTTACTCAATTGTCGCACCAAGAAATTCTTGCAGCAAATTCAAAGTGTTCCACCAACACAAAACTCAGCACCGCTTCAATATTGAAATCTCCAATGATTAACACTGCTCCGATACCATGTAGAAATTTATAAACACAATAATGTGTTTCTGGACTCCCCTGATCTAAAAATTAAATCCACTATTAAATACATAATCCTTCTACTCAATTCTTGCGGAAATTAAATCGCCAATTGCAAACATATGAAGAAAAATCAATCGCACATAACAAAAATTTTTATCGGGAATGCTTAAAGCTAGAATCCCCAACTATCATATATTATTTATATCATGGAATCATGAAACAGTCTCATACAAAGCTCAGCTTATAGAGCTCTCAGTACAATATACAATCGTCTCACACTGTCATACAAAAATTGGTTCACACATGCACCAATTTACTGCCTCTAGACAGCTTGCCTCCACTGTGCAATCCCTGCTCAAGAAGATACCTGAATGAATTTGACTTGCCTTCCCTTGCCTTGACTGCGCAATCCTAATTGGAAACTCCAATGTGTGTGTAGATTCATTGAATGCATCACTATAGTCACAACTGATAGTCACACCCTTTCACCTATCTCTTCACTGGGTCTCCACTGGATCTGACATCCAAGTAGTTAATTGTTGTATTTCTTCAATTGCAAGTAAGACGCTAATTAAATAATTAATTCACTCATCTTTCACTAGTGTATCTTTAGTTACAACTAGCACAACTGAGTTTAACTCACTTAATTAAGTTAAACTAAATAACAACACCCATAACTACTCTTCCAACTCTGTTACAACTGTGTCACACTCAGTTACAATGAAGTCCATCATGCATGAGTCACCAACCAAAATTCCTTCAGCTAACTGGTTTTCCACATCAGTTAACTGAAATCAAGTGCTCCAAGAGAATAAGTCATTATTTATTGTCTGATTATCATTAAGGGCCAATAATAATCGACATGCATTCTATTTTTAGATTTTCGATCTATAAATAGACTTCGCCCATGTTCTAAAAATATAAACTCATCTAAAGATAGAATTTTCTCAACTATCTAGAATCAGCATCCTGTTAATTTTAGAATATGCTCACCATTCTAAAAATAGACATACACCTAAAAATAGCCTATGGGCCCCACCTAGTGAAGGTGCTTAATTTTCACTAGGATCATCATCTTGTTGAATCTCAACACTCCCTCTCAACAAGAAAGGGATTATCCTTCACCCAGATCTTGTCTCTATGGTATTCAAATTTTCTCTTGGTGAGCGCCTTCGTCAGAGTATCTGCATCCTGATCTTCCGTAGGAATGTATTGAAGCAACATGATCTTCCACTACACACAATCTCTGATATGATAATATCGAATATCTATATGCTTAGATCTATAATGAAACATAGGATTAATTGAGAGTTTAATGAAACTATGATTATCACAATGAATCATTGTAGGATCTAAATTAGAACCGAAAAAATCGACCAGGATCTTCCTCATCCAGATAGCCTCACATGTAACTTGACTTGCTTCCATGTATTCCGTCTCCGCTGAACTGAGTGTCACAGATATTTGTTTCCTGTTGTACCAAGAAATAGTTGTAGATCCAATACTGAAAACCCCACCTGATGTTCTCTTTATGACTGTTGGGTTGCTTTTCCAATCTGCATCCGTGAAGCTATGAAAATTCACCTCAACCGTCTGTCTGTACCATAAGCCATACTCAGATGTGCCCCTGACATATCTCAGGACATGCTTTCCCACCTTCCAAAAGAGCTTGGTAGGCTTAACCATCGCTTGACTAAGCTGGTTCACTGCATAGCATATGTCTGGTCTTGTATTAACTAATTATATTAGCAAACCCACCAATTACCGATAGACAGTAGCATCCACTACCTATGCCGATGTAGCATCCTCTTTCCTCCAATTTCCTAAAAAAGGAGTATCCATGGGTTTTTATTCCTCCATGTGAAAATTATCGAGTATCTCCCGAGCATACTTTCCTTGTGACAAAAACAGTTCACCTTCTCGCTACCATATTTCCAATCCAAGGAAATAATGAAGGAGGCCCATATCCTTCATCTCAAACTCCTTTGCAAGGTCCTCCTTGCATAAGTGTATCAGTTGCTCATCACCAGTCAGTATTAAATCATCAACATAAAGAACAATGATTAAAAGCTTACCCTCCACCACAATCTGGTATAGGTTTGCATCTGCCTCACTCTTGGTGAAGCCAAGTCTAGTGAAATAGTTTTCGATCCGAGTGTACCAAGCACGGGGTGCTTGCTTCAGCCCATACAATTCTCTTTTGAGTCTGCACACATGTGACTCGCTGTTGAAGATCTAAAATCCTTCAAGCTTCTCAACATACACTTCTTCCTCAATGATCCCATTAAGGAACGCAATATTCACATCCATCTGATGAATGTGCCAACCCATCTGCGCTAAGAGAGCAAGGATGGTCCTTATGGAAGAATATCGTGCGAAAGGTGAAAATGCTTCTTCATAATCAATCCCCTTGATCTGTGAGAAGCCTCGGGAAACAAATCTTGCCTTATACTTCTCAACGCTCCCATCAGTAGCTTGCTTTATCTTGTGGATCCATCTTGAACCTACCACTGATTTATCAACCGGCCTTGGAAAAATTTCCCAAGCACTATTTCTGACAATGGAGTCATACTCCTCCACCATTTCATCTACCCATGTGGGCTCCTTACTACTTCATGAGAAGAAGATGGCTCTGTCACAATACATTTTCTCATGAGAGCCATGTATCTAGTGAATCGGTCAGGAGACTGTCTTTATCTACGTTGTGAAGTAGGGGCTCCTACATTCTGTGTCGCATCAAGCTTCAGCCTCTCAGCTTCTCTGGTACGACTTCTACCAGTTCTGATGTTTGGCTCTACATGAGTGGACTCCTCCACTCCATGATCCTCCTCTTGTGGTTGATCCACATCTTGAGGCTCATCTTTCGGAACAAACAGTTCCTCCTTTGCATGCAAGTGTAGCTCCCTCTCAAGCATAGCTCGTGCATCACCCACGATCATTTTGTTCTTCCTCTCTGCGACCCCATTCTGTTGTGGGTTATGAGGCACTATGAGGTCTCTTCGAATTCCTTCTTTGCTACATATAAGTCTTTGAATTCATTCGAGATATATTCACCACCATTATCGCTCTGTAGAGCCTTCACTTGATTTCCCGACTCCTTCTCCACCAATGCTTTAAATTCACAGAACTTTGAGAATGTTTGATCTTTATTTTGCATGAAGAAGATCCAACATCTACAAGAATAGTCATAAACAAAAATCACATAATACCTGTGTTTTTCTATTGAATAAACTGAGAATGGTCCACACACATCGGTGTGTACTCTCTCCAGGATCACCAAATCATGGTTCTCCTTTTCATGAAAGGTGGTCTTCACAAACTTACCCATGGTACATCCCTTGCACTGATCTATCTACGCAATTGTACCCTTGGGAAGTCCAGTAGAAATCTGCTGCAAAATCTTCAAGGTGCCATGGTGAAGATGGCCCAATATCCTGTGCCATAATTCGCCCTCATCCTGGCTCACCACTTCTTCTTCTTTGCCCATCATTACAGTGCAGCCATCTACCTCGAGCTTGTAGAGATTCTTGACTCGAATCCCTATCCTCTTGGTTTGACCCGTTGTTTTATGTCGCAGAAAAGCTTTTTCATCGCTGAAAAAAACGTCATAACCTTTATCCTCCAACATCGCGACTAAGACCAAGTTCTTCTTTAGGCCTGGAACATGCATAACATCTTTCAACAGAAATGGTTTACCTAACTCCCTCTCAAAGGTAATGGTACCAATTCCAGTCACACTATATTGTCCATCATCGCCCATCTATGCATTTGGAGATATTTCTCCTCCAAGTCACTGAAAATCTCCTTATCTCTCGTCATGTGGAAGGAAGTACCACTATCAAGATACCACAAAGATCCCATTGCGCTTGAAACCAAGCATACGATCAAAGAGAAATCAAGTTCAAATTGTGAGGCAAGGGCCTCACTAGCTACAACTCGAGAAGCCTTCTTGTTCTTCTTTTTCTGTGGGCAGTTAGTGGAGAGATGCCCATGTTCGTGACAGTGAAAACACTTCACCTTGGACAAATCCAGCTCCTTGCCTTTAGCCTCGAATTTTGAATGGGATTTCTTCCCCTTCCCTTTCCTCGCTTTGGCATCCAAAGCATAATCCTCTTCATCATCATGCTTTGATGAAGAGCCATCCCTAGTACTCCACCTTATCTCCTCCTGCACTAGATCCAACCAAAGTCGCTCCCAATCTGGCAGTTTCTCCCGCCCATTGACAGAGTCTTGATAACTGTGCCAACTCTTCGGAATTCCAAAGAGAGCCAAGCTCACCAAGTCATCATCAACAACTGTAATTGGACAAAATTTGTGAGATACTTTGGAATATTGTCTCCCTTCTCCATTTTTATTTTTCTGAGTTTATCTTTCAGTGCCAACTTCCTATGGTCGTTGCTGATTTGGAAAATATTTTTCAAAGCCTTCCACATTGCAAATGGAGTGGCTTTCCCATGAAGGCTTGATACAATATGGTCTTTCACACTTTCCAACATAATTCTTCTCGTCTTCGCTACTTTCTTTTGCCATGCGTCAAGTAATGCAGCATTCGTCGAAGTGGGCTTAGGAACATCACTATCGATGAACTCCTTCAAGCCATTATCTTCAAGCACCGCCTCCATCCTGTCCTTCCAGGCTATGTATTTCAAGCTACCCTCAAGTGCATACTCCAACTGCAACCCATTGAAAGCCATTTCAATGTTTACTCAATTGTCGCACCAAGAAATTCTTGCAGCAAATTCATATTGTTCCACCAACACAAAACTCAGCACTGCTTCAATATTGAAATCTCCAATGATTAACACTGCTCCGATACCATGTAGAAATTTATAAACACAATAATGTATTTCCAGGCTCCCCTGATCTAACAATTCAATCCACTGTTAAATACAGAATCCTTCTACTCAATTCTTGCGGAAATTAAATCGCCAATTGCAAACATATGAAGAAAAACCAATCACACATAACAAGATGTTTTATCGGGAAAGCTTAAAGCTAAAAACCCCAACTCTCATATATTATGTATATCATGGAATCATGAAATAATCTCATACAAATCTTAGCTTATAGATCTCTCAGTCAAATATACAATCGTCTCACACTGTCATACAAAAATTGGTTCACACATGCACCAATTTCCTGCCTCTGGACAGCCTGCCTCCACTGCGCAATCCCTGCTGAAGAAGATCCCTGAATGAATTCGATCTTTCCTTGCCTTTCCTTGACTGTGCAATCCTCATTAGAAACTCCAATGCGTGTGTAGATGCATTGAATGCATCACTATAGTCACAACTGATAGTCACACCCTTTCACTTATCTCTCCACTGGGTCTCCACTGGTTCTGACATGCAAGTAGTTAATTGTTGTATTTCTTCAGTTGCAAGTAAGACACTACTTGTGAATTAATTAAATAATTAATTCACTCATCTTTCACTAGTGTATCTTTAGTTACAACTAGCACAACTAAGTTTAACTCACTTAATTGAGTTAAACTAAATAACAACTCCCATAACTACTCTTCCAACTCTTTTACAACTGTGTCACACTCAGTTACAATGAAGTCCATCATGCATGAGTCACCAACCAACCTTGGAATGTGTAATTCCTTCAGCTAACTGGTTTTCCACATCAATTAATTGAAATCAAGTGCTCCAAGAGAATAAGTCATTATTTATTGTCTGATTATCATTAAGGGCTAATAATAATCAACATGCATTCTATTTTTAGATTTGCAATCTATAAATAGACTTTGCCCATGTTCTAAATATAGAAACTCATCTAAAGATATAATTTTCTCAGCCATCTAGAATCATAATCCTTCTAATTTTAGAATATTCTCACCATTCTAAAAATAGACACACCTAAAAATAGCCTGCGAGCCCCACCTAGTGAAGGTGCTTAATTTTCACTAGGATCATCATCTTATTGAATCTCAACATATTTAATGGTTTTAAACAATTTAAAGCTATGGTGGAAAAGAAAACAGGAAAATCAGTTAAATGTTTAAGAACTGAAAATGGCAGTGAATTTACTTCTTTATAATTTGAACAATATTGTAAGGATGAAGGGATTGTTATACATAAAACTGATGTTTATACTCCTCAAAAAAATGGTGTTGTTGAACGTATGAATCAGACTCTTATAGAAAGAGCCAGAAGTATGATCACAAATGCTAACCTGTAAAAGGCTTTATGGGCAGAAGCGTTATATATTGCTTGTTACTTAGTAAACAGATCACCTTTAGTTGTCATTAATTGTAAAATTCCTGAAGAAATTTGGTCAGGTTAGTCTTGTGATTATTCACATTTAAGGATTTTTGGTTGTGATGCCTATGCTCTTATTCCAAAGAATCAACGTTCAAAATCAGATCCAAAATCAAAATGTTATGTCTTTGTTGGGTATGATTATGTAGTGAAAGGATACAAGTTGTGGGATCCTTCTTCACGTAATATGGTCATTAGTAGAGATGTAACATTTGATGAATCTTCTATTTTAAAATCATATGTTGGAAAATTTGAACATGAATAGGTATCATTGAATCAGAAAATTCAGTTGGAGACTCAACCTTTTTCAGAAATTCAAAAGGAAGGAGAGACTTCTGAAGAAAAAGGTGAAGAAGATGCAAAGGAAGTTGTTGAAGTATCAGAACCAATTCAACAACTAGTCACTCTAATAAGGTCTACAATTGAAAGAAGAACACCCAAAATTTTTGAATATTTTGCTTCATCTTTTGCATTGATAACTGAATATGGGGAACCTTCTTGTTATTAGGAAGTAGTGGATTATGAGGATAGAGAAAATTGAAAAAGGTTATGGACGAAGAAATGGATTCTTAGCCAAGAACAAAACATGGGATATTGTAGAACTTACTGAAGGGAGAAGTGTTGTTGGATGAAAATGGGTCTTTAAATTGAAATGAAAGTATCGAAAGGTATAAGGCGAGGTTAATTGCAAAATTTTATTCTCAGGTTGAAGGTATTGATTTTCATGATATTTTTCACTAGCCGTAAAACTTGTTTCTATTTGTATAGTGTTAGCACTAACTGCATTACTTGACCTTGAGTTAGAATAGTTAGATGTTAAAACAACTTTTCTTCATGGTGATTTGGATGAAGAGATTTATATGGAACAACAAGAATCTTTTGTACAAATTCACAACATAATATTAGTTTGCAAGCTCACTAAATCATTTTATTGCCTAAGGCAGACTCCCAGGCAGTGGTACAAGAAGTTTGACTCCTTCATGGTGAGACAGAAATTTACTAGAAGTGAGTATGATCATTGTGTATACTTCAAGGGTTTCAATGGCATATTCATTATGTTGGTTTTGTATGATAACAATATGCTTATTGCGAGCAAAAGCATGGAAGAGATCAATAGGATAAAGGCTTAGCTCTCTAGGACATTTCATATGAAGGATCTTGGGGTGGAAAAACATATCTTGGGCATGGAGATACAGAGAGAAATGAAAAATGGTAAGGTTTTTTTATCACAACAGAAGTATGTGCAGAATATACTTGAAAATTTCAGTATGAACAATGTGAAACCTATTAATGTTCCATTAGCTTCCCATTTTAAGCTTTCTTCAATTTTGAGTCCTAGAATTGATGAATAAAATAAGCATATTTTTCGTGTACCATATGAAAATGTGGTGGGAAACTTAATGTATGTGATGGTATCTAAAAAACCTAACATTTCACATGCAGTTAGAGTTGTCAGCATGTTCATGGAAAATCCATGGGAAGAACATTGGTGAGTAATGAAATGGGTGCTTTAGTATTTGAGAGGTGATCTGAAATAAATCTGAAATAATACTAAAGTAGAAATGAATATTCACTAAAGTGAATTGATTGTTAACTTGATCGCTTGGTGTGGAAGACTGAAGGAAAAGCAATTGATTTTAAAACTTAATCCATAATTTAAGAAGCACAATTAAACATTAATTTGCAGCAAAAAATATATATAGAATACAACAAATATATATTACGGAGTTTGTCCCTAGTGGACTACGTCTCCGAGTCCGCTTTCAAGATGGGCATCCATTTTATTAAGGATTGATCCAAGGAATTATTTACACAAAAATTCACCAGACTGAATGTGCTCGCAAGCACCTCTAGTCTCTGTCAACAGAAATCTCTCTCTCCTAGCTTTCCAGCGTCTGTCTCGATGCCCAATTCCGCCTCTGGACGACCAAGTTATACCTGAAAGAAAAATTGCCTCTCTTACCAAATTCTGACTTCAGGACTTCAAAATCATTCCTCCTCCTTCATCATGAGAAATGGTGGTTTTATAATGTGCAGGCCAGGGTCAGGTCAAACCTCTTGGGCCTATACTTGGCAAGTGGTTTACTATTTAATGTGAAAGATCTATTGGTGCGATAGTTTTGTAACACCTTAGGATAAGGTTTACATGGTGGTTAAAAATAGCATAATGCATATAATTTCAAAAACCCAAAACAGACCGTAGTATAAAAATATACCATGACAGTCTTGGCTATTGGCGTAGGTTTGACAACCACATGTGACAGCTCTAAGCGGTCAATACACTGGCTACCACCTAAGCGGTCATTTTCCAGCGGTTTTGAAAATGGTGCGGTTTACCTCATCCGCATGTGACAGCTTCACATCCCGACAGTTGTGGTCTTCTCAGTGGTCTTCCTGCAACTACACGTTAACCTTTCAACTGTGTGGTGGTCTTTGTAAACTCTGACTGCATTCACATGCTTTGTGCTGTGGCGGTTAAATCTACCCCTCCGTGTGATTTGATTGTATGGTTTATTACATAGGTTTATAACCATAGTTTTAACACATTTCATAGTTCCGAAAGGGATTTAATATAGGTTTTGTATAGTTTAAAACAACACCATTTGCGCTAGGTCTTTAGCATAGGCTTGAACTATTACAAAACACCATAGGTTTAGGTTTATCACTAGGTTTTGACTTTAGGATTAGGACTAGGATGTTTATTACATGGATTTAGCACCATTTTTACCACTTGCTTAGGGTTGACACCATAGGTTTTCCAACCTAGTTACATAGGTTTTCACCACATCGTTACACTATGACATGTTCCACACCATAAACATTTAACAATGACTGAAGGAATCTCTTTCATATGGAACATCACTGAAGAAACTAAAGACGATACTAGATCACTGTCGATCTGAACTGATGTAAGATCCTCCTGAATCAATCCTCTCCACTTGAAATATTTTGGACCAGCAAAATTTTGATTTAAGCATACATTAGGTGAGGGTACAACTCCCTCACTCTTTCGATCTCCATCCACCTCGCCTTGCTAGGATTCATGCCCTTGAGTCCCACTCGAAGATATTCAACATCTCCACACCTTGAAGAGTGAAATTTCCTATCCAAGATTGTATCTTCCTGCAACTCATTCATATACTCAGGTGCCAAATCATCAACGTTAAGAATCTATGTATCTTCCTCTGGATCAATGATCATCAGAGGTTCATACAACTTCAGATTTTCTACATTTACAACTAAATAAATGTGCATGTAAGGAGGTAAATCTAACCGGAATACATTATTTCCAATATTTTCCACAATCTTCAAAGGACCATGCCTGATGGGTTTTAATTCCTTACCTTCACCTTTCAACTTTTCTTTACTGATACACAACCATACATGATCACCGACCTAAAAATGATGATCCACTCGATGCTTGTCATGGTGCATTTTGAAATTGGCCTGACTCTTCTCTAATTGATCCTACATTGCTTCATGTATTTATTGTATCTGTTGAATGAAATTAACTACTTTATTTGAATCGTTGTGTCCATCCACTTTATATTATTCACCAAACTTGAAACCCATTGGTGACTTTGGTAGATACCCAAAAGATGTTTCTAATGGTGAATTCTTAGTCGAAGAATGTAAGGCTCGATTGTAAGCATGTTGCACATAAGGTAAAGATTCATCCCAAAACTTAGGATGTTTGTTGCAGTAACCTCGTAGAATATGTATCGCTATCATGTTCACCACTTTTGTTTGTTTGTCGGTTTGTGGATGAAATTTTTTTCTCTTGTTCATCTTTGTGTCCATGAGTCCCCACAAAGTGGAACAAAACTCTCCTACAAAGCAAGTGTCTCGGTCGGAAATAATGGAAGTAGGTAACTCAAAATGAACCCATACTTGTTGAAAAAACATTTGTAAAATATGTTCAACAGTCACTTTATTTTTGCATGGAATAAGAATCCACATCTTGTTGAAACGATCAACCACGACATACATGTAATCATGCCCTCTTCCGGACATAGGAAGTCCTCCAACAAAGTCCATGGATATGTTGTCAAATGTTCACGAAGGAACGAGAAGTGGCATATACAAGCCAATCTTTCGATTGCTTGGTTTCCTTGTCGAACACATAACACATCCTTTAATATACTTAACAATTGTTTCATACATGCAAGGCAAGTAGACGATAGCTTTGAATTTGTGCCATTGTCTTGCCTACACCAAAATTTCACAAAATTCGAGAAGAATGTGCTTCCTGAATAACATGCGCCCATTCTGTCTGTGGTATGCACAACTTACCCAAATGATATAACAACCTGTCATGAACATGAAAATTGACTTCTTCCACCTGAGTACCATGAGTTAGTGATTCATAAATATCTTTGAAATCAACATTTGTACTATATTTTTCTAAATAAATTTCAAGTTTTAAAGAACTATTCTACAGCACTGTTGAAGCATTCAAATATGGTCTAGACAACATATCAGCTACTTTGTTTGTTACACCTTTCTTGTAATTAATTACTAAGTGAAATTGTTGAATAAATCCCATCCATATGTAATGGTGATATTGTTGCAACTTAGTCTGAGACTGAAGGTACTTAAGGGGTTGATGATTTGTGTGAATCAATGTTTCCCTATCCATTAAGTAGTGTTTCTATTTATTGACACTTTCAACCAAAGCAAAAAGTTCTTTATCATATGTCGAATAATTTGCAACTGCCTTAGAAAAAGTTTCTGAATGAAAACAAATAGGTATATTTCACCCATTGCATAACCACTAGCATCTGTTTTAATTTTGAATGGTTGTTGAAGATATGGTAAACCTAATATTGGTGTTGTGACAATTTTTTGCTTAAGTGTATCAAAACCTTTTTGTTGTTTCCCTCCCCACTGGTAGGAAACTTTAGAACATGTTAAATCATGTAACAATGATGTAATTAAAGAAAACTGAGAAATGAATTTTCTCCAATAATGAATTTCACCTAGAAAACTCCTAACTTCAGTCACATTCTGTTGTCTTGGCCACTTAATAATCACATCAATTTTAGTTGGATATGTTTTCAAATGACCACCTCCAACTTTGTAACCAAGATAAAGCAATGAATTTTTCCCAAACTCACATTTGGACAGTTTAAGGTACAATTTTTCCCTTTGCAGCACTTCAAAGACTTGCTTAACATGTCTAACATGCTCTTCCATACTGGAACTGAATCTCAGGATATCATCTAAGTAGATTATGACAAATTTATAAATGTATGGATAGAATACATCATTCATAACCCGCATGAAAGTTGTTGGAGAATTACACAAACCAAAAGGCATCACTAAGCATTCAAATAGTCCCTGCCTAGTTTTAAATGTAGTTTTCCAGATGACATTTTCTGCAATGCGAATTTGATGATACCCAGTACGCAAATCCAACTTAGTGAAGTAGACAACATTTTTCAACTGGTCAAGTAAACAATATATCATGGGAAGAGGATACCTGTTCTTGATTGTGATTTTTTTAAGGCCCTAAAATCGCACACATTCTTCATGTCTCGTCTTTCTTAGGAACCAAAATTATTGGTGAACCGCATGGAGATGAACTAGGTCGAATGAAGACTTTTTCAACCATCTCTTGGATTTGTTTCTTTATTTATTCGTTCTCTATGACTGACATGTGATACATTCAGATATTAGGAAGAGGGGAATCAGACAATAATTGTATCTCATGTTGTATTTCCCATTTAGGAGGCAGATGTTTTGGTTCTTTAAATAGACTTTGAAAAGAATCTACCACTTTAACCAAACTATCTTTAAACTGAGATTCACAACCTGAAAAAGCATCATGTTTATCATTATGTTGTTCTTTTACAACCATGAGTACATATCTTTTACTTGAACTTATTAGCCTCTTCATCTGATTAGCAATAACTAAATCCAAGTGTGTTTTGATTTTATGTGCCCTGACAATGAATTCAATCCCATCTTTCTTAAGGTGATATTTATGCTCTTTCCTATGAAACACAACATCACGATCATAGTGGTAAGGACTTCCTAGCACTACTCCACATATGTCTAATGGAATCACATATAAATCCACTTCATCAATGTAATTAGCTGTGATGGAAAATTTTAAACGGCACTGCTTTGTGACATTAATCTGAGTCCTTTATTTTAGTCAACCTAATGGGTATGGTCTTGGATGATTTTATGTCTCCAAACCCAATTTCTTAACTAATTCTTCAAATATTAAATTTGCATGTGATCCACTATCAAATAAGGTGTCTATTTTTGTGTGCTTAGAATTTATCATTATGTGAAATAACTCAACTCTTTTATCCTCATCCAAGTGATTTATGTTTGAAGAAGATGCAGAAGTACTAGAACTTGAACTAGCGTCATAACTTTTACCTGTCAAAACCATTACGATTATTTTCCTTTCATCACCTGAGTCAGAGCCCAAATCTTGTTGGATTTTGTATTAGCCTTATTTTCACCTTTATTTTTCTGGAACTTCTTTGTTTTGAGTTCTGGGTGAAGTTTCCAACATTTGGCTTCATCATGTCCGATTCTCTGGCAGTGAGAACAAGTAGGTATTTCACCTTCCTTCTAAATTTTCATTGTTTTATTTCCCTTCGAACTGCTCTTCCTATTGTTGTCTTTGGAATCCTTGATTTCCAACTGTTTGGATGCTTTCTGTGAAGACTTGAATAGTCTTCCACCTGATTCAATATGTATGGTTTGAACACACACTTCATCAAAGTCAGTGGGATTAAACATCAATAATGTATGTTGTAAATAAGAATGTAAACTGCCAATGTACTTTAATAAATTTTCACGTGTATCTAATGGAATACCAAGCGCCAAAGCTTTCTTCCTGAAATCCTAATTAAATTCCTGAACATTATGCCCTTTACCTTGCCTCAATTATTGCCAATCAATAACGACTTTCTACATGTGTCCCAAATTATAGAATTGTTTTCCGAGAGCTTTTAAAAACTTAGACCATGAAGGGATGACTTTACCTTTCCTCTTTAAATCTACTTGAGTTTTACTTTCCCGCCAGATTAAAGTTTTTCCCCCCATTCTAAGTGTAGCTAACTAATTTTTTTTCATTCATCAACAATGTTCTAAATTCTACAATACACTTCTAACTGCTTAATAGATTTATCTAACGTTTTAGGATTCATTTCGCCATCATAAATAGGTAGTTCAAACTTTACATAAAGTTTTAAAAGAGATGATTTTTGAGGTTTATTTTATGTTTCAGAATCTGAACTGGAAGAAGAAGAAGAAAATGATGATGATGAAGATGATGGAGGAGAAATAGGTTTATCTTCTTTTCCTTTTCCCTTTTCCTTGTTTGTCGCCTTCGAAGATGAAGTTGCATCTCTCGCCTTCTTATCTTCATAGAGTTCTCCCAACATTCGTTGCATGTTCCAAAACATTTTTTGAATCTATTCATCACCCATGACCTTCCCTTCAGGAATTTCACCTGCATCGGATCCTCCCATTGTCGATCATTGAGCAAATTTCCGCTTTCCAACTTCCAAGTCTGTCTCCTTTAGCGTTCCTTCTCCACATCGCAACCTGGACCTGGTTAACATTCACTCACAAAAATCCTACAAAACGCAACCTAATCTGATACCAAAATATATGATCTGAAATAATATTGAAGTAGAACTGAATATTTTCCAAAGTGAATCGATTGTTAACTTGATCACTTAGTGTGGAAGACTGAATGAAAAGAAATTGATTTTGTGACTTAATCCAGAACTTAAGAAGTACAATTAAACATGAATTTGCAGCAAAAAACAAAGATAGAAGACAGTAAACATTGATTACAGAGTTCGTCCCTGGTGGACTATGTCTCCGGGTCCGCTTTCAACATGGGTGTTTGTTTTATTATGGATTGATCTAAGGAATTATTTACACATAAATTCACTAGATTGAAAATGCTCATAGGCACATCTGGTCTTTGTCAAAATAAATCTCTCTCTCTTAGCTTTCCAACACCTATCTCGATGCCAAATTTCGCCTCCGGACGACCAAGTTACACATGAAATAAAAATTGCCTCTCTCTTACAGAATTCTGACTACAAGCCTTCAAAATCACTCCTCCTCCTTCATCATGAGAAATGGTGGTTTTATAATGTGCAGGCCAGGTTCAGGTCGAACCTCTTGGGCCTATACTTGGCAAGTGGTTTACTATTTAATGTGAAATATTTCTCGGTGCAATAGTTTTCTAACACCTTAGGATAAGGTTTACATGGTGGTTAAAAATAGCATAGCACAAATAATTTCAAAAACCCAAAACATACCATAGTATAAAAATAGACCCTGACGGTCTTGGCTATCGACGGAGGTTTGAAAACCGCATGTGACAGCTCCCAACAGTCATTACATTGGCTTCCACCTAAGCGGTCATTCTTCAGTGGTTCTGCAAATGGTGCGGTTTACCTCATCCGCATGTGACAGCGTCACATCTCAGCGATCTTCCTACAACTGTGCGTTATCCTTTCAACTGCACGGTGGTCTTTGTAAACCCTGACTGTATTCACATGCTTTATGCTATGGCGGTTAAGTCTGCCCCTCTACACAGTTTGACTGTATGGTTTATTACATAGGTTTATAACCATATTTTTAACACATTTCATAGTTCTCAAAAGGATTTAGCATAGGTTTTGTATAGTTAAAAACAACACCATTTGCACTAGGTCCTTAGCATAGGCTTGAACTATTACAAAACACCATAGTTTTAGGTTTAGCACTAGGTTTTGACTTTAGGATTAGGACTAGGATGTTTATTACATGGATTTAGCACCATTTTCACCACTTACTTAGGATTGACACCATAGGTTTTCCAACCTAGTTGCATAGGTTTTCATACATCATTACACCATGACATGTTCCACACCATAAACATTTAAACATGACTAAAGGACTCTCTTTCATCCAAAACATCACTGAAGAAACTGAAGACGATACTGGATCCCTGTCGATATAAACTGATGTAAGATCCTCCTGGATCAAGAGGCACAAGTGACCATTGCATCATCTTTAATGGTAGTTAAGGATCAGTCTGCGGATATGTGGATGTTGATTATGCAACTGATTTGGACAAAAGGAGATCTACTGCATGCTATGTATTTACTCTTGCAGGTGGAGAAATTAGATGGAAATCAAAGCTTCAAGAAACTGTTGCTTTTTCCACTACCGAAGTAGAATATATAGTTGCTTCGTATGCTAGTAAAGAATAAATCTGGTTAAAAATTCTACTTGATGAGATTGGAAGGACGCAAGAGAAAGTGAATGTGTTCTGTGACAGTCAGAGTGTTATTCATTTGGCTATAAATTCAGCTTATCACAGCAAGACCAAGCACATTTATGTAAGGTATCATTTTTTGATACATGTTATCAATGGCGGTAAAGTATCTTTCAAGAAGGTCCATACACAAGAGAATCGTGCAGATATATTCACAAATCCAGTTACGGTAGAGAATTTGTAAATGGTGTTTGGCTTCTCTTGACTTGCAGAAGAGATGATGAATGGGCATGGACAAGGGATTGGGAAAATTGTTGTCAAGGTGGAGAGCGGTTGAAAAATGAAAAAATTATGTAAATAATGTAATTGTGGGTAAATTTAGTTTTTATCATTCAGTTAGTTTTATAACGAGAAGAATTTATGTAACGAAGTAGCCCATATTAATTGGGATTTCCTGAGAGTCTTGTAGTTATAGAGAATTATCTTTGATGAATAAGATTTCCAATCTCTTGCCCCATGGAGGTTTCCTTAACACATTGCCAAGGATTTACCACGTAAAATTTGTGTTCCTATGTGTGATATAGTTTCTCAGATTATGTTTTTCTTGCTTGTGTGAATGAATAATAACTTTGAAAATCCAACATGTAATGTTTTTTTTAACAATAGTTCTCTCATCATTTATTCATGTGGTTTCCTTACACCTTTTACATTCTTCGTGATTTAGTGCATACTTTGGCTTTTGGCCTTTAAAGTATTCATTCCACACAAAATTCCTAACATATGTTTTCCTTTAACCACGGCGTTTTCTACTGAGGCTTCAAGTTTTCGAATATGGCAATAAAATGGTCGGAACCCTGTCATTTTTTTTCTTAAAAAATATGATAGCATGAGTTTTTGAATTATATTTTTGATGGTGGAAATGGATTCAGTACCATAGAAAATCTATGGGTACCCAAAATCTTGAAACTTGACAACTGTAACTCGGATTTCCAAAAAAATTCGTCAGATTTTATCAAAATCACGTTGGAATTTCCATTGTTTTCCAGGAAAATTTGAAGCCTCCTTGGACTACGCATTTAACTGCCTTTAACGTGGATCTCAAGCCAAGGATGGATTAAAAACCCAACCTAATTTATGATTTACGTTATGTTCTAGACTATTGTAAGGAAACTGAAGCCACTTTACCTAAATTTCTCTGTCGTAGTCTAACCAGGGTTCAATTTTTACCGAAATTCATGGAAATTATGGCACAATTTTGATCAAATCCAACATGATTTTTTGTAAATTCAGGTTACCTATGTCAAACTTCAAGATTTTGGGTGCCCCGGGGGTTTTTGATGGTGTTGAATCTGTTAGTGTCCAATAGTCTTAATGATCAAGTTTACTCTTTTCAGTGTTGTTAGATGTCTTTGGTCAAATTTTATATTGTCAAATAAAATTTGGCATCTCTTGATTGTAAAAATGGTCAAGTCATTGTCTAGGTCATTGCTACTCCCTCCACTTGTTCAAGGTCACTATCATCAATTGTGGTTATGTCATTTTCCCCTGTCCTAGGTCATAAAAAGAGTCAGTGGGTCATCATCTAGGTCATGGTCTAGGATTCACATTTGATGGTCATCATCATATCAAACATCAAAAGCAAGCAAGGGATTCATGTCATCCATTTTGGTCACCATCATGGAAGATAGCAATTAGTGAACATTTTGAAACTTCATTATATCCTTCCAATCCTTCAAGATCTCCTCTCTTGCATTGCAAAACTTTCCGCATCCATCAAAAGTTCATATTATATCACCAAATTACTCAATTCATCAGCATGTTGCGCTTTTGCTACGTTTCTGGCAACTTGTTACCCTTTTTTTTGGAGACATGAGGGAAAGAAAAAGTGCAAACTCCATCTCATTGTTTCAAAAATCTGCAAACAACTAATTTCCCTTTGCCCATTCTTCCTTGAAACTAGGGTTTCTTGTCAAAAAAATATCAAACATGGCAGACACTAATGAAAAGATGAAATTCAGAGGAGGAAATATCTCAAGATATGAGCCTATTCATATGAAGGAGGTCAATGCATTTGATTTTATAAGGAAGTCGTTTGAAGAGGTAGGTTTCCTAGGGTTTTGTATGAAAATGGAAGAGGTGGGTTATAATCATGACATAACAAGTTTATTTTCCCTCAATTTCATAAGAGATCATCTCACAACTGCAGGGGTGAAATTTCAGGTGTCATAAGTAGGAGGTGATTGGCATGATTTTTAGGGTTTTGAGGTTATTTGCTGCACACAGGGACAATTTTACTTCAAAATCAGTTTCTGAAGTAATGGCGATGAATTTTACAAAAGTGAAAGAGGTTTTTGTCAACCACACACCAAAGAAAAAAAACCTCCTTCAGGTTATGCACACGTGTTATGTTTTAGGAGATATGTAGCAAAGTTTGAAGCATGTTTTTCATAAAATCAAATTCTCCAATTTAATTGCATGTTTTAGTCATTCTTTTGTGGCATGGATTCCGAGAAGATGGAAATTAATTTCAAAAATAGGAGAGGTTTGTCTTCAAAACAACATTATCTACAAAAAAATTTCCTGGTTTTGTAAAAAGTGTTATGGTTAAAGAGATATCACTCCATATTTGACCCCCTGTTTTTACAAAAAAAATGCAAAAATTTGACCCCACGAAAACGCAGCGAGTGCTCGCTACGCTTTTTCCAAGAGGATCCAAATGAAGATTAGAAAGAATTTGGAGATGGCTAATGATGTGAGGATAACATAAAGGTACTTTTGGAAGCTTGAAATTTTATATATTTTCATAAAATTACAAAATAGTGCCCATTTTTTTACCTTTCTACCACTATTTCAGACCACTCGCTGCATATCTGGGATAACTTGAGTTCAAGGCAACTTTTCACAGGTTTGGAGTAATGTTTTCAATTCTTGATGATTCCATGGTGTGGTAGACATTCCCAACTTTCCAACCATAGCATTTGTAGCCAAAAATACGTCTGGGAAGACCTCCAAATAACCCTCCAAAGTTACGTTGCGCTTCTATTGCATTTCTGAGAAATCTTGTTTTGTTTCTGGCTTTGAAGATTTTTCATGACACGTGGAGGTCAAAGGTCAAAATTTTCGATGTATCAGCTAGCTCATGAGTTTTTTTATCGTTAATAGTCCTATTTATGGTCATCTTTGTTAAATTATCTTATGTTTAATGACTTGAGAGAAAAACTCAACTTGTTAGCTAAACAAGGCGAAAGTTGTTTCTAACTCCCCTAGAATTAGGCTGTGAATCATTAGGTGCAATAATTAATTCCTTTGGATCAGGATTTGACCCATAAAGGTGGAATCTTTTTTATTTTCTATATGTACTCATAATTAAGTCATTGAGAGGGTTGGATATTGAAGTTCACACTCTTTTGGCACTAGTGTATTTGACTATTTACAGAAGTAATTTACAGATATTTGCAGCTAATTTTATGATATTATTTTGATGTGGTTAGTGATAGTGTTCCTCTCAATTTTTTTTATGCATCTAACGATTAATTTGTTCAAGCAGCCATCTACTTTCTTCCTATGCTTTATCTTTTAAGTTTTGAAATAGAAATCATTATTTATGCTCTGCTTTTGTTTAAGATAAGCATTTAAATGTTTCATCCTTCTGAATAAGTGAATTCATTATGCTCACTTAATTTATATATGTTTTCCTCCTTACCACACTACAATGACAAACCAATTGTGTCACTGATCTCACCTACCTTGCCTCATACTATGTCTGTAGCTGATATTTTTGGGATATCTTGCCTAGTTTCCAAACCTGGTGTTTCTCTATCCAGCAAACCCCAATCAAACCTAAATCAAAAACCCTATTGAGCTTATAACTAGTCTAAAATCCTTATTATCCAGTCATTTCCATCGACTGTGAGCTAGATATTGAGAGTCCTCCCTGATTTGGTAGGGCTAGATACCAAATCTAAAGACTGGTCTGTGGTTACCTTTTTGGTTTCCTTTCTCAACCTTAGGAAACTAAGGAGCTCTAACAGAATCCATTTCCACCATAAAATATGCAATTCAAACACTCCTACTATGAGATGTTTTGAAGAAAAAAAATGTCGGACTCCATCCACTTTTGACTGTCCAAGAAAATGTGTCGCCTCCGTAAATGACACCCATTTCTCTTGATGGTCAAGGATTCCTTTGGGTTAGGCCTCCCCCTCAAGGTCCTGATCCTAATAAACAAGTCTTCAATCTCTAATCACATCTATGGAATATCTATGAAATAGCTCAATTAAAATTTGTGAAGAAGGCGGATAGAATTCCAAAGAGTTTTTTTCCTACCCAATCTTGTCAAATGATATTGAAACTAGCCCAACCATGGTTAATTATACAATTCATGGGTGTTTTTATTTCACCAAAGACCATACTCAACTCGGTTCAAAAGAACTAGAATCCCCTCCTCAAAAAACAAATTTATTTAGATTTTGTGATAAAGGTTTTCAAGTGTTCTATTTGTGAATAAGAAAATAAGATTCTATTTTCTGCAATGGTCTATATAATTTTATAAAACATAAAATATGTATCTCAATAGATGGACTCCCACTCACTATTTCATGTTTGGGCTCATTTTCCCCATTGGTTTTTTTATTGTTATAACCACAAGGTCGTGAAATCGATTGGGAACTTCCTTGGAAATTACATTGACTATGTCATCCCAAAGGATGTTATCTTCTCCAGTGTGAGATTGTGAGTGGAAGTTGATTTGGATTAAAGTCTTCTATAAGTAGGGATTGGAAATATATCCAGCCAGTAGAATATGAAAAACTTCCTTGAATTTTTGTCATCGTCATTGCGTCGAGAGGCGCTCTACAGCCTAGTATATATGGATGTGTAGATGTAACGTCTCTAATGTAAAATTTTGATATGTTGGGCCCAATATCTAGAGATGTGTAGATGTAATGTGTGTAATGTAAACTTTTGATATGTCCGGCCCTATATATAGAGATGTGTAGATGTAATCTGTGTAATGTAAACTTTTGATATGTCGGAGTGTATATAGATGTGTAGATGTCATGTGAGTAATGTAAATTTTTGATATATTTACCACTTTAATACCATGGGCTGAATACCATGGGCCAAATACCATATTTATAAAAGAGGTATGGTAAATAAATAAAATATAAATAAACCATATATATAGTAAATAAATAAAAAGGCTTTTTATATTTACTCCACAATCCTATTTATATTTATGAACATCAAAAAGTGGTTTTATTTAGGTGAATCCTGAGCTAAATACCATGGGCCAAATTATTATTAATACATGCCAAAAAAACATTACTAACCCTAATATTAATATTAATTCTAATATTCAGATTATTATATTATAATATTAATATTATTAAATTTAATTAATGTAAACTTTTGATATGTCTAAGTGTATAGAAATGTACCACTTTAATACCATGGGCTAAATACCATGGGCCAAATTAAAGTACACTATATGCATTGCTATCTCAGGTAACAATAAACATGTAAACGTAAATGTAAAGATAATGTTTAATATTTAACATTTGAAATTTAATCTAATTAGTCTAATGTCAGACCTAATGAAAAATCACTTCTCTCCCTACATATATAAATTTAACACAATAGGCCAAATACCGTATTTTTATATTACTCTTCCATTTTATATTGGAGGGAAAATAGAGAGAGGGAGAGAGAAGAGAGATGGGGGAAGAGAGAGGGAGGTAGGATAGGAAGGGAAAGAGAGGAAGGAAGAGAGAGAGGAGGAGAGAGAGGAGGAGAGAGGGAGGGAGATAGGAGGAGAGAGGGATGGATATAGAGATGGAGTTGGAGGGTGAGAGAGGGAGAGAAGAAGAAATACATAGAGAGATCGAGAAGTGGAGAGAGAGAGTGAGTGACAAGAGAGAAATATAGAGAGAATGTGTATGTTTAGTGGTGAGATAAAGAGAAAAATAAGTTGAGATGGAGGGAATGGGGGGAGAAGGAAAGAGGCAGAGATATAGTAACATAGTTGGAGGGTGAAGAGAGGGAGAGAGAGGGAGATGTGGAAGAGAAAGGGAGAGAGAGAGAGATGTGGAAGAGAAAGGGATAGAGAGGAAGGAAGAGAGAGAGGATGTGAGAGAGTGGAGAGGGAGGGAAAAAGACATGGAGTTGGAGTGGGGAGAGAGGGAAGATGATTTCTTGCACTTGATGTATTGATTTCAGTGTGGATAGTGATTTCTAATGTAAATTTTGATAGATCAAGAGTAATGTAAAATTTTGATATGGTGATTTATAGTCCTATTTGATTTCTTGCACTAGATGCATTGATATCAGTGTATATGTTGGTTTATAATCTTATTTTCTTACTTGCACTAGATGCATTTATTTTGTTGTAAATATAGATAATATCAAAATGTGGATCCAGAGTAATGTATTTACATAGGGAGCGATAAGTGGAGAGAGAGAGGGAGTGACAAGGGAGAAATAGAGGAGTATGTGTATGTTTGGGGGTGAGATAAAGAGAAAATTAAGGAGAGATGGAGGGAATGGGGGGAGAATGAGAGAGACAGGGATATAGTAACATAGTTGGAGGGTGAAGAGAGGGAGATATAAAGAGAGATAGATGTGGGAGAGAAAGGGATAGAGGGGAAGGAAGAGAGAGAGGATGTGAGAGAGTGGAGAGAGGGAGGGAAAGAGAGATGGAGTTGGAGGGGGGAGAGAGGGAAGATGATTTCTTGCACTCGATGCATTGGTTTCAGTGTGGATGGTGATTTCTAATCCTATTTTTCTTGCACTATATGAATTGATTTTAGTGTATATGTTGAGAGAGAGAAAGTGTTTGTGTTTTTTGGGGGATGAAAGAGGATTTGAAGGCAGAGAGAGAGAGAGAGAGAGAGAGAGAGAGAGAGAGAGAGATAATTGTATTGCAAAGAGAGAGAGAGAGATAGGAAAAGATAGAGGAAGGTAGGAGAGGAAGGACAAGAGAGAGGAAGAGAGTTATGGGGGAAGAGAGAAAATTGGAGGGCAAAGAAAGAGAGAGAGAGGGGGGGAGAGAGAGAGGAATGACGAGAGAGAGGAGGAGAGAGGGAGGGAGATAGAAGGAGATATGGAAGGATGGAGAGATGGAGTTGGAGGGGGGGAGAGGGAGGGAAGAAGGAATGCATAGAGAGTGATAAGTGGAGAGAGAGATTAAGTGACAAGGGAGATATGGAGAGAGTGTGTATATGTTTTTGGGTGAGATAAAGAGATAAAGAAGGAGATATGGATAGAAGGAGAGAGGGAGGGATATAGTAACATAGTTGGAGGGTGAAGAGAGAGGGAGATATATATGTGGGAAAGAAATGGAGAGAGAAGAAGGAAGAGGGAGGATGTGAGAGAGTGGAGAGATGGAGGGAAAGAGAGATGTAGTTCGAGGGGGGAGATAGGGAAGTAGATGGTGATTTATAATCCTATTTGATTTCTTGGACTAGATGCATTGATTTCAGCGTAGATGTTGATCTCAGTGTATAGGAGGAGAGATGGAGGGAAAGAGAGATGTATTTGGAGGGGGGAGGTAGGGAAGATGATTTCTTGCACTTGATGCATTGATTTCAGTGTGGGTGGTGATTTATAATCCTATTTTTCTTGCCCTATATGCATTGATTTTAGTGTAGATGTTGAGAGAGAGAGAGAGAGAGAGTAACATAGTTGGAGGGTGAAGAGAGAGGGAAATATATATGTGGGAAAGAAATGGAGAGAGAGGAAGGAAGAGGGAGGATGTGAGAGAGTGGAGAGATGGAGGGAAAGAGAGATGTAGTTCGAGGGGGGAGATAGGGAAGTAGATGGTGATTTATAATCCTATTTGATTGCTTGCACTAGATGCATTGATATCAGTGTAGATGTTGGTTTTTAATATTATTTTATTACTTGCACTAGATACATTGATTTAAATATAGATGTTGATTTCTAATCCTTTTTTATTACCTGCATTAGATTCATTGATCTTAGTGTAGATGTTGTTTTGTAATCTTATTTGATTGTTTGCATTAGGTGCATTGATTTCAGTGTTGACATTGATTTCTGATTTGATGCAATTGGATCTACATTGATGGTACATTAATTTTAAAGTGACTGGATTAATATTGTGCATTGATTTCAGTGTAAGCACACAAAATTATTAACAATGTACATTAATATGGTGATTTCTAATCCTATTTTATTTCCTACACTAGATGCATTGATATCAGTGTAGATGTTGGTTTCTAATCTTATTTTCTTACTTGCACTAGATGCATTGATTTCAGTGTAAATATAGATAATATCAAACTCTGGATCTAGAGTAATATATTTACATAGGGAGAAAGAAGTGAAGAGAGAGAGGGAGTGACAAGGGAGAAATAGAGTAGTATGTGTATATTTGGGGGTGAGATAAAGAGAAAAATAAGGATAGATGGAGGGAATGGGGGAAGAATGAGAGAGGGAGGGATATAGTAACATAGTTGGAGGGTGAAGAGAGGGAGAGAGAGGGAGATAGAGAGAGAGATAGATGTGGGAGAGAAATGGAAATAGGGGAAGGAAGAGAGAGAGGATGTGAGAGAGTGGAGAGAGGGAGGGAAAGAGAGATGGATTTGGAGGGGGGAGAGAGGGATGATATTTCTTGCACTCGATGCATTGATTTCAGTGGGGATGGTGATTTCTAATCCTATTTTTCTTGCACTATATGCATTGAATTTAGTGTAGATGTTGAGAGTGTTAGCACCTAATTTGAACCTTAGGCTGAAAGAAGGCAAATCATGGTAACCTCAAACCACGCTCAACCTTGTAGCTAGCCCTACGAGGTCAGGAGAGGGCTCTCTTCATGAAAAGTATTCAATGAAGTATAACTGCAAGCTGATTTTAGGCTAGGTATAATAATATGAGAAATTTTTTTATAAATTTTCAGGGTTGTATGGAACAGATGGGGTTGGGCAGTTTGAAACTGGGGAATTAAATCAGGACACAAGGTATTTCATGGGGCAAGATAGGCAGGAAACTTAGCAATTAAATTTAAATAAGGATGGGATGGAAAGACTGGTGAGGATCTGAAAAGGGCACAATAAATGGATCATTTTCAAACAGAAGAAAAAAACACAGAGTGTGAATGTTTTCCCAAGGCAGGGCATAAAAATGGATCCTACCTTTCTATCTTGAAAGCATTCAAAAAAAGAAATGTTTATGGATGAGAGGTGAAACATAACAATTTAAATATGAAACAAAGGAGAGAAAAAAATGCTAAATATCATACCACATGGATCCCACAAATCAGAGCTGCGTCTCTTATTAATCCCTATCAAACTGTACAATGGAGCGCAAAATGTTCTTCCACACTATTCCCCTACGACTGAGTTACAGAACTCTCAGACTTCAGAACCGCTTTACAAATTTTTTACAATTACAATAAATACATGGAAATGTGGGAACGTAGATCCACAGAAAATGGAGTTGTTCTAGCAGCTGAAGAACTGAAATGCAATCATAGAAAGATTTCTAACAATCTGCTCCTAAATAAGGAACAATATTACATTTGATTACTGGCAGATTTCACAGTTTTCGTTGTTGAAGAATAAAATAGGCAATCAGATCCTATTTTCTCTACTACTATAGAAATCTTTGTTTAATTTAAGCTCTCGGCCAACCGACTATTTCCCTTTCTTTCCGTTTGAATAAAACCAACCTTTTAATAAAAATACCTTTGAAACGAAAATTTGCCTTTAGTGAAGGGAAAATCGATTTTTTTGGATGAAGGGAGTGAAGGGAAAAAGGTCGGGTCCATATGCAATCGGAATTGAAGGGGAGGGAGGGGAGAAATATATAACAGTACTGCATAATACGCCATGCAATACGTTTCAATACATAGGAGTAATCGCAATCAGGATTGGGGAAAAGGGAGCCGAAGTATTGGGAGGAGACAAATGTCCGATGCGATTGATACAAGTCTGATGGGGGAAAAACCTTTGTAATAACGGAAATAAAACAATATTTGAATTTAACAAAGGGAATAGCCCTTTATATTATAAATGGGCGGAAGTACTGTATGGTGGGCCCGGGGTCAATCGGAATCGGGATCGGAGAAGGAGCGGAGGCAAGGTTATATACGAAATCACCGATTGCGATAGCGCGATTGGATGTGGGCCATCCGATCAACGGGGGCAGATCGACGGTTGTGGAATGATCGGAAGGTTTCAATTGGGCGTTAGGACGGGAGTCAATCGCATCGGAAGAAAGGGATTTGCGATGCGATCGGAAAAGGGTTTTATAATATAAACCTTTAACTTTGTTATGAAATTTAAAGGCATGAGGGGGAAGTGGTTTATGTATAAATCGCATTTGTAGTTTAATAATTTTATAATGCGATTTTATGATCGGAGAGAGGAAAAGGGAATTTTATAAGGAAAATATTTAAACTTTAAACATAAAGTTTTAAGGGAAAAATGGGAAATGTGGGTTATTTGAAGATATAGGGAATTTTACTTCACTTAAGCATAATTTTCAATCCAGAAGTCATTTTTAAGAGTGTAATATACCGTTGGAGAGCTCTTTCTAGGCTCTTTCTGAAGGATCTTCTTGGAAGATAATTTGGCACTGAACATGTTGTGGAAAACTATTCTGAAGGAAGGGTGATGACTTTGTGGAGATAACAACTTCTGAATTGTGACTTATTACATATGATGACATAAAATTACATAACGAATAATAATAAAGGAAAAATATCATGTTTTCACCTCAAAACATGGTTTTGAGGTGAAAATTACATCAAACTGAATAAAATATATATTTGATCTTTTTGGTGCTGTGACTTTGAGTTTATTTGACTTCTTCATGACCTTGCTGATTTTTATTGACATTTAACTCATTGATTGGACCATGGTGAGATCCTAGAAACTAATGAGACCCATCCTATGAACTACTGACATGATTTTAGAGAATGAAAGTGACTAATGACTAAAGACCATAGAGAGGAGAATTAGAAAGTATCTCATGAGGGAAAACTGATGAAAAATTACTACCATCAATGAATCCATGACCTAGCGGAATGGTGAAATTTATTCGGTATGAGACACCTAATATGCAAATGAAAAAGAGCAGTTTTGATCACTGATGGTAGTATGATTAGACTAACACTAACAGAGAGAGAACTGTGTGTGTGCGTTGGGGGAGGAAAGAGGATTGGAAGGCAAAGAGAGAGAGAGAGAGAGAGAGAGATATCTATATATATATATATATATATATATATATATATATATATATATATATATATATATATAATTGGATTGCAAAGAGAGAGAGAGAGAGGAAAAGATAAAGGAAGGTAGGAGAGGAATGACAAGAGAGAGAGGAAGAGAGTTATGGGGGAAGAGAGAAAATTGGAGGGCAAAAAGAGAGAGAGAGAGAGAGGGGAGAGAGAGGAAGGAGGAGAGAGAGGAGGAGAGAGGGAGGGAGATGGAAGGATGGAGAGATGGAGTTGGAGGGGGAGAGAGGGAGGGAAGAAGGATTACATAGAGAGTGAGAAGTGGATAGAACGATGAAGTGACAAGGGAGATATGGATAGAGTGTGTATATTTTTTGGGGTGAGATAAAGAGATAAAGAAGGAAATATGGAGAGAAGGAGAGAGAGAGGGTTATAGTAACATATTTGGAGGGTGAAGAGAGAGGGAGATATATATGTGGGAAAGAAATGGAGAGAGAGGAAGGAAGATGGAGGATGTGAGAGAGTGGAGAGATGGAGGGAAAGAGAGATGTAGTTTGAGGGGGGAGATAGGGAAGTAGATGGTGATTTATAATCCTATTTGATTGCTTGCACTAGATGCATTAATTTCAGTGTAGATGTTGATTTCAGTTTAGAGGAGGAGAGATGGAGGGAAAGAGAGATGTATTTGGAGGGGGGAGAGAGGGAAGATGATTTCTTGCACTCGATGCATTGATTTCAGTGTGGATGGTGATTTCTAATCCTATTTTTCTTGCACTATATGCATTTATTTTAGTGTAGATGTTGAGAGAGAGAGAGAGAGAGAGAGAGAGAGAGAGAGAGAGAGAGAGTAACATAGTTGGAGGGTGAAGAGAGAGGGAGATATATATGTGGGAAAGAAATGGAGAGAGGGGAAGGAAGAGGGAGGATGTGAGAGAGTGGAGAGATGGAGGGAAAGAGAGATGTAGTTAAAGGGGGGGGGATAGGGAAGTAGATGGTGATTAATAATACTATTTGATTGCTTGCACTAGATGCATTGATATCAGTGTAGATGTTTGTTTCTAATCCTATTTTATTACTTGCACTATATCCATTGATTTCAATATAGATGTTGATTTCTAATATTATTTGATTACCTGCATTAGATGCATTGATCTCAGTGTAGATGTTATTTTGTAATCTTATTTGATTGTTTGCATTAGGTGCATTGATTTCATTGTAGACGTTGATTTCTGATTTTATGTACATTGATGGTACATTAATTTTAAAGTGATTGGATTAAGATTGTGCATTGATTTCAGTGTAAGCACACAAAATTATTAACAATGTACATTAATATTTGTGTTATTGTAAATCAACCTATTAATATTGAAGAGCAAGAGAGACAATGTATGATGTTTAGTACAATAGTTTAAGCTAAATATTTAAATGGTTTATTATTTCAATTGTCCTTTTCATATAATCGATATGAAAAGATGACAAAACTAACAAGGGTGACAATAAGAATAGAAAAAGAAAATAATTTGAAATTGATCACAATGAAGACTATTTGTAATTGACTACATTCTTATTATTTTCATTTTCTATTTTTCAACACTATTACATTATCACTTTGCATTCAAAAAAATCATTTCGTCATTAAATTTATTAACAATATTTATCATCTCAAAAAACTGAGGTAACTAAGAAAATTTTCAAATTAAAATGACCAGATAAATATCAGACATATTTAGCATATATAAAATTATTATATTTATATTATCTGTATTTACATATTATTGATAAAATTAATCATATTTTCGATAGATTTTCCTTGGCCGCACGTGACTGAAACTAGCCTATATCCATCTTAACTCTGGATCTATCAAGCACCGAGAGGGATCAAATCTCCCGAGGTGCAAACCTTTCCTCAATTTTTGCACTCAAAAAAAGAGGTTTGCATCTCTAGAGATTTGATCCCTATCGGCGCTTGATAGATCCAGAGTTAAGATGGATCTAGGCTGGTGGATATAATCATTTTCCCTGAAATTGTTTCCCCAAGATTTGAAACATGTTCTTTACAAGAGCAGTGGCAGCGGCCCAAAAATAAACGGCCTACTTGGAATCCGCAAAATCCAGGGCAAGTCACCTAAGGAACTCAAAAAGAGACTAATAAAACTTCCAACAATGAACCTAATCGATCATCCTGGAAGTAGATCGAAACATATTTGACATGAAAGTATGGATTAAATATACAAAAACATCCATTGGAAGACAGATCTGGAATCCCCATCGCAAAAGAGAAAATATTTAGCCGTCAAATAACATTGCACCTCCCCAAACAAATATGAGGTTCTTTCTCAGGAAGTTATCTTGAAATAAACAATAGATCCAACTTTGGAATACCAGGAAGATTCGAACCCCTAACATTGACTCAATAGGTGATGCTTCAGATGATGACTCGGAGGGAGGCACAGTAAGGCCGAAAACAACAAAGCGATTAGGGCCTCAAATAACCAAAGAACAAAGAGAGAAACTAGCATAATAAGACAAAGAACTAAAAAACCAAATTGTTCTAGAGAAATTTGGAGTGGGTTATAAATCCACCATATTTCAAAGCAAAAATCCCCACCGTGTCCAGGAGTTCCCAAAAAAAATAATTAGAAATGACGAAGACAGTTTCCTAGAACTATAAGGGGAGATCAAGGCAGAATTAGTTGGAAATTTGGTAAAGCCTAAGAACCCATGGATTATTCTACTCCGAGAAACTAAATTAAGGGTTAAGGAAGCCCTTGAAATAGCTAAAAACAATGGAAACAAAGTGAAGGTATTGCAGTCAGTTCTCAAGGAGCATCCAAAGGGTTATGCACTCTTTGAATAGCTCCATTTTCTCTCTTTTACACAGCTCTTAATCACAACAGTGGACACTTTTCTAACCCATATTCACACAAGTGAATACAAAATTATGGATGTGTGTGGCCCAAGGAACCATGGAAAGAAAGAAGCATTCTAAGGCTCTCTTATCTCTCAAGCAAATTTTGACAACTAGCTCAAGATGGTAGTTACAGGGGATTTCAACACCACCTTACAACATCATGGAAAAGGGGAGGGAATATAGTTCAAGATCCTTTTCGAGAGCGAATGGAGGACCTAATGTGATCCAATGATTTGGTCAATATTAAACCTACCAAAGGCAAGTTTACTTGGGCAAATAGAATATCCAGGCCTGCACACATTGTTTCCTACTTAGACCACTTTCTTCTAGTAAATAGCTCCTTGATGGACAAAATTGATGCAACTTTTTCTTTAATTATCTCTGGGTAATATTTAATCAAAATCCCATTTAATTATCATTATGTGATTATTTAAATTATGGGCATCAGTTATTTTGATTCAACCTCCTATGGATGCATACCAATGCTGAAAAATATATCATTTCTCAAACTTGGAGCAAGTGGGTTTCGAGGTTTGCTACTTTTATCTAGGAGAAAGAGATTAAAGCCACCAAAATTTCATCGAAGGAATGTACCAAACAACACTTCCCTACCTCAGATAAAAAACTAAAAGACGGAGCGTTAAAGCTGGAACACAACCAGGAAGAGAGAGAAATGGGCATATCACTAAGAATTTATTGCTAGATGAAAAAGAAGCCTTCGTGAGAATATCAAAGATCACTTCTATAAAATAAAGCAAGAGATCACAACATCTATTTCTTTCATAAATAGGCAAGAGCACAAGTGTGGGGGAATTTGTTATGGAAATTCAGACAGCTTTAGAAGAACATCAGGACAACTTTCAGCAAATGAAAGGGGAAATGGTATCTCACTTTCATGAACTCCATAGTGAGTTTAGAGAGGCAAAACCATTGGAAGATTTTGAAAAGAAAAATTATATTCTTTTGTTGGAAATATAAGTAGAAGGGATGGAAGCTAAAAATTAAATCAAGAAAGAAGAAGGATAATGATATGTTTAATACGACGAATAGTGGGTTTCCAAGGTTGGCTAAGTTTGAAACCATTTTAACTATTAAAATTATTAGAATGTTTCTTGATTTCTAGTGCTTCCTCAATTATATGAAAAAAGTGATAAAGTTCTCATTTTAGAATTTAGTTTGGTACAATAAAATGAGATTATTAAATTTTTGGGAGTGTTCAGTGATAGTTGAGATAGAGGTACAATTATGAAATATGTCAACTATATTTTCCAAAAGGACTTTAAATAATCTACCAATTTGACTTATGTATGATTTTCCACGTGACTAAGGAATTTCATAAACTCCTTGGACAAGTAAAGGGTTAGATGTATCCTTTGCTATTATTATTAATTGTTTAAGGGATTTATGGCTTTGAGTGGTTTATATTATTAGTTGGAATCCTCTTTAATGTTCTCTTGTTGGATATTTATTTGTTATAGGACATATATGTGAATCAAAAAATTTTACTTACATGGCATATAAAAAGAATTCATCACTTGCTATGAAGTTATATGATGAATGTGTTAATGATGCATCAAATCCTTAGACTAACTAATAGGAGATTTTTCCATGCACTCACCATTTCCCTTATGGTTACTACTCTGGGTAACTTGAGCATAATGGAATTAGACACCTTTTTGATTTTTTTGTTGTGTTAGACATTTATGTTTCCTTATGGACAAATACATGGCCACCAAAATTGATGTGGACAATGTTGGAAATACTGAGAGGGGGGGTGAATCAGTATTCCTTTCAATTAGAGAATTAGTTAATCTTTAATTATTATCAGTGTTTGTACAATGATAGCAGCAAACAAAAAAAACATAAATGCACACAGTTTTTAAGGTGGAAACCCACTCTGGAACAAAAACCACCTAATGATTTTCTAATAATTCTTTAATATTCAACTCCAATTTAAAATAAAGCTCCAACTTCCTAGAATCTAGAAAAGCATTCTTCTCAAGCTCCCACTAGATGGACGCTCCAACGCCCGAGACTCTTCAGTAATCAACTAAACGGATGCCCCAACACCCAATGAGCTACAACTCACCCTAGCACCACCCTACCACCCTATAGAATAATAAAAGAAGAATGGACTCTTGTACCAGGGAAAATGGTCCACTTTACAATGATATAGAATGATGTAGAAGAAGAAGACACGCTAGACCATAACCCCAACTATGACACAACCACCTAATGATGATCTTAGACCTCCCGACACTGCCTCTTCAACTCTTGGTAGATAGACACTAGAACAATTTTTACAATAATGTATTTACAATGACTTAGTACAATGATAACTTTACAGTGACTGTATGCAGTGCTACCCACTTGAAGACTTCAAGTGATGAACTTCTTCTTGTTGTTATGCACCTTGGTTTCTGCTCTTGTCATGCTACCCTATGTTGCACCTTGATTTGCTTTGCTTCCCTAGAAACTCTGGTCCTTTGCAGCCCTTGACAACACATGATCTAGCTTTTTCTTACCTTCTAGGAGCTCGATATTGAATTTGTTGTATCTCTGTTATTTTAGATCCCCAATATCTAATTTTTGGTCATGTATTAGTCCTCTGAGTTGTCTTTCGAATGCTGCAGGTCTGACCCAATTTTGATTCTTCAAGATAGATTTATACCCAATCTCTCACAATGCCCTAATTATGGACTGTTTCAGTAGAGCGAACTTTTACAGCATGCCACATGTCACTTTTTCTTCATTCGGCTTTGAAATTGATAAAGTGAAAACTACAGTTTGTGCACTATCTGTTAATTTTTACATAATTCCAATCTGATACTCAGAGAGAGATTTATGACTATTTTCCCAAGGTCGCTTCTTTGAGATGAATTTCATGAGCTTGCAAAAACACTGACTTCCACAGATCATATCTCCAAAAATATTGTGCACCTTGATCTGAAATTTTTACAGGAGCTTCCTCAGGATTTTGGCTTTGCCTCATAAAAATTTCACCTTCTAAACCTTCGTAGAAAAAAAAATTAGAGCAAAAATTCCACGATGACCTGTTTCAGATGGCGAAATCCCTTGCATAAGGAGGATATGAGGATCATAGTTTATATAAATGCTTAGGTTGAGAGGGGCTTCAACAAGTGAACATGGGAGGGATTTTAGGAGCTTAAAAAATATTAATTATGACTTTTCAATGACTCGTGCCACAACCCCATGGGGTTTTAGCCCATTAACTGGGGTTACAAAATTCAAACATGAATATCTCTAAAACCGTGAAGAATTGCGTGACGTCCCATATATCAACGGAAAAATATCGACAAGAAGAAACCATAAAAAGAATTTTTGACCCAGAATATAGTAATTTGGTAGGTAAAAATTCCCATGCAATATTTGGGTAGCCTCTAGTGCTGCTTGGGTTGACATCAATGACAACCGTTGATCAACAATCTCCCCCTTTTGCATTGATGGCAACACAATTACTCCCCATGCGATCATGACACCTCTTCCTACAACATTCTCTCCCCCTTTGACATCAATTGCAAAGGGTAACTCCCCCTGACGCACAACCATCCTACGGACCTGTACACACTTCCACTCCCCCTTTAAATTCTGAATAAGGAAAATCTAATGAGAACTTGGGAGAATCCCAAGCTTCTAGCGAAGATATTCCAATGCTTCATGATTATTGTCACGATCATCAACACTTCCTGCCCAATATACATCTGTAAAGGAATGAATAATGAGATTGTTACCCTTTGGATACCACAAGCCATATTCTGTTGTTCCCTTTAGATATCAAAGAATTATTTTGATGGCAATAATATGTTCTTTTGGTGCTGCTTGGAATCTTGCTACTTGTCCAACTGCTTGCATAACATCTGGCCAGGAGTTTGTTACATATAGAAGACTACCAATCATAGATTTGTACAACCTTTTATCCACATCCTTAGATGAGTCATCTATGCTCAATTTGCAACCTATTCCCATTGGAGTAAGGATGGGTTTGCAATCTTCCATTTTAAATTTCTTGAGAATTTCCTTGATGTACTTGGCCTGACATATAAATATTCCTTTATCTTGCTGAGATATTTGAAGCCCTAAGAAGTATGTCACCTCACCAAGTAAAGACATCTCAAAATAACTTTGCATCTTTGTAGAAAACTTCTTACTTAGTCGATCATTATTGCTACCAAATATTATATCATCCTCTTTAGCTATTAGACATGCTTTAGTTGCTTCATCCAGAACATATATGTCATTTGGAGCTCGACTTGCTGTAGCCACAATTTCACCATACATGCCTTTCCTGATTTCACATTTTGTGGAGGTTGAATAGTATTGTGTGTCCTTGATCACACATTTGTCCAACACAGCAGATTGTGATTCATGTTTTCAACCAATAGAACATTCTTGGCTAGAGCATCTTTGCTTCAGAGTGACAGAATCCTATAACATTTGAAGATCCATCATTTCCAAAGGACATGGTTCCATCCTTCTTCTTTCGGAGATACAAATTTATTTCTATCTCCATCATATTGAGCAACCGCTAACATACCACACATCTTTGTTGTTTTGAGCCTTGAAGAGCGAGCACATTATCATTCTTCTTCTTCTTCCATGTTCGTTCGTGGCTTCGAAGATTCTTAGGAGGATTTTCAAGTCTGCAGTCTTGGCTATGTGTCCAAAGTTTACATTTGTAACATTCAATATTATTTCTTAAATGTTAAAATCTATTGATGTTTGTGAGCCCCGGGAGGTTCATATTTGATGATCTCCTAGAATTGTATTATTTTTAGGGTACGTGTAACATTCTACACTTTATGACCAAATTTTCCACATGAATAACAGTAGCCATAAAAAATATGTTGGTACCGGATGGAAATTTTCGTCGAGGAATTGTCTTCCAAGGTTGTTCTTGCGAATCTTGTCCAATGAAGTCTACATGCATGTCGTATCTCATAGGTTCATTGTATTTTGTTGTAGAAGGTCCTCTTCTTCTTCTTTGTAACCGATGCCATTTGTCATTGTAAGATCGTTGATTGTTGATGAGTTCTTCCAATGCCCTTGAGCCGTTGGCATAGTTTTGGATAGTTTTTCCTTTCTTCACTTCCTTTGTGAGACTACTTCGGCTTCTAATCTTCCCTTTCTTGGTTGCTTTCTTCCAAATTCTTTTGAAGTGACTCTTCAATGCATTTGTGTTCTTCAACTTCAATTTTGAGACCTTGAACTTGTTCTTCAAGATATTGGAATGGATCTTCTCACCTTGAGATCTTTTATAAGCTTGATTGCTTCCTCATAAAATTCTTCTATGGTTATCCTTCTTCTTCGTTGTTTGATACCTCTTGTTTATTGTGCTTGGCCATAAACAATACTCTCTCATTGGCTTCTTCTTCATTGTCATTGTCTTCATCGGATGATGAGCTATCTTCTTTAGAGAAAGTTCCTTTTGGATCCTTGCTTGTTGAATTTCTTAAAGCCTTTCTTTCCTTTTGAGTTGCCATTACTTTGTTTGGACATTTTGATGCCGAAATCAACCCCACCACAAATGAAACATATCAATGGAAGTTTACCTTTGAATTGTCCCTTACCAATTTTTAGTTTTCTCGTGAAGTAAGCATATTCTTCATCGAAAGACCTTCTTCATCATCTCCCTTCTTCACACTTGCGGTGCATGTCTTTTCAATTGAAGGTTGTTTATCCTTATTGGTTTTCTTAGATGCAACGAACGTTGTTTCTAGATGCGAAGTACCCTCTTCTTCATCAAGTCTCATTTCATATGCTATGAGAACTCCATGTATTCCTTTTCCTTTTTCTGTTTGCATGTATTCTAAGACCGATACCTTTGGGTTGAATCTCCCGGTAATGTTCTAAGAAATTTTCGTATAATAGTCTCATCAACTAGCTCTCCCAATCCTTCCAGTATTGGTTATTTCATCAACGTATTGAAGTATGCAAGATGTTGCAATCTTCTTTCATTCGAGTTGCTCAAATTTTTCTATAGATTTGAAGCTTTGCTTCTTTGACATTGAGTCACATATATATTCTCAAGCTTGTCCCATACATTTTTGGCGATTTTACAACCCAACACCTTATGATAAGCATATTCAATAACTCCACTAATAATAATTCTTTTGATTTTCCATCATTTACCAAATTCTTCTTACCTTGTTCATCCTGTTGATGTAAATCCATTTTGAATATGTCCCATACTTCGTAACCTTGCGCCAAGAGATAGACCTCCATTCTTCCTTTCCAAAGTGCATAATTATTTTCATTGAATAGAGGTACACCATTCTTGGTATGCTCCATGACCTCTTCCATTTGTTAAACCGCCTATTGAAGGAACCAAGCTCGATACCAATTGTTGGAAATATGAGAGGGGGGTGAATCAAGATTCCTTTCAATTAGAGCATTAGTTAATCTTCAATTATTATCGTGTTTGTCAATGATATGTAAAACAAAAGGAACACAAATGCACACAGTTTTTGTGGAAACCCACTTACAAAAACCACCTAATGCTTTTCTAATAATTCTTTAATATTCAACTCAATTGAAAATAAAGCTCCAACTTCCTAGAATCTAGAAAGCATTCTTTCCGCCTCCCATGATGGATGCTCCAACCCGAGATTCTTCATAGTCAATTGAATGGATGCCCCAACACCCAATGAGCTACAACTCACCCTACCAACACCCTACCACCCTATAGAAGAATAAAATAAGAATGGACTCCCGTACCAGGGAAAATGGTCCACTTTACAATGATATAGAATGATGTAGAAGAAGAAGACACACTAGACCATAACCCAAAATATGACACAACCACCTAATGATGATCCTAGACCTCCCGACATTGCCTCTTCAACTCTTGGCAGATAGACACTAGAACAATTTTTACAATAATGTATTTAACATGAATTATTACAATGATACCTTTACAGTGACTGTATGCAGTGCTGCCCACTTGAAGACTTCATTGATGAAATTCTTTATGCTATTCTACACCTTGGTTTATACTCTTGTCATGCTACCCTCTGCTACACCTTGATTTTCTTTGCTTCCCTAGAAAGTTTGGTCCTTTGCAGCCCTTGACAACACATGATCTAGCTTTTTCTTAACTTCTAGGAGCTCGATATTGAATCTGGTGTATCTCTGTTATTTCAGATCTCCAATATCTGATTTTTAGTCATGTATTAGTCCTCTGAGTTTTCTTTCTAATGCCACAAGTCTGACCCAATTTGGATTCTTCAAGAGAGAGTTATTTCCAATCTCTCACAATGCCCTAATTATGGACTGTTTCAGTAGATCGAACTTGTACAGCATGACACGTGTCTTTATTTCTTCATTCAGATCTAAAATTGATAGAGTGAAAACTACAGTCCGTGCACTATCTGTCACTTTTTACATAATTCCAATCCGATACTCAGAGAGAGAGTTATGATGATTTTCCCAAGGTCACTTCTTTGATATGAATTTCAGGAGCCTGCAAAAACACTGACTTCCACAAATCATATCTCCGAAAATATTGCGCACCTTGATCTGAAATTTTCACAAGAGATTCCTCAGGATTTCATAATTGCCTCATAAAAATTTCAGCTTCTGAACCTTCGTAGAAAAAAAAAATTAGAGCAAAAATTCCACAATGACCTGTTTCATATGGCGAAATCCCTTGCATAAGGAGGATATGAGGATCACAGTTTATATAAATGCTTAGGTTGAGAGGGGCTTCAACAAGTGAACGTGGGAGGGATTTTAGGAGCTTAAAAAATATTAATTGTGACTTTTCAATGATCCATGCCACAACCCCATGGGGTTTTTTCCCACTAACTGGGGTTACAAACTTCAAACATGAATATCTCTCAAACCGTGAAGAATTACGTGGCGTGCCATATATCAACGGAAACATCTCGACAAGAAAAAACCATCAAAAGTATTATTGACCCAGAATATAGTAATTTTGTAGGTAAAAATCCCCATGCAATATTGGGGTAGCCCCTGGTGCTGCTTGGGTTGACATCAATGACAACCATTGATCAATAGATAATGCCTTTGATAACATCAAATATTCTTATTTAAAGTATTGGATAAATTTGGCTTTCACACTTCTTTCATTAATTGGGTCTCAACTTGCATCAACTCTCCATGGATCTACCCCTTGCTCAATCGAAGATACACTACCTTTTTCTTGTTGATTTTATAGCATCAAGAAGTGTTCCAATTCTAAAATTTGGTGGAGAGGCTTGGAGAACAGTTATCCATAGAACCCAGAAATTATTTGTGGAAATTCCACTCGGATCTTGCTTTATTAAAATAATTAATTATTTTAATGCAGAACCTAAGTCTAAACTTAGGGAAATTAAATAATTAAAGGTATTAATAAATCATAGTGTGAATCTTCTAGAAAACGAATATCAATTCATATTTTAATCTAAGCCATTGACTAACAATATAATCTCGGTCATTGATTCAACAGCAAAAAGGCTTAAGGTTCATTTGGAAATCAAGCCGGGGACATTCTCAGTACCCGAAGGAAATTGGTTCTAAAGAAAGAGAATTTGATTTCAGTGGGTGAGTCTATAGAGGTAGTATTGCAGAAGCAGAAGGAGGAGGGAGGATTCAGTTAACGGAAAAGAAGAAGACAAGAGGGTGAAGGGAAGGGTGAGATGATCGGCAGCAAGAACCCCTCCACGCAGAGTTACGCAGTCCACAGAGGGGCTGTGCAGAGGTCACACACTGGATGATGCAGAGGGTGTAGGAGATCACCTCGAGGGTCAGAAACATTTCTGAAGGTTCCAGAAAATTCAGCCAAGTGTATGTTAATTTTACTCTTCTCCTTAGGACTCTTGTAAATGAACTTTTCATTACTAAAGATAAATACAAAACCATAATCTGCTACACCGGTTTTCCCACGTTGATTTTTTCCGTGGAAAATTGTCCAAAAATAAATGTGTTCATATGGTTGTTTCTATTGTGCTACTTGTGTAATTTTTGTTCTTATGCTTTTGATTACATTGAAGTACTGCAAATGTGTTTATTTCAGAATTTACTGAAGCATCTGTAAATAACTTATCCCATAAGTAGGAGAAATAAACCAATCATTGTAGTAATAATTTTCAGATCTAAAAATTTCACATGGTACCAGAGCAAAAGGCTAAATACAGAAAGGGAGGATCTGCCATGGACCAAATATATGACATCCGGAAGGGTTCACGTAGTCATAGGGACTCACGCAGTCCTCCATAGCATGCAGAAATACAGAGAGAACATGACATGAAAGTGTTGGCATCCAGACTAGAGGAGGATCTTGCTTGCGTGTTGATCACAACTCTCCAAGTGTTTGGTATATTGACAGTGGAGCATCTTCTCAGATGACGGGGGTTCGAGAATTTTTTTCGAGCTACCAATAAGAACAGATGAATTTCCAGATAACTATGGGAAACAAGGAAAACTGTACCCCCGTTGGGAGAGGTACCATAACATTTCAGACAGAAGTTGGCAACAATATTCGTGCCATGAATTTTCTATGTGTACCAGGGTTGGGGATGAATTTACTCTCATTGTATCAGCTTCAGAACAAGGGCTATGATGTATACTTTATTGTAAATAAGGTGTATGTAAAACATCCTAGCTAGAGAAAGAAGGCACAAATTGGAGTAAGGAGTCATAAGCTATATAAACTCCAGCTTGAATCCCCGTGGCCCTGATTGGCAGTACGGATGACAGAGATTTGAATGAATTATGGCACAAAAGGATGGGGCATCTACATCATGGAGCTTTGAGGATTCTCAAGAATATTTTCATAGGAGCTCCTAAACTCAGCACAAGGAGAGATGAATTCTGCAGAGGATGTGTACTAGGGAAGTATGCTAAAGCAGTGTTTCTAAGAAGCAACAGCAGGGCCAAGAGTGTATTGGAATTAATACACTTGGATATTTGTGGTCCTATATCCAAAACCGCTCATAGTGGTGCAAATTATTTTGCTACCTTTATTGATGATCCTTCCAAGAAGACTTGGATCTATTTTCTCAAAACTAAAGATGAATTCTTTGATCGGTTCCAAGTATTCAAAGCATTGGTAGAAAATTTAACATGAAATAAGATCAAGAAGTTGTGATCAGATAATGGTGGAGAATGTATCGATAAGGACTTCACTAATTTCTGCACAAGGGACTGCATCAAGAGAGAATGGATAGCTCCATACAATCCAAATCAAAATGGAGTTGTAGAAAGGAAGAATTGAACCATAGTAGAGGCTACAAGGGAAATGCTATATGACCAAGATATGCCCAAATTTTTGTGGGCAGAAGCCTGCAATACAGCAGTATATGTGCAGAATAGGTTTCCCCATAGAGCATTGGGGAAGGTAACTCCTGAGAGTGTTTTCACAGGCAGCAAGCTAGAGGTAAGCCACATCAGGATATTGGGCAGCATGGTATACTTCCACATTCCAGAAGAGAAGAGGAATAAGTTGGATCAGACTGCATAAAAGGGTTTTCTTGTGGGGTATAGTGAAAATTTGAAAGCATGTCGCATCTATATTCCAAATAGTAGGAAAATTGTAGTAAGGAGGGATGTAAAATTCATGGAGGAGAGAGCCTTCAAGAAATCTCGAGAAATGGCTACAGATACGTAGTTTGAGGAGGATCCACTAGTACAGCCTCAACGGCCTACAGAGGATGGGTCAAGTGCCTCTCCACGGCACAAGGATTCTGAGGAGAGTTCCTCTGAATAAGAGCAGGAAGGATAGTAGGTGAGACCGCCCACCACCAATGGGATATCGAGCATAGAACTTCAAAAAATTCTAAAGGATGCAAAAGAATTTGTTGGAGCCCCTAGAGACAAGAAGAGGGTACGGATGCAACCTGATAGATACCAGGCCCTAGTAGCTCAGGTTGGAGAACCTTCCAGCTTTCAGGAAGTAGCTCAGCATCAAGTGTGGGTGGATGCCATGGTGGAGGAGTATAGCTCCATCATGACAAACGATGTCTAGGAAGTAGTCCCTAGACCTCAGGACAGATCAGTTGTAGGATCCAGGTGGAAGCATAGAGAAGTTCAAGGCTAGATTTGTAGTAAGGGGTACGCACAAAAGGAAGGGATTGATTATGAGGAAACCTTTGCCCCTATAGCTCGCTACACTTCTATCAAATCCATTATCTCTCTAATAGCACAGATTGGATGGGAGACTCACAAAATGGATGTCAAGACGGCGTTCTTAAATGGGATGATAGAGGATTAAGTGTACATAGAACAGCTAGAGGGCTTCGAGACACATGATCATAAGACTCATGTTTGCAGGCTTAAGAAATCCTAGTATGGTTTAAAACAAGCCCCCAGGGCATGGTATGGGCGAATTGATATCTACTTGCAGAAGATGGGGTTCGTCAAGAGTGACGCAAATCCCAACCTCTAATACTTGATAGTAGGGGATGAGTCGTTAATTCTGGTATTATATGTGGATGATCTGTTTCTTACTGGATCATCTAATCTCATCAAGGACTGCAAGGAGAATCTGGCTATATAATTCGACATCAAGGATCTGGGGAAAATGCACTATTTTCTTGGATTAGAATTCTGGCAACAGAAGGGGGAAATCTTCCTGGGGCAAGGAAGATACACTATAGAAATCATGAAGAGATTTTAGATGGAAGACTATAGAACCATGGCCACGCCAATGATTACTAATTGGAAGAAGATATACACAAAGGAGGATGATGAGGCCAATCCCACCTTGTATAGGCATCTCATCAGATAATCGACGTATCTGGTCAACACTAGACCATAAATTTGTCATGAAGTGAATACCCTCAGTCAGTTCACGGTGGAACCAAGGAGGGCTCACTGGGAAACAGCCAAACATGTTTTCAGATATTTTTAGGGGGCATTTGAGTATGGATTGAAGTACACCAAGGGAAATTAGGTCCAGTTGAGTGGGTTTACAGATTCAGATTGGGATGGAAGCATAGTGGATTAGACAAGTACCAATGGGTACTGTTTCAATCTCGGATCAGGAATGACCTCCTAGTGCGGCAAGAAATAGAAGGCAAGAGGGTGAAGGGAAGGGTGAGTTGATCGGCAACAAGAACCCCTCCACGCAAAGTTACGCAGTCCAGAGAGGGACTGAGCAGAGCTCACACGCTGGATCTCACACATTGGACGACGTAGAGGGTATAATATATGACCCCGAGGGTCAGAAACATTTCTAAAGGTTCCAGAAAAATCAGTCAGGTGTATGCTAATTTTACTTTGCTTGTCGAGACACTTGTAATTGAACTTTTCATTACTGAAGATAAATAAAAAAACCTCATCCATTGCACCGGTTTCCCCACATTGGGTTTTTTCGGGGACAATTGTCCAAAAATAATTGTGTTCATATGGTTGTTTTTATTGTGCTACTAGTGTAATTTTTGTTCTTATGCTTTTGATTAGAGTGAAGTACTGCAAATGCGTTTATTTCATAATTTACTGAATCATATTTAAACAACTTATCCCATAAGTAGGAGAAATAAACCAATCATTGCAGTAATAATTTTCAGATCCGAAAATTTCACATTTCCAAGCTAGTAGAGGACTCCAACAAAGTTGTAATTTTATCTTGGTCCAAGCAAATGAGATTATTATATTTGTGGATGTGTTCAGTGATAGTTGAGATAGAGAGGCCATTATGAAATATTTCAGCTATATGATTTTTGAAATGGACTTTAAATGATCTACCAATTTGACCTACGGATTTTTTTCCACATGAGTAAGTAATTCCGTAAACCCCTTGGCCAAGCATGAGATTAGATTTATCCTTGGATATTATGAATAATTTTTTAAGATTTTTATGCCTTTGACTGTTTTATATTATTAGTTGGAATCCTATTTTTAAGATTCTCTTGTTGGATATTTATTTTCCATAGGACATATGTGTGAATCAATGAATGTTACTTACATGGCATATGATAATAATTCATCATTGGTATGATGTAAATGATGAATGTGTTAATGATGCATTGAATCCTTAGACTAACTAATAGAAGATGCTTCCTTGTAGTCACCATTTCCCTTATGGTTACTTCTACATGGTACTTGAGAATAATGGACTTAGAAACCTTTTTGATTTTGTTTTTATGTTGGATATTGATGTTTCCTTATGTACAAAGGCATGACCATCAAAATTGATGTGGCCAGTGCCTTTGATAACATCAAACATTCGTATTTAAATTATTGGAGAAATTTCGCTCTCATAATTTATTTATCAATTGGGTCCCAACTTGCATCAACTCTCCATGGACCTTCCCCTTGTTCAATCGAAGACCCATTGCCTTTTGTCAAGCTAGTAGGGGACTCCAACAAAGGTGTCATTTTAGTTTGGTCCAAGAAAATGATATCATTAGATTTCTAGGAGTGTTCACTGATAACTAAGATAAAGATACAATTATGAAATATGTCAGCTATATGATTTTTGAAATGGAATTTAAATGATCTAATAATTTGACCTATGTATGAGTTTCCATGTAGGGAATTTCATAAACTCCTTGGCCAAGCATGGGGTTAGATTTATTCTTGGCTATTATGATTAAGGGTTTAATATTTAAGGGTTTTATAGCTTCGAGTGTTTTATATTATTAGCTAGAATCATCTTTTAAGATTATTTTGTTGGATATTAATTTTCCATAGGACATATGTATGAATGAATGGTTTTTGTTTACATGGAATATGATAAGAATTCATCACTTGGTATGATGGTACAGTGATGAATGTGTTAATGATGCATTGAATCCTTAGACTACCTATAGGAGGTGTTTCCTTGCACTCACCATTTCCCTTATGATTACTTCTATGGGTAACATTATTATAATTGACTTAGACACCTTTGTGATTTTCTTATTGTGCTAGACATTGAATAGGTTTCCTTATGGACAAAGGCATGGCCATCAAAATTGATGTGGCCAATGCCTTTGATACCATTCACAATTCCTGAAATGAGAAATTTGGTATTGGAGAAATTTGGCTTTCACAATTCCTTTATCAATTTGGTCTCAACTTGCATCAACTCTCCATGGATCTGCCCCTTTCTTAATCGAAGATTCGCTACCTTTTTCTAAGCTAGTAGGTGACTCTAACAAAGGTGTCATTTTAGTTTGGTCCAAGCACATGAGGTTATAATATTTGAGGGAGTGTCAATGATAGTTGAGATAGAGATAAAATTATGAAAGATTCCAGCTATATGATTTCTGAAATGGACTTTAAATGATCTACCAATTTGACCTATATATGATTTTCCACATGACTAAGGAATTTCATAAACTCCTTGGCCAAGCACGTTGTTAGATTTATCCTTGGATGTTATGAATCATTGTTTAATTTTTTTATGGTTTTGAGTGTTTTATATTATTAGTTGGAATCAGCCTTTAAAATTCTCTTGTTGGAATTACGTTCAGCACTCTGTGGCTCCGTGGTTGGCAGCTCTCTGCTCTCTTCTTCCTCATCCCCTTCACTATGATTTGCAGCGCAATAGCCTCATGGCCCTTCCATTCAAGTTTCTTCCATATACTTCACATTTTTCCCTCCGCAGATATGCTCTTATCCCTGGGATCTCCCCCCACCCCCCGGGCGGCGCTCACTAGGGCCACTGGCCTTTGTTCCACCATTGGGTTGATTGTTCAACCTTGACCAATCTGCCCTCCTCTTATCCTATGGACCTAGACTTCGCTACATTTAACTCATTGATCTCTAATAGGCATAATTTTCCAAAGGCCTCTGCATCCCATTTTTTTAAGAAGCTTGATGAAATCTTGAAGGTTGAGATCTTGGATCCCCAGGCTCGCCTTCAAGCTCTCCAATTAGTGGATCGGAGCATAGTGGGTCTGTTTATGGGTTTCTGTCCCTCTCCAACATCATTTTTCCAATGGGTATTGAACAATTGGAAACTATTGGGATAAGGAATTACCGAGAGGGGCTGAATCAGTAATAGTGAGGTTATTAAAATTTATACTCAATTCTTAAATTTCCTTTGAATTTTGTCGATTATTTGTAAGAGAATTTGAACTACAATATAAATGTGTAGTAAATAAAACCATTCACATGAGCACAAAGTTCATCATTTGAGGATCACACGCGTATTTACATGTGTATTTTTATGTGGAAACCCAAAGAGAGAAAACCACCAATTTGTTGGGTATTATGATGTAAATTAAGCACCCGCTTAATTATGTCAAGTTGTTTGTGAGCTCCCATGCATAGGAGGCCCCAGCCCCCATCAGATATAAATCCACCAATTTCCAAGAGGCACCAACCTCTTGTGAATGTAGGCCACTACCTACTCTACCCATTGTTTTACTTTTAATACAATTTTCATATTGAAAACAAAGGTTAATGCATATGTTCAAAAATGTACACCTAATCTATTGTTGTACCAATTCCTTCCCTTCAACTCTGCAACTCCACTACTCAAAAGGCTCTAGTCTCAACCCTCTCCTCCTCACTCACTCAGACTCAACATAATTGTTGTACTACCCAATTTTCTCAAAGGAAATACTGACTTTTGTTCTTCTTCTGCACAAAGGTCGATGTTTTATTCGTTGTCTTCCTGTTGTCTCTATTGTCTCTATTGGTAATGGTTTGATAGCATGCTTCTACATGACTCTGCCTACCACTATGGAATCAAAACTAGAAGGCAACTGCAATTGCATAAAATATAAGAATGGACACCTGCAGATTCTCCATACTAAGAATTTAATCCCATTCTACCCTACACACTCAACAAGTACCTATATCGAATTCATCATGCGCAGATATCTTGGTCCTCCATTCCTCTTAAATGCCCACAAAGCGCAAAATGTACTTTGGGTATGTCTCTTATTCCTTCTCTAGCTGCAATATGCCATCAGAGCTCATAAGCTCACTGGTATGGTGTCTCTGAGCCATCTTCCTCATTAAATTTCTTGTGGCGTGCAAGTGAGAAAAAAAGAGGCTTGTTTCAACAGTCGCCACTAATAAAATGGCACCAACCTCTTTGTGTGCATTTACTTCAACTACTGACCCATTCATATCAAAGTATAGAATTTTGTTGAGATGGATCCTAGATTCCCTAGTGCTCACAACTCTTCTTTAAATCTAATTTCGTAAGACTTATGAGCTTCCGGGATTTTTGGCACTGGCCCGCCAAGGTTCACTACATATTGTGCATAGTCGGTCCTAGTGCCCTCTTCATTGTATTTGGCCCAAATACTTCTAAACATTTTCCCACAATTTTTTTCTTTGTTCATAGCTCGAAGGTCCTTGGTCACCGGAACATGTGAAATCTTCAAAAAATCAAGTCCTGGGCGTACCTATCGATATTTGAAAAACTTTCAAATGTCGACAAGAAATTTCGTCACTTGTATATGTTACTTGCCGCAAAATCTTGGTGATTTATCCTTTTTTCCCTTATTCCTTATGGGCTTCTGGGCCTTTTGAGGTTCTGGGATTCCCACCACCCAATCTCAATGCAATCATGTAACCTTTTTAAATAAGCCTCCAGGCTTCCGGGCCTTTTCGGGTTATGTTCTTCCCACTAACCCGACTCAATGCAATCATGTAACCTTTTTAAATAACACTCTAGGATTATGAGCCTTATGGGATTCTACGCTTCCCGCTACCCCAGCTTAATTTAATCTTTTGACCTTTAAAAATAATCCTCCAAGATTACAGGCCTTTTGGGTATCCGAGGACTGCTCCTTATGCCTTAAGGTCCTTACTTTGACTAGCCATAAATTTTGATCCAAAGGGCCATTTGTAGGCTTCCACATACTGTTGGAAATATATTTCCAAACACTTTCCAACTATGCCACTTTTAGGAGAAACTGAGGTTATCTCTTGAGACATAATCTCCTCCAAATTCTGAGACTATCCGACCATCATAGTCATCCTTTTATGGTTTCTCCACTAAGCCTACTACTATGATGATTCTCTACAAAATATTTCAGAAACCATGGGACTCCCCCTGAACAAAATGCTCATCAATGCCAACATCTATTGTGTCTAACCTCAATTCTATTTTCGTTGACATCAATTCCAACATACCAGGTGCCACCAACCATTCATAAAATGCCAATTTTCCAACAATCTCCCCCTTTGGCGTTCATGGAAACAAACTAAGTTGGTTTTATTCATCGTTGTTATTCTCCTTGGCATTAATAATATTCTTTCCCTTTGTCATAAATGGAAATGGAACCTTCTGAAGTCTCCCCATGAAACACTACAACTTACTCTACAATTGATCCTTGAAGTTGAGTAGTTGCCAATACTCATTTTAATATAGTCATTTGAGAGGAGGAGTCACAACTCTTATCTGTTGTCAGAGATACACAAAGGGCTCTCTTGCAAGTGTTTTAGTAAACATGTATGCAAGTTGTTCTTTATTGGCCACATATTCAAGTCAAAAAACAGTAGCAATAACTTGTTCTATTAATAAATGAAACTTGATAGGGATGTGCTTGGTTTTTTAGTGCATGACAGGATTCTTAGAGATTTTGATAGCACTATTGTTGTCATGCATGATTGGAATTGGATTAGTCAACTCTACCTTAATTCCATTTAAGGTCTGCTTCATCCAGATAATTTATGTGTAGCAAGTGCGGCATCTGCAATATTCTTTTCTTCAGCGGTTGATAGAGAGATGGAGTCTTGTTTCTTGCTGACCTAGGACACTAAGAAATCTCCTAAAAAGAATGTTACACCAGACGTTCTCTTCATTTCAAAAATGTTGCATGCCCAATCAACATCAGTATAGGCCTTTAATTTAAACTCTATACTTCTAGCATACCACAAGCCATAGTTTTTCATGCCTGGCAAATATTTGAAAATCCTTTTGACGTCAATGACATGAATTTCATAGAGTCAGGCTTGAAATATGGCCACTAAACCTACTGCTTGTATGATGTCTAGTCTAGATGTTGAAAGGTACAACAAGCTTCCTATCATTGATCTGTGGACATCCTTATTTACCAAAGGTGTCTCATCTTATCTTCATAACTTACAGTCGATAACCATGGGGGTGCTAACTAGCTTGCAATCTTCCAGTCCAAATTTCTTCATATTTTCTCGCAAATATTTGGATTGGGAGATGAATACCCCATCCTTTGATTGAGAAATTTGTAGTCCTAGGTAAAATTATAGTTCTCCTATCATGGACATCTCAAAATTGTCTACATACAGTTTTCAAATTGATGTCCCAACCGCTCTAGATCACTGCCAAATATTATGTCATCTACATACACTACCACATTTATCAATAGGTGTCCATATTTAGATTTTATATACATATTTCTATCTATAGTGCCCCTCTTAAATCCTTGTTGTTCAAGGTATCTATCCAATTTTTCATACCAGGCTCTCATGGCATGTTTGAGTCCATATAAGACCTTTTTCAGTTTGCACACAAACCCTTCACTTTCTATGACCATGAACCCTCTAGCTACTCAATATAAAATTCTTCTTCCAGATCTCCATTGAGAAAGGTTGACTTCACATCCATCTGATACACTTTGATGTTTTTATGACTAGAAAAATCAAGAAACACTTTGATATCTTCTAATCTTGCTATAGGTGCAAAGGCTTCTTCAAAATATACTCCCTCTATTTGGGCATATACTTTGTATACTAAGCGATCCTTGTTCATAACCTCTTAACCTTGCTCATTTAGATTATTTTTGAAGACCCATTTGGTTCCTATGACATTTTTCTCTTTAGGTCTTGGAACAAGCTCCCAAGTGTCATCCTTCTTGATTTGATCCATCTCTTCATTCATTTCCTTTATCCAGGACTTATCCTCAATTGCTTGACTAAGATTCTTGGGCTCAATTTGAGATAGCAGAGCAAGTTTTGTGTAGCTTGGGCTGCCAAGGAATATCCTCCTAGTTTGAACACCAAGTTTTTTATCACCAATAATTTGGCTTTCTAGATGTTTTTTTAAAAACCTTGAGGGAGATTTGGACCTTGGTGTTGTACTTATTTCTTCATATTCATAATATACCTTTGTTTCTTCTTGATCTGGGAATTTGGTGGTTGAACTTTCTTCTCCATCTGATTTTATGCTTCATTTGGAAGACTTGGATTGTGTCATTATTTCATCCACTACTATATCAATACAATCCTCAACTCTCTTTGTCCTTTTTTTGTAGCATTTATATCCTTTACTTCGAGCTGAGTACCCGAGAAATATACCCTCATAAGCATGGGAGTCAAACTTTCTAGGATTTTTATCATTCCTTTTGATAAAAAAAATTCTCCCAAACACCTTGTAGTGTTTTACTGATGCAGGTCTCCCCTTACATAACTTGTAAGGAGTCTTATCATTGTTAGTACTGAGTTGTGTTCTATTTAATAGACACATTATTTCTTTTTTTTCTTCTCCCCAAAAGGTGAGAGGTACATCTGCTTCATCCATCATAGCTTTAGCCATCTCTTGAATTGTTTTGTTCTTTCTCTCTACTACTCCATTTTGTTGTGAAGTTCTGGCCACATAATATTTCCTCCTTATGCCATGATCTTCACAGTATTCTTCAAACTCTCTTGAAGTGTATTCTCCCCCTCTATTTGATCTTAAGCATTTTATCTTTATATCCTTCTCATTCTCTACCTAAGATTTAAATCTCTTAAAATGTTTATGAGCTTCTGATTTTTCTTTTAAGAGCATTATCCATGTGGCTCTAGTAAAATCATCAAGAAGAAACATAAAATACCTTTCTCCTCTTGATATTTTTGTCCTCGTTGGGCTGCAAATATCAGTGTGAATTAGCTCCGAAGGTTTAGATGAAGAGAAATCCTTTGTCTTGAAATGAGTCTCGGTCTGCTTAAAAAATTAACAAGACTTGCATATTGAATTATTAGGCCTTGATAGTCTTAGAAATCCCCTTACAACTCCTATATTGGTAAATTTTATTAGACTGTCAAAATTCATATGACCAAGTCTCCTATTCCATAATCAGGTTTCATTTGTCTTGCTCAAGTAACATCTTACTTTGGAGTCATCAAACACATATACATTATTGTGAGTTCTAACTGACTTTCCCACCATCTTTCCATTCTTTTCATGTTGGATCTCATAATATTTGGATAAAAAGGTCACATTATAACCATTATCACACATTTGGCTCATAGTGAGAAAGTTGTGCTTGAGTCCCTCTACATACAGTACCTTTTGAGCTTTAGTCTTTTCATCAAGATTGATTATTCCGTTGCCTTTAATTTATGTTGGAGCATTGTTTCCGAACATGACATTATTCCCTCTATCCTTTTCTTTTAGATACAAGAATTTACTTTAATCCCCATTCATATGCTTAGAATAGCCACTATCTACATACCATTTGTTTTCTTGATCATGTGCTGATAGAGAAAGTCCACATTCCATGTTCTTTCCAGACGTATGTTTCCAATTCTTCTTATCCTTTGGAAAATCTTACTGCCAAGCATTTTGGGATTTAGATGAATACTCAAATTTTCTTATGCATTCACTCACCTTGTGCCCAAAATTATTACATTTGAAGCATTAAACATCATCCATTAGTGGAGAGAAGGGATTTCTATTTCTGGGATGAAAGTTTTGAGATTTATAATTATGATACTTCTTTTATCTAAAATTTTCATCTCTTTCAAATTTGACTCTTCTTCAAAAGATATGACATTTATAACAATGACCATAAAATAAAATAGAGTACCCGAAGTTGGAAAGTTCATGAGTTTGTACATGAAGGTACCTTTTTTGTCTTGTTGATTGATTCATTCTCTGTTGGTATGACTCCTTTGAGAAGTTGGAACTCTTGTTCTAGTAATGGGATCCTCTCTTGCTTTCTATCTTCTTATCTTCATTTATTCATTCTTGAAGCACCTTTGCATAGTTATGACGTTCCTCAAATCCTCTGAACCTGAAGTTCATATTTCTCATAGAAGATTCATGTGGTCTAGAATATCCCAAACTTGTCTTATTTTTTGGAGACCTTTGACTATTCAAAATCTTATCTAGCTTTCTTTTCCCTTCTACAAAATTTTCATTTACACCCTTATCGGTCTCCATCCTCTCAATATATGTTCTCAAAGAGACAACTTCTTCCTTGAGACTCTAACAAATGTATTCCCATTCATGGATTATATCATTAAGAACTTATTATTTCCATTTCACTTCTTCTAATTTGACTTTCAGAAATACAATTTTTTCTTTGTGTGTCTCTAGGACCATTTCCTTCTTTACTTTGAACAACTCCTACTTTATATGTTTGTTCTTTTCTTCTAGTTTTTCACACGTTTTGTTGTTTTTCTTCTAGTCGAAGAGCTAACTTGTATTTAATTTTAACGGCTTCTTCAATTTTTTTCTTTTTGATAAACAAACTCCTCATTGTCTAAGTTATACATACCTTCTTCAACACGTTGCAACTGATCTTTTAGTTGATTTTTATTTCTTATGGCCTTCTTTAACTCATTAAGAGAACTTACAAGCTCCCCTTCAAAGTACACCACTCCTACTTATTTTTCTTCTTCTTCAAAGTCTATAATATTTTGCTTCTTGGAGTTAGCTCCAAATTCCATGAGTAACCACTCATTTGACTCATCCTCTGAGGAATTTTCGCTATATGACTCTAGTGTTGAGTTATAATATTTGGAGTAGAGCCCCTTATTCTTAGAGAGCCTCTTCTTTTGATGTTTCTATGATTTTCCTCTGGATTTCTGATCATATTTATTTTACTTCCTTTGTTTGTATGGGCACTTCGATGAAAATTTTCCAACTCTTCCACAGTCAAAGCATTTGAATGGAAGCTTCCCGTTATACTTTCCTGATCCATGCTTCATTTTCCTAGAAAATCCAGTCAGCTCCTAATCAGATTCGCATTTGGAGCAATATTGGTTGTATTTATGCTCCTTAGCCTTCTTGTACACCTTGAAAGTTGTCGATTTTGGTCAAAACTCATATTTTCCTACTCTCATCTCATAGGCTATAAGATTAACAAGAACCTGGTCCATTGTGAGACTTTTTAGATCGTACATCTCTTCAATGGTAGATATTTTGGCGTTAAATATTATAGACATAGGTCTTAATACTTGTTGAACAATTATATATTATTTGATAGCTTCACCAAGTCCTCTAATCATATTGGTTACTTCGTCAACTCTAAGGAAGTATTTTGCTATGCTTTCTTCTTCACTAATACTTAATATTTCAAACCCCGTTCTGAAGGTTTGAAGTTTGGCCTGCTTGAATTTTTCATATCCTTCACTATTGTAATGGAGCTTGACCCACACTTCATTAGCAGACTTACAGTGCATAAATTTTACAAATTTAGGTTGATTATGGCCAAAGAGAATGGAATTCTTAGATTTAACATTATTTCCATACACCTTTTTATTGGCTCTTTGTGGGTGGGACATCAGGAACATCATAATCTACCAACACGAAGCTCCAAACTTCTATTCCCATGGACATAAGATAAGCTTCCATCCTGACATTACAAAAGCCATAGTTTGTCCCATCAAATACTAGTATCTTACTTGAGTAAGCATCCTGACTCTCTTGCCTATACATAATTCCTTATGGATCTACTATCTGGTGGTTAAATTTTTCATGAAGGAACTTGGACCTGATACAAACCATTGGGATAAAGAATTAATGATAAGGGGGTGAATCAGTAATAGTGAGGTTATTAAAATTTATGATCAATTATTATATTTCCTTTAACCTCTGCTAGTTATTTATAAGTTCATTCAGACAACAATATAAATGTGCAGTAAAGTAAACCATTCACATGAGCACACAATTCATCAGTTGAGCAGCACACACAAATTTACACAGGTATTTTTATGTGGAAACCCAAAGGGAAAAAACCACCAATCTGTTTGTTATTGTGATGTAAATTAAGAATGCACTTAATTACATCAAGTTTTTTGTGAGCACCCACTCACAGGAGGCCCCAACCCCCTTCAGATAGCAAACCACCATTTTCCTGTAGAAATTATATGCACTACGCATGCATATGTCCTTGATTCACTTGATCTCACACTATTTAACTTTATGCAAAATATTGAATCAATTCCACTTGTTAATATTTTGCGGAAAAATTAATCGCACACACATGTGAAGCATAAAAATAAAATAAAAATAAAAATCAATCGCACATAACATAGTTTTTAACCGGGAAAGCTTGAAGCTGAAACCCCAACTATATATTATGTATCATGGAATCATATGACAATCCTCATACAAAGCTTATCAAGCTCTCAGTACAGTACAATCGTCATACACTAATCAGGACCAATCTTGCAAATCCATGCATCGATCTTTGCCTCCTGCTAGCCTGCCTCCACTGCGCAATCCCTGTTGAAGAATAGCTCTGAATGAATTCGAATTACTCTTGCCTTGACTACACAATCCTCATTGGAAACTCCATTGTGTGTGTGATGCAATCAATGCATCACTATCGTCACAACAGATAGTCTATCTTTCCCTTTCACCTACCTCTCCACTGGGTCTCCACTGAAACTTCCATGCACTGTAGTTAACTGTTGTATTGTTCATTTGATTAATGAGTTATTATTTGTGAATTAATTCACTCCACTCTCACTAGTGTGTCAATCAGTTAGACTAGATACAACTAGCTCAACTGAGTCTAATTGAGTTAAACTAAATACAACTCCATAGCTACTTCTTCCAACTGTGTCATAACTCTACCACTTGAGTTCTGACTAAGTCCTCTATGCATTAGCTCCAGTAAACCCTTGGGCATTTCGTAATTCCCTCAGTCCACTGATGTGTCACATCTGTGCACTGATCTGAAGTGCTCCAAGAGAATAAGATGTTGTTTAGTATCTTATTATTATTAAGAGCTAATAATAATCGACATGCATCTATTTTTAGATCAACGATCTATAAATAGACTTCGCCCAATATTCTAAAAGTAGAATTTCATCTATTTTTCCAACTTGATCAACCATCCACAAATAGCATCCTGCAACTTCTGAAATATGATCATCATGTCTAAAAATAGACTTGCGCCAAAAATAGCCTGCGGGCCCACTTAGTGAAGGCGACTCTTTTCACTAAGCTCATCATCTTGTTGAATCTCAACATTTCCAATAGCCATCAACCTATTATGAATGCATAAAACTACCTTTTCTAACCACTTTTATACTTTTCATACAATTTTTAGACTGAAAACAAAGGCTAATACATATGTTCATAAATATACACCTGATCTACTATTGTAGAAGTTCCTTCCCTTCAGCTCTAGAGCTTCACTTCTCAACAAGCTCTAGTCTTAGCCCTTTCTCCTTACTCACTCAGACTCAACACATTCATTGTATTCCTCACTTTACTCAAAGGAAATCCTGATTTTTGTTCCTCTTCTGCACAAAGGTTGATGTTGTCTTTGTTGTCCTCCTATTGTCTTTGTTTTCTTTGTTGCTCAGTGTCTGATAGTGTGCTTCTACATGGCTTTTCTTGATGTTGTTGCATCAAAATTTCAAGGCCACTGCATGTTTTTGTTGCATAAAAACTTCAAGGCCACTAAAACTTAATTAAATATAAGAACGGGCACTTGTAAATTCTCCATACTGAGAATTTAATCTCAGTCTACCCTACACACTCAACAAGTACCTCTATTGAATTCATCATGTGTAGATAACTTGGTCCTCCATTCCTCTTAAATTCCCACAAATCACAAAATGTAATTCATGAACTTCTCTTTTTCCTACTCTAGCTGCAGCATGCCATCAAATCTCATAAACTCACTGTTATGGTGTCCTTGAGTCATATTCCTCATTAAATTTCTCATGGCATGCAAGTGAGAACAAAAGAGCCTTGTTTCAGCAGTCGTCATTAATACAATGGCACCAACCTCTCTGTGAGCATTTATTTTAGTTATTGACCCATTCATATCATATTATTAAACATTTTTGAGATGGATCCCAGATGCCCTGTTTCCCGTAACTCTTCTTCAAATCCCATTTCAAAAGACTTACGAGCTTCTGAGCTCTTGGCCACTAACCCACCAAGGTGCACTACAGAGTGTGCATAGCATTCCTAGCGCCCTCTTCTCTATATTTGGCACAAAGCCTTCTAAATTCTTGCCTGCAATAATTTTCTTTTTTCATAGCTCAAAGGCCCTTGGTCAACAGAACACATGAAATCTTCACAAAACCAAGTCATGGGCATGCCTATCAATATTTGACAGACTGTCCAATGTCGACAAGAAATTTCATCACTCATCTATATTATTTGCCACAAAATCCTAGTGCTTTATCCTTTTCCCTTATTCCTTACGAGCTTCCAGGCTTCTCAGGTTCAGAGCTTCCCACCACCCCAGCTCAATGAAATCCCATAACCTTTTTAAACAAGCCTCTAGGTTTTTATCGTTCCAAGGTTTCGAGTTCCCTCTAATCCGACTCAATTCAATCCCATAACTTTTTTAAATAAGACTCCAAGCTTCCGAGATTCTTGCTACCCTGGTTCAATGCAATCATGTAACCTTTTTAAATAAGCCTTCGGGCTTCCGAGTCTTCTGAGGTTCCAAACACTGCTCCTTATAGCTTAATTTCCTTACTTTTACTAACCATAACTTTTGATCCAAAGGGTCATTTTCTTGCTTCCACATATCATTCGAAATATCTTACCAAACACTTTCCAACTATGCCACTTTCAAAAGAAACTAAGTGGAGATCTTGAGACATAATCTCCTCCAAAATCTGAGAGTCCCCAGCCATCATAGTCATTTTTTAATGGCTTCTCCACTAAGCCTGCTACTATGATGATTCTCTACAAAATATTGTAGCAACCATGGGACCCCTCATGGATAGCATGCTCATCAACGCAAATATTTTTTGCTTCTAACCTCAATGCTAGTTTGGTTGACATCAATTATAACACACATGGTGCTACCAATTATTCAAACAATGCCAATTTTTCAATAAAAACCATTGATCGAAGGAAAATTCACCTCCTCTTTCTGTGGAAAGCGATTCTTCACCTTCTTCTTCAAAAAAAAATCAGATTGAGACACGATTTTCCAAAGTGGGTCGTACTTCATGGGGGTGCAAGGGATATACTTGGTTTGATGGAGCCCTCACTGTGATGTCCCTTCCTTGGTCCATATATGGGTAAAGTTTCATTTCCTCTCCCTTCATTGTTGGAACGATACCACTTTTAGGAATATTAGGAATGCCCTGGGGAAATACGTCGATTGTGCCAAACCTAAAGATGTTTTGTTTTCTTGTGCTAGGATCTCTGTGAAAATTCCTTGAATTGCAGCAACTAAGTATTATTATCCTAACTTATGCAGTTTATTTATTGTTGAATTTGTAACTATGGTAGGTCTTCCTAATGTACATTTTTTCACTTGATGTAATTGTATTTATCATTGTAAAGCATATTTATAAATGCTTGAGTCAAAAGAAAAAATTATTTTATTCAAAGTCCCATTGTGACTTTTAAATATGTAAATTTGAATTTTTGAAATGAAAATTTTGGCTCCAAAAGTGATAAGTCGGCTCCCATCCAAGTCAAGTTGGCCCTGGCCAAGAGACATGTCCATTCACTGTAGACATACTACTATATAAAGGCAACTCGAGCTCCTCCATTTGGCAATTTTCATTCTTACACACAAGATAGTTTATGGGAAAGTGAGCGAAGGACAAGAAGGATGAAAAGAAGACCAAGTTTTCTCTCTCCTCTCTCTCTATCTCTAGAAACTCGCACATGTGAATTAACCTCTCTCTCTATGGTTCACATTTTTCTGGAGCAACTATATCAGGAGGCGAAATATATGGGTTATTGGGGCAACTGTTGCAGGCCAAAATTTTGGGGAAACTTTCGTTGTCGAAGGAAAGCTAAAATTATAAATTGTAGGATCACGAGCGAAGTGCGGGATCGGATTGGGATAGTTTACTTGGAGGAGAAGACCATATTTGACCATATTTCTAGGTGTTTCTCTCATTAAACAAGACGAATTTCTTTATTGCAAAGGTTGCTATATTTTTCCCAGTAGTTTTTTTTTCTTAGGGTAAATCATGTCTTCTCTTGTGTGTTTTAATATCTATTGTTTTATTATTCTTTATGGTTGAATTTATGAATTATAATTATTGAATGATATATTAGAATAAGTAAAAATAATATCTACATCAAAATTAATTATCATAATTTCAAGAATATTGTGTTAACCCTAATTTCACAAATAAAATCAACATGGTATCAGAGCCCTGGTGAAGGAAGAAAGGAACATTGATATCACTTTGACAAAACCCTAGAAATAATTTTATTCAAGTTCTTGCAGATTGGTTTTGATTGCTACATCTATGAAATATGAAAACAAGCTAGAGGGAGCATCAAACTTCAGAGCTTGGAAGTTAGAATAGGCATTCTTCTTGCCAACAACAAGGTTACAGAGAAGGTTAATGAACCAGAATATGATACAAGAAAACTGAAGTTCAAGGAATATGACATCAATGATATGAGCATCATAGTAGAATCCATTAGGGATCATTTAGTTACCTACATTGAAAAACTTGATACATCAAATAATATGTACAATGCCCTAATGAATATCTACACTATCAAGAATGTGGGTCAATCAATGATCCCGAAGAATGAACTATGAATTAACAACAACATTTTTCACTTCTTACATCATAAGGATTTCTCAAATAAGAGATCAAATTCACTCAATTGGAGAATCCATCCTTGATCATGAACTAGTGATTACAAAACTCAATGGTCTTCTTAGATCATGGGGTTCCTTTGCAGCAAGTATAAGTGATTGGAAGGAAGCTCCTAAATTTGAACAAATTTGGACATTGTGTGCTTAATAAGATGCAATATTAATTACTAGATATCGGAAAAATGAGAAATTTCAAGCCCTTGCATCTCCTTTCAAAAGCAAGGAAAAGAATAAATTTGGACCTCAACGCAAAAGTTGGGAAAAGGATCTTCTTCCTCTAAGAAGAAGAAATAATTATCAAAGATACAATGTTATGGTTGTCAAGAATATGTGCATTTCAAGAGAGATTGTCCTTATATGGCCAACAAGAAAGAAAAGGGAAACAACATGCTTCTGCAACAAAAGTTGAGGAAGATGAAAAACCAAAGAAGACCAAAGGTGAAGAGGATTCCTTATACTATTTCGCTTTGACAAGTTCCCTTGCAAATGACTGGAGAGAATGGGAATCTTTCAAACACGACAGAAAATAATTTGTCTCAAAGGGTTGAATTGGGATACAATGACAAATATGGAGTCAAAGGGATTTGAAAAGCTTCAATAGAGATGGAATCTAGTAAAAATTTGCATCGCAATAATGTCCTTTAAGTACCAGGTTTGAAAAATAATATTTTCGTTGTTTCTTTTTTAGAAGAGAAAGGAGATAGGGTTGCTTTTGTGGATGGAAAAGTACTTGTTTGGTCAAAGGGATCTATTATAGATGATTCTAGGGTTATTGGGATTTGTGATGGAAGACTATATAGACTTGTAAGTCAACTAGATCAAGAATTAGTAGATGAAGAAATAGATCCAAGTGAGTTATGGCACTGAAGGTATGGACATCTTCATTTTAGAGAATTGCTTGAATTAAGTGAAATAATGCTAGGGATTCCTAAACTACAAATTAAGAATGATGGTGTATGAAAAGTTTGTGCTCTTAGAAATAGAATCAAGAAACCATTTCCCAATAGTGACAATAGATCTAAGAAAGCCTTGGACTTTATCCATTTTTATGTATATGGTTTGATGCCCGTAAAATTGCTTGGTGGTTCGTTGTACTATATGTCATTTATTAATGGTTTCTATTGTAAGACATGGATATCTCTTGAAGACAAAAGGTGAGGTATTTGGCAAGTTCCAGGAATTCAAATTTTAAGTGGAAAACTTGATAGATAGAAAGATCAAGATATTGAGATCTGAAAATGGAGGAGAATACACCTTGAAGAATATTATTTCTTTCTGCAAGCAAGTTGGGATTAAGAGGGAGCTAATTGTCCCCTATAATCCAAAATAGAATGGTGTAGAAGAATGAAAGAACAGGTCCATTGAAAAATATTTCAAGGTCATTATGCATGCTTTAGACTTTTCGCTATTCTTATGGGGTGAAGCATCATAGAAATTTGTGTACATTCAAAATCGAATTCCTTATACAGTTCTAGAAGGTATACTCCAGAATAATCATTCTCTAAAAGGAAGCCACAGGTTGGGCATATGAGAATGTTTTTTTGTCTTGTATATATTCATGTTCTTAAGGATAAGAGGAACAAGCTTGAGCCTTCAGGAAAGAAAGGCATATTTGTTGGATATAGTGAATCTTCAAAATCCTACAAAATATACATTCCAAAGTAGCAACGGAGTTAAGTTAGTCAAGATGTCACCTTCCATGAGAAAGTGGCATATCAGATGTCTAAGGAAGTATTTATAGATTCCTTGGATGAAGTAAAGTAGGATGCCTCAAGGGAGGAGCATTCAATTTCTACAAAATGTACCGGAAGGCCATAAGGGCCTCAATATCCAACAAAACCAGTCATAGTTCTAGAGATCAAGAAGAGACCAGCATGGCTTAGATCCACATTGGAAGAGGAAGAAGAACATGCAACTCAACTCCAGATGGCACATATAGAGAGGTGGAGAAACCTAAGAGGTTCTCCAGCTATGCAACTCTCATGACAAAACTCATTGATGAAGAACCTTCCATGTATGAAGAAGCAGCTATTCATCATATTTGGAAGAAAGAAATGAATGAAAAGTACCAATCAATCATGAATAATGATGTTTCGGAAATTGTGCCAAGGTCTGAAGGGAAGTCGGTAGTGATATCCAAATCAATATACAATATTAAGCATGTTGTGTGGGAGTATTGGCAAATACAAGGCACGATTCATGGCTATGGGATTCTCCCATAAACAGGGAGAATACAATGATGAGGATTTTGTTGATAATTTGGAGGGCTGGTGATTAATACAAAATTCTCTTCTTGATAGTTACTTGTGAACTTACTTATGACTTATCTTCTTTAGCTTATTTAATCTTTCATCAAGTCAATTATCAAAGTACACGATACACACAAATTAGGCTCCTAGAGCCAAGGAAAAACCTCTCCCTCTTGGAGAGGAAAACCTGCAAATAATTCTTCTTATAGATCTTCAAATGACAAGTACCATGACCCAGACTTAGAACCTAGACTTAGGAATGTCTCCAAGATCTTGTCACTGCCCTTTAAAACTATATTCTTCTCTTCTTCAATGATTTGCATTGTTCTGCACTTCCTTACCCATATTCTTCTTTAAGGATGCCTTATACTTACGGTCACCTTCTTTATTGAATTATTGCATTTAATCAAACCCTTGCACTAGCATTCGAAATTTAGGATGTAACACATATTCAAAAGACACCTTGTAATTGTGTCCTAAAATCCACAAATCAAATCAAGAATATGAAAATCAATTTCAGGTGCTTGTACTTCAGGTATTCTTTGTCCTAGATGTGATTTCCTTCTTCATCTAGTATCTGCAAGTATATATTACATGTATAATTCAAATCTCCGCAAAATTACTTCAGGTATATCCCAATAGGCATGCTTCAGATCTCCGCTAATGGGTATGCTTCAGGGTCCACTAATAGGTATGCTTCAAGCTTACTTCTCCGTAGATATACTTCACCGAATGCTTCAGATTTTCTTCTACGTAGATATACTTCACTGCAGATAAATTACAAGTAAGCTTCGGATTCACTTCTCCGCAGGTATACTTCACCGCAGGTATATTACATTCCTTTAACCTTTTTAACCGAGAATCTTTTCCAGAGAAACCGCATTGAAATACTCTTTCCTTAATCTGCAAGATTGTCCCTTAGTTGTCTGAAAACTTATCCACAAATGAGTCGTAGAGACAGGTATTTATATTGATGATTTTCACATATTTTAGGTTGACCTATCTTTAGGCTTGTAGGTCGACTTCAACAACTTGTAATAACTTATTTTTCCAGCATTTGAGAGAGATTGGTTTGTAGGCATTTCTTCCATATACTCTTGGATGTGAGACAAGGATTTTGACAAGTTCTAGAGCATGACGGATTCCTTCATATATATAGATGACAGTTAATTATATTTTATGCCTAGAAGACTCAAACCTATTAGACATCAAAAATAATTCTATCTACATAATAAAAATATTGCTCATGAAACCCATGAAGCAAGTACACCAAAAATACATTTTATTATCTTTGACATCTTCTTTACATAATGACATAGTCAACATGAAGACAGACCTAGTTACACTTTTCAACACTCCCTCTTAACTAGGGAGGTATTCATATAGGTAGATGGTCACTTTCAAACTGAAGAATCTCATAAGAAGAATCGGATTGGTAATCGCACTTGTATAGCATCATATCAACTAGCATTGTCCTAGTGAAAGGCCTTGACTAACAGCCCCATCTCTCAACGAGACAATGGGCTACAATGTTGGCAAGACACATGACTAATAGACACCATAGTCATTGTCTCTCCAAGGTACATACCCCACCTAGGTGTTCCCAAAGTATGACATTCTTGGACTATTCTTCTCTTGGGTAGCCAGCCCTCAATGAATATCGGTCCACGACTACTCTTATCTTGAATGCTCTATCTCATTCTCAAAGAGTATCTAATGCCAGATGATTACCCATTCCTCCATTTTTTCTTCCAGATGAAGACCAGAATGATGTGTTTATCCATTCTCTTCACATGGCCTTCACTAAGACTTACAGTTGTTAGTCCTGGTCTAGTGCATGACACATGTAATAGAGAATCACGTATGTCACTCCCTCTTAAAACGGGAAGGACATATTTCAAGTTTTTTCCAAGCAAGAAACTTACCACTAGGCTCCTCATCAACTAGGGTACTGCAGCAGCAATCCAACTACTCATGAAGATTTCCTCCCCTCAATGTCATGGATTTCGATATTAAGGAATCTTCAACTTTTGGCTTCATTAGGCATAGATCATCCATCACTTTCAGTCATGAGTCATGTTCACTATCAGAAAGTGATTCATCAGTCTTCCTCATCTGGTCCACTGTTATGCCATGTTGCTTTCCTTCGAATCATCCCAAAGAATCATACATACTTTCTTATGATTACTAGCCTTGCACAAATTCATCCAAATAAATATATACATATGAAATTTAATAAAAAAAAGTTACCTTAGTGATGATCTTTCACCATGACATATTCCTGTAGGCATCGACATCCTTCATACAGATTGGCACATCTCCTAATGATATGTTATGTCAAGGGTATTCTTATTTACCAGACTTCTGTCAGAGTCTACATATTCTTGTAGGCATCGACATCTTTTGGGCTTCCTGATGATAACTGCCTCTTGACATGGTTGCATTTCATGATCTCTTCCTTTCTGCACATTCTCCATTCCCAAGAACTTACAACCTTTATAGTTTCTCATTCATATACAACCACCTCATATTCCATGAGGACATATTATGTTGATTTCATATGTCTATGCACTGAGAGAAACTCCTCCATAGATCATACTTCTAAATACAAAAGCTCATTACCTGCAACCATATGACATGACTTCACAGCATCCAATGTTAGCATATAAATATATACATACCTCATACCCTTTTCCCTTGAGTCATCCTGTAGCAATTTCTCAAGAATGAAGAGCTTCATTTTCTTGGCCTACTCCATCAATATGTCATCAAATACCAGAAATATGTTTCCATGATGACCCTTACTTTTGTTGACTTCTTTCCATTAGTAATTTTATCAGAGAGGTTTTCCCGGAGCTAATTCACCAAGAGCTCCTACCATGCTTTCATCAGGATGCTACACTGCTTCCTATCATATAACCAATAGAAATCAATAAAAGGAGAATATGATCTCAATCATAGTGGAGATCCCTTGCTTCTTCTTTCTTATCAGACTCTTTCTTCATTTTACAGGCATGGGATTCTTCCCTATTTCTCTTGTCCTTTTTCAGATTAAGGAAAATTCTTATTTTAATGCCCAAGTTAATCATATCCAAGGCATCGTGCTTCTTTCACATTTCTTCTTTTACTCTGAGGACCAAAACTTATCGAATCTCCCTTTCTTCCTGGACATGGTTGCAAAGTCTTGATTCCTTCACTTGATCCTGCAACAACTTTGGCTTTCAATCTTGTTTCCTCTATTTACATAGAGACCCTAAATAGTGGAATGGTGTGACTTATATATTCCCATATAATCCTGAAGTGAAGTTTCCCCATTATTCTGGTAGAGCATATTGTAGTCATCTCATAGTAAAACATTACTTCTCCTAGTTCATGTAGTTGATCAAAGAAATTGCTTCTCCTACAATACTCACAGAGAATAGCTCCACCAATTTATCATATATTCCTTTTGATGATTCTAGATTTTAGTAGATTCGAGATGATAAAGTCTTTTATGTATTCTGTAAGAATCCTTTGGGCCCTTATATATCCCTTCATTAATTTGACATGACTTCATTGTCCTTGTCTTCTATGCAGGAAAATTTGAAACCCTAACCAGTTTGTTTCTTTCTTTGCAAAGAATACATTTTAATAGATTCATATGAATTCATAGATATACTTACTTGGGTAGATGATTTTCTTCTTCTATCGACTTGATTACTTTGAAGATGGTTGAAGCTTCCTTTGAATGGTTTTTCTTCCAAATGAAAAGTCCTTCAATGAAGGAGATTTCTCCTTTTATGATGTCAAAGCTTTTAGATCTCGCTTTCATTTTGATGGTGATTTATGAGGATGTTATGTTGCTTCCTTGAAATATCAAGGATGATAGGTGACTTGCCTTGAATATTTTGATGGCAATACTTTGAGATGGAAATGAACTGTTGGCATATTTAATATGGTACTATAATATTTCCTTTAATGCCAAACTTTCTTATTTCTTTCACTATGGAAAACTAACCTTTCTTTTAATCAAATCCTTGCTTTGTATATTGTGATCCAGTGTTGTTCATTAATACAAATATCCTAAATTTTGTGTAGAATTCCTTCTTTGGTTTTGATTCTTCAATATTTAACCTTGCTTTGATGCCTTCCATGAAATATGATCCTTAAGTGTCTCTATCCCCTTTCTAGCACCTTAGCTCTGATACCATGTTGAGAATTTGGAGGGCTGGTGATTAATACAAAATTATCTTCATGATATTTTCTTGTGAACTTACTTATGACTTCTCTTCTTTAGCTTAGTTAATATTTCATCAAGTCAATTATCAAAGTACACGAGGCACACAAATTAGGCTCCTAGAGCCAGGGCAAAACATCTCCCTCTTGGAGAGGAAAACCCACAAATAATTCTTCTTATAGATCTTCAAATGAAAAGTGCCATGACCCAAACTCAGACCACAGACTTAGGAATGTCTCAAACATATTTTCACTACCCTTTCAAACTAGATTATTCTCTTCTTCAATGATCTACACTGTTAAGCACTTCCTTACCCTTATTCTTCTTTAAGGATGCCCTATACTTACAGTCACCTTCTTTACTGAATTATTTCATTTAATCAAACTCTTGAACTATCATTTGAAATGTAGGTTGTAACACATCTGCAAAATACACCATGTAATTGTTTCCTAAAATCCTCAAATCAATTTCAGATGCTTATACTTCAAGTATGCTTCATCCTAGATGTGATTTCCTTCTTCATCAAGTATCTACAAATATATAGTACATGTATAATTCAAATCTCGGCAAAAGTACTTCAGGTATATGCTAATAGGCATGCTTCAGATCTCCGCTAATGAGTATGCTTCAAGCTCCTAGTTGATTAAACATCGAAATGGCTTTCAATGGTTTGCGGCTAGAGTATGCACTCGAGGGTAGCTTGAACTACATTGCATGGAAGGACAAGATGGAGGCGGTGCTTGAATATAATGGCTTAAAGGAATTCATCGATAGTGATGTTCCTAAGCCCACTTCGACGGATGTTGCATTACTTGACGCTTGGCAAAATAAATTAGAAAATACAAGAAGGATTATGTTGGAAGGTGTGTGAGACCATATTTTCTCAAGCCTTCATGGGCAATCCACTCCATTTTCTATGTGGAAGGCTTTGATAGATCTTTTCCAAAGCAGTGGCGACCATAGGAAATTGGCGCTGTAGGATAAACTCAGAAAGATCAAGATGGAGAAGGGCGATAATATTCCTAAGTATCTCACAAATTTTGTCCAATGTCGAGATGAACTGGGCAGTGTGGGAATCAAAGTTATTGATGATGATTTGGTGAGCTTGGCTCTCCTGGTACTTCTTAAGAGTTATCACAGTTATCAAGACTCTGTCAACGGATGAGAAAAACTGACGGATTGGGAACGACTGTGGTCGGATCTAGTGCAGGAGGAGTTCAGGCGGAACACCAGAGATGGATCTTCATCAAAACATGATGATGAAGAGGATTGTGCTTTGGTTTCCAAGGCAAAGAAATGGAAGTGGAAGAAATTCCACTCAAAATTCGAGGCTAAAGGCAAGAAGTTGGATTTCTCCAAGGTGAAGTGTTTTCATTGTCACGAACATGGGCATCTTGCCACTAACTGCCCATAGAAGAAGAAGAAGAAGAAGTTTGTTGGAGTTGCAGCTAGTGAGGCCCTTGCCTCGCAATTTGAACTTGATTTCTCTTTGATCGCATGCTTGGTTTCAAGCACAATGGGATCGGTGTGGTATCTTTATAATGGTGCTTCCTTCCACATGACGGGAGATAAGGATATTTTTAGTGACTTGGAGGAGAAATATCTCCAAATTCATATAGAGATGGGTGAAGATGGACGATACAGTGCGACCAGAATTGGTACCATTACCTTTGAGAGGGAGTCAAGTAAACCATTTCATTTGAAATATGTTATGCATGTTCCAGGTCTAAAGAAAAACTTTGTCTCAGTCACGATGTTGGAGGACAGAGGCTATGATGTTGTTTTTAGCGATGGAAAAGCTTTCCTGTGACATAAAACAATGGGTCAATACAAGAGGATAGGGATTCAAGTTAAGAATATCTACAAGCTGGAGGTAGAAGGTTTTTTTGTCATGATGGGTGTTGTCACTCCAAGAGACAGTCTTGAGTTGTATAAAGACCAGTGCATAGGACATCTTAACTGCAAGGAGAATATGATTCAACTGATAGGAGTTGACATGACAAGGCTCTCATGCTATAATCACTTGGGTGAATGTTTTAATGAAAATGGGACCAAGACTCCAAATTAAAACACAACAACTATGAGTCTGTAGTAACAGATGTATGAACTTCAATATATAGATGTATCTGACAGCTCTAAGATAGAACACTGTAGAGGGGGCTGAATTCTAAAATGACTCACACATATGGATTAAAGGTAGGTGATGACTATGTAAGAAAATGTAGTGAATATTAACTGTAACAATGGCTTATCTAGAGGAAAAATTCACATATACTGGGCCTATGCAATGACAGGAATCCATATACGAGAACAACTTTAAAGACAAAGATCCATTACAACTAACATCAGAGGAAGGATGGAAGAAGTTAAGAGTGAAACATAATATCCTGCCTAAGCCATATTTAAAGTACTATACATGAGTAAATATGAGTATCTATACGATAAATCCATATTTAAACATATGAGTACTCGCATTCCAGAACATAGATATGAGAAATATGAAGATAAGTGAAATGAGCATTTATATCATAAAACATAATGAAGAGCTACAAACTGTGGATCATTCCGATCAGAATCCCCAATATCAACAAAAATCCTTATCGCTAAATCCCAACAGGATTTTCAACATTAATATCAAACTCAGACAAAATACATACAGAGTCCTTTCTAGTGAGTCCTTTGAAAAATCTGGAACCCTTGTTTTGTCCCTGCTTACTGGTTTTATAGCATTTTCAATGATCATAAGTGGAAAGATATTTTAGGAAAATATATTTTCTGCGTGCTAGTATGTAGTTACAAGTCCTGATCAAAACATCAAAATTTATGATGAGGTAAAAACACTTCCCATCATTTTACAATCCGGGCTCATGGTCGTTTCTAAAGAAAACATCACAATTGTCTAACAGAAAGTAAAAACTTGCAAGAGTGAAATATGAATCCCACTCGAGTAATGAAAGTAAAAAGTAAAAATAAGACAAGAGGCCTCGTCAGCCTAATCATGAGTTGACAAATTTTAGTGGTGAGAAAGAGTTGAGGCAGTGGCTGAAGCAGGCAATACTATGGTCGCGGAAGAGCTGGCTAACCAACTCGCATAACTTGTACATCTCTGCCAAGTGTCGATTGCAGGCTCAGGTATTGTGGTGAAAGCTTCGGCCCGAATGTGAACTTAAGTTAACTCAGCATAGCTCGCCTGGGTGGGTATCCTGTATTTTACCTAATGAAGAAGCGATAATTCTTTGTTGAGTAATAAAACTATAGTTTCAGCCTTTAGTTGGGCAGACTTCTCAAAAGGAATGTCAGTTCGATTCATTTCATCTGTCAGCCCAGCATTCATATACTGGTAATGGTTGTAGGACTGCATTTGAAGGTTCCCAGCATGATGGGAGGTCGGAGAGTGTTAGCTCTGTCCACTTTGTTTCGAACTACTATAAACTGATTGCCACCTCTTCCAAATTGCTCAATGCAAGGCTACGTGCAGATTCCTTTTCTATCACTTTCTGACATTCTGACGCTTCCTTGAACCTGCTCTTGATTCCTTGCTTAACTAGATTTGCTGGACTTAAATCATTTAAGAGAGAAATATACCTTTTGGCGTTGTCGACCCTAGTTAAGGCATCAGTACTCCCTTCGTGAAACGTTCTTCTGAACTGGCACACTACAGCCCTCTTTTCTTCAATGATAGTTAAGTAAGCCCAACGCTTCTTCACTTCCATAATAATATCGGCCCAAATCAAGCGCCGAGCATCCAGAAGAGTAATATTTCCCTTTATCTGATTTGTGAGATCTCGAATAGTCTTCTCTTGTTGTGCCTTCTCCTATTTTCCCTCCTCTACCTCCTTCTGCAGAGCAGCAACCTTCTTGGAATTTTCCTTGAGGGTGGCTTCGAGCTCACTCATCTTCTGCCGTGCTATTATGACCTGCTTCTCCGCCGTTTGAAGCTTGGCCAGTGTTGTGGTCAACTGCTCTGAGAATGAGCTGGTCCCTTCAGAAGGTGGTGTAGAGCATGTATGGGTATCCTAGGTTCTCTGTAGCTCATCCATTTTTACCTGGAGGGCAGTCATCTCACCAGAAATCCTATTCTTTTCTTCCCTTTCCTTGGCAAGGGATTCTGACAGGTTGGCCTTATCCTTTTCCACTTGAGCTAATTCAGCAGTTTGTACATGCTGGGAGCCAGGTATGTTCACCTTACACTTCAGGGCTGCAATCTGCTTTTGCAACTCTGAGATGAGATGACTTTGAGGGTCTGCTTTACCACTTTCCTTTCCTTTCACCACTTCTTGTAGACTGTGTAAATCGTTTGAGAGTGCACGGGAGTTGATCTTCTCCATTCTGAGGTTATCAAGCACTTGGTTATGTTTGGTTTTTAACTTCCTCGGAGTGAGGGAGAGCTTCACCACTTTGTCTTTTATCATATCACCAAAACATTGGAAAAGATTGCACTTGTCAATTGGCGAGACTTCTGACATGGTTATTGCTATTTCCAGAGCTTTATAGCTGGTGGTGCCAGCCTCTAGGTCTAAAACTGCCTTAGTCATAGCCATTATCATTTGTTCTTTTTCCATCTCTAATGCAGCTGAAAACCTAGCCTGATACCTGTCAACATATCCCTCTAATTCATACAAGTGCTTTTCCCTGACTGCTCTGTTCCTCACCTTCCTTTCGTTTTCCCCTCTAGAGCTAGTAGCAGTGATGGCTTGCGAAACTTCTGAGAAGTCGAAGGATGATGTGCCATCACGTATTACCACAAAACCTGCTTTTCCCTTACCTGATTGACCATAAAGTGTTTCTTTCTGCAACAATGGGTCTTCTCTGGTACTTTCTTCTTCGTTGGTTCTGGTTCTTTGCCTTTTAGAAGGCGGGGAACCTTCTCCTGAAGCACTGACCTCTTCCCCCTGTTTTTGACCTTTTGTCAAAGCCGTGTCCCCCTTTTCCCCTATCGCAGATGAATCAGTCTCCATCTGTGAAAGCAAAGGCCAGGTTTCAAGGTTAGCTCGCCACTCGATGAAGGGTCTAGTTTCATGGGCATAAGGAGTTGATTTAATATTCTTCCTTTTGTTTGAAATGATGCCTCTCAGATCATAGGGCCAAGATTTCCCTTGCCTTAAATCCATGCCTTTGAGCAGGTCTTCCGCTATGGTAAGGGCATGCCTCGAGTTAACAATGAAGGGGCCGATGGTTGTAGGAAGTTTGAGAATGAACCCCTTTTTTGCAGGGAGGAAGTGGAACTGGTCAGCCTTCAAGGTCTGCCGAAGGTATTCCAAGGCATAAATCCACAGGGCGGGAAAAACTGGCAATTTGTAGGGGTAAGTTTCAGCACCATAAACCTTGTTTTCAGTGTACCCATCATATAGGTACCAGTCTCCTGTGCTTTCAGCCTCACTGCACTGTAGCCATTTCTTCTACTCAGGAAAAATCCTAGGTGGAGGATTATCATGAATGATGGTATAAGCTATGGACATAAAATCATTTAAGAAACTTGAGTAGCCCACCCCATTTTCCAACTGATGTGTTGCAGGATTCCAGTCAAAAACAGGTCTTGGCTGAGAGTTTATCCTATAGACCTTTTCTAAACCCAAACCCTCAAACTTATCAGCCTGCTGGAAGAGGAAAAGATAAAAGACCATGGAATAGAATCGAAAATGAGCAGTATCTAAGAGGTCCTGAAATTGGGTTTGGATGGTGGAGGCCAGAAAACCAGGGATATCCAATACAACTCCGGGCTGTGACATTAAGCATAGCAGGGCTATGCACTCTTTTGAGACTCGCCCGACACCTTCTACACCTAATAGTCTTGCAATGAGAGCAAGGGTGGGCTGAAGGTCCTCCTTGAATGTACTCAGGGGCACTGAATCTGCAGACAGGAAAGATGTGAGGTTTGAGTCAGAAAAAGCAACGATAAAATCACTCTGTTTCCTCCATGGTAATTTAGAAAACTGTTGAGATAGCATTATTTCATTGAAACTGACGTAATTTGAACTGGTAGGGAAGCAGAGAGATTTATTGATGATTCCGGGGGATATACTGAATATTTTTTTCCCCTGAGAGGATAGGAACATATCCTGGCATTCATCGTAAGCCTCTCTGAGCCAGCAAATAAATTCGACCACTGGGTAGACAGGGGGAGTAATTTGGTGATAAAGACCAAACAGAACGACTCAAAACTTATCCCTATTCTCCACATGCTTTCTGAACAGCTCGGGCTTGATGCTACTAATGAAAAATGGGTATTGTGGGTCTCAGATGTGAGCTTGTAAATCTGTGAAGGGTTCTGGTCCAAGGGCAGCCCTGGACTCACGAGCTTGAGGGGTTTCTGGCTCTGACTTCTTGACTACAACTTTACCCATGACCATTATAAATAATGCAAAGTGAAAGGAAACTAGATAGTAAAAGGGATGGAATACCTGCATGAATAGGATAGTGCTTAGGGGAAAACGGTGCAGGGAGGTTGAAAACAACCTGGAGGAATTGGTACTGGGTGTCCGAGCTTTAGCTTATACAGTAACCATAAAAAATAAAGTATTTTACCACTATAAATCGTGGAACAGAGTTATATGACTTAAAACAGCCCGGAAAACAAGATTAGGGTGATGTTATTAGGGCTGAAGTCATAAGGACGCTGACACTGAGACGCGTGGCCTCTGGTCATTTTCTTATCCGGTTTCGGTCAGGTGCATACCACGTGTCGGGTTTAATACCGATACTGGTCGTGTACCAAGGGTCCTAGGACTTACCTTATCATTGAGTCGTAGCGACAGGTGTACATTGGGACCGAGCCCACTTGAACCGCCAAAGAAGTATCGTAACCTCTTCAGACCTGTGGCCGTTTACCCTGCATAGTTCTTAACTGTGGGTCCCATTTCTGCCACGTCATCAAGGTTCCAAGGGGGGAAGCTTCTGCCTTCCCCTTATCATCCTTGACCCCCTCGGAATTATTCACGCGTCCTTATTTATGAATGTGCGGAGTATGATGGGGCCCTGCCACATAACATTGTCATCGCGCCTTTACCCTTTTCTTTTGGTTAAAGCTCTGCTTCCAATCCTTTTTATAATATAATGCCTTATCCGCTTTTCATTTTTGAATTTGTTCTCATATTCATCCCTTCACGCCTTTTAAATTATTCGCCTCTTTATGTTGTCAGGCGACCCACCTTTATAACCTTTATTAGGACTTTAAGGGGAGAACTTTGCAGACCATATGTTAGCCCCTTTTGTGTAAACACGGCTCCTCTGCACCTTTCCTTCTTATTCATGATACTTCAAAACAAAAAACATTAAGATAAAAGCGGCTAAATAATGTACAATATAATACATCAGACCTTTTCGGCCAGAATCAAAACTGGAAGAAGGGTTTTAAGAATTTCCCATTCATAGGGGCGTCGAGCAAGTCACCCTGCATATTCTTCAGCTTGAAGGTGTTGTTTCCTCCTTGTTCAACAATTTTGAAGGGACCGAACCATAATGGATTGAATTTTCCATGCTTTCCTTTTTCGGCCCTCCGTATGTCCCATCTTAATACCAAGTCTCCGACTTGCATCTCTTTTTCTTTGGCATGTTGATCAAACAGGTCCTTCATTTTCTCCTGATATTTATTTAATCTCTGATTCACTTGATTTCGAGTCTCCTCCAGCTCCACCAACTGATTCATTCTCCTGGTAATGTCGTTCGGTTCCTCCTGACAATCCTGCATGAATCTAGCCACTGGTAAGGCCAATTGTATGGGGAAAACTACTTCTCTTCCGTAAACCAACTTGTATGGGGATTTTCACGTCGACCTCTTACTAGTGATCCTATTCGCCCACAACGCGAATTTGAGCTGGGAATCCCAGTTCTTCTTGTTTTTATTAATGGCTTTCTTCAGCACCCTCACTAAGGTTTTATTTGAATATTCTGCTAAACCATTCCCCTGTGGGTAGTATGCGGTAGAATGCCCCAATACAATATTATATTGTTGACAGAGATTAATGAACTTAGCAGACTTAAAAGCCTGAGCATTGTCTGTAACAATCTTGGAAAGACAACCAAATCTTGAGATGATGTTATCTTCCAGAAATTTTATCACTACTGTGTTTGTTGCATTTCTTGCTGGCATGGCCTCCACCCATTTAGTGAATTAGTCAGTGGATTTTAATATCCATTTATGTTGCCCACTTGATGCAGGATGAATTTCGCCAATAAAATCAATTCCCCACTATTGGAAGGGTTCTTATATGTGTACTAGGACCATGCGCAAGGGTGTAAAATTCTGTCATTCAGCAAATTTTTGACATTTTTCGCAGGCTCTTATCGGGGCAAAAACATCTCCGAAGAGCTTGGGCCATAAAAAGCCAGCTTTCAAAATCTTATGTGCAGTGGCTCTCCAACTATAGTGACCACCACAGATGCCTTCATGAAACTCTGTCATTATTTCTTCCACTTCGTTTTTGGTGAGGCATAGGAGCAGTATGCCTGACAGGTCTCTCCAGTACAAGCGACCATTTGCTACAAGGAATTTCTGAGATTTCAGTCTCAGCGTTCTATATTTTGTTTTGTCACAGCTTGGGGGACATCTAAGAGTCAAGAGATATTCTACAATTTCTTTGTACCACGAACTGAGGAGGTACTTCATATGAGTCTTCTGTGTAGATGCTTCTATCCCACATTGTTCATATGTTTTTTCAGACTCCTCATTTACTATCATAGATAGATTTATCCCCAAAGCCTGACAATTTGACTCTGACAGGATTTTAGCTAATCCTTGTCCTTTAATTAGCTTGGTGGGGCATATCTCTAACTCATATTCTTGTATCTTTGCAATCTATTTGCCCCTTTTCCCCTCACTATCTCCCTGGATCAGGATGTCTTTCACAGTTGTTGTGGGTACAAATGCAATAATGGAGGACTGCAAGACATACATTTGAAACGCCTTGAGGGATTTTACCAAGGCATAAGCTTATTTCTTCAGGATTTTGTATTTTAACTTAGCATCGCGGAGCACCTGACTGAATAAGGCGATAGGTTGCTCATACCCCTCCTCATTCTTTTGTAATAATACTGCTACAACAGTGTGAGGTGATGCAAATGAAAATATCATGAAAGGCTTAGCATAATCTGGTCCAGCCAACACTGGAGCTTCTACGAAGGTGTTTTTAATCCTGTTAAAAGCTTCTCATGACTCAGGAGACCACTTTACTTCATTATTCTTCTTCAGCATCTCAGTTATGTGTCAGACTATCTCCGCATAGTTTGGGATGAACCTTCTCAGGAAATTTATACATCCAAGGAACGCTTGGACCTCTTTCTTATTTCTGGGGAAGGAAATACCATTTATAACTTCTACCATTTTCGGGTCAATTTTCACCCCAGCCCTTGTCACAATATGCGCCAGCATTTTACATTCTTCTAAAGCAAATAATGATTTTTGAGGGTTTAAAAAGAGACCATACCTTCGGCACTTATCAAAGGTTATGTGCAGGTGCTCAATATGTTCTGCATCATCCCTTGAGAACACAATGATATCATCTAGGAAAACCACCAAGAATTTATCATGTTCCCCCATGAAAGAAATATCCATAGCCCTTTGAAATGTAGCCCCTGCATTGATCAGTCCAAACGGCATTCGAGCATACATAAACTTCCCCCAAGGGGTGGTGAATGCGGTCTTCTTTTGATCCTCCAGAAGCACTGCCACCTGATTGTATCCAGAAAATCCATCCATCATGGACATTCGTGAAGCTCCCACTACCTTCTGTAATATGTGGTCCATCTTGGGCAGTGGATAATTTTCCTTTTGAGATGCTCTGTTTAAGTTCTGAAAGTCGACACACAGCCTTATCTCTCCGTTCTTTTTTCGAATTGGGACCAAGTTGGCCACCCATTCAAAGTATATTAATGGTACAATGATCTTGGCCTTCAACATCTTCTTGATTTCCTTCTCTATGGAGGGAAGGAGCAAAGGGTTAATTTTTCTTAGCTTCTGTTTATATGGATTTTCATCTCCTTTTAACGCGATCTTATGCTGAATGATGTTGATATCAAAAGTTTTCAAATCTTGATAGGACCATGCAAAAACATCTTTATATGTTTGAAACAATTGTAGATATTTCTCTTTATATGCTTCAGGAACCTTACTAGACAGATTTACAATCTTTGGAACAGAGTCAGTGCCGAGGTTCAGGTCATCGACCTGATTTTCTTCGACCACCTTACTTGGCTGTAATGGGACATCATTTTTATCTAAAAACCTCTCAAAAGGGACCAATCCTCTGGGTATCACAATCCCTTCGAGTTGTAGCACCTTATGACCAGCCATGGTTTCTTGCCATTTGTTCTGAGGAAGGTTTTCAGTCTCTTCTTCACAGACATCTATCTCCATGTTGGAGAATTCGCCAACAGTCTCCATGAATCTCCTCACTTGCTCCTCATCTTCAAACACCTGCCAGTGTTTGATATTGTCAGGGATAGAAGGATGGTAACGGACTTCTATATCATATCTTAAAAGAGTATTATGAGCCGGCCGAAAGGTACTGGCAGCCATGGCAAGAGAATCTGCCATTCTGTTCTGATCTCTTGGCATAAAATGAATATTAAATGCTAAGAAAAAGTTATCTACCAGGTCCCATACCTCATTTCTATAAGCCCTCAGCTGCAAGTGCTTAGCTTGACACTGATTTCTCACTTGTCTCACCACCAACTCTGAATCTCCCAGTACTTTCAGGCTCTGAAAATTCATGCTCCTTGTTGTTTGTAGACCCAGGAGCAATGCTTCGTATTCAGCCACATTGTTAGTGGCTTCATATTCCAATTTAAAGGATAATGGAACCAACTGTCCTGTAGGGGAGATCAGGAGAACTCCGGCTCCGGTTCCTTCTCTTGAGTTTTCTCCATCAAAGTGTAATGTCCAAATCCCACCTTCCTCATTTCTCGAGGGTTGCTCCATCCTTATCTGGCAGAAATACGGCTCCTGCACGTAATCAGGGCCTTCTTCAAGCATTAAACAAGAAAGTTCACCATATTTGCTGTATACCGTATAATTCACTGAATTATCAGCTTTAGTGACCATTTTCACAAACCTTGTTTCCCAGTATAACCTCCTTTCTTGTCCCCAAAACACAGGGATGGTAGCATAAGTCAGGTCCAGTTTTATCGATCCTCCAATTTTTGTTCCCTATGATCTCGACAACAGCATCCCAAATCGAGCTGGTATATCTGCCACTACTATGTCCATCACCATGCTCTTGGCTGCTATGTGGGCTAGATTTACCACCAAATATTTGATCATCCCCAAACATTTGACTCTTTTGGAATCAAAAGAATAAAGGTATTTATATGGGCGAGTGATTTGCAGCCCCAATTTCTCCATCATCGATAGGGGCAAGAGATTATGAGATGCTCCAGAATCCAGCATACAACTATGTAATAAAAAATCATGGATTACTAATGGCACATAGAAAGGAGGGGTCGAAGCATCTAATTCTTCAACATGAGGACCAAACACCACCATGGGCCTTTCTTCCTGAAGGTTCAAACTATCTTGGAGTGGGGTTGATTCTTGGGGAAGCATGAAAGAAGAGACCTGAGACTGGTAGAGTGTTTGTTTCAATAGTTCGTCAAGGGGACCGAGATTTTAACGTTCTCAAGTTCCTTTTGCAGATTAAAGGCGAAGGGAGGCTTCTCTATGGTATTTTATTTTGACTCTCTATTCTCAGCTAGAATTTTCTCTTCTTTTAGTACAGGCTTGGAATTTGGAGTAGTGGCCAATTTGGAAGAGGAAGGAATATGATCATTAGAATGTAAAGGCTCGGTTATAGGTCTCTTACCTTTATCTTCGACCTTTTGCGCTGTTGTTTCCTTCTGTACAGCTATTTATTTTTGAGGCATCTCTTCCTCCTATTCTTTTGTACGGGTTCTTTTTCTAGAAGACCTGAGATCATATTTTCTATGGAACTACGCTTGCATGAAGTCAGTGAACTGCTTGCAGTAATCATCGATCTCTGGATCCTCAGTGGATCTAGCCTTTTCTTATTCTTCTTGCAATGGAAACCCCACTCCATCACCCTCTTGCAAAGAGAACTCAACTTCGTCACTATTCAAATAAGAAAGATATTGATCATCTTGCCCATCAGGAATATCTTTGGTAGGGCCATCCATTTGTCCTTCTAGATATAGCGGGGGTGGTACCTGGTCTTGCTACTCCTTCTGCTCTCTTTGTAGTATTTGTAGAGGTGGCTTTCTGTATTGCGTATTATAACCCCTGTTTGGAGCATTTTGGAATAACTTAGAGGTTGAGTTCTTGTCTTCAAGTTCAAGATTTAACAACTTGCTTGAAAGGTTCTTGATCATTTTATTCATCTCCTCGATCTTATTTTCAGCTACCTCTTTATCTTGACCGGATGTGGATACCTCTTCTTTTCCTCTCCGCCTAGCATCGTGATCTGACCTCCCCTTTGATTTTCCTGTAGAGGAAAAATTAGCCTCCACCTCCAGTGCATCGGTCTAGGCCTCATTCAGGGTAGCAGACTTCCTTTCTCTTAGAGAGAATCTGAATTCTGAATAAAATGCCGCTACAAACACCACTTTAGCAGCAGTCTGGTGAGGTTTAATTTCAGCTGGAAGGCTAGTGTATAATTTATTGAACCTTTTAATGAATTCTGGCACTCCCTCATTATGTCTTTTTCTGAGCGCATTGAACTCTATGACACTGTATCCATGGTCTTTCTTTTCTCCCCATTTCTAATAAAGGAATTTTCCATCTCCTCCCAAGTAGTAATCGAGCGGTCTCCCAAAGTTTTGAACCATTTTCTGGCTTCTCCATCTAAGGACTGGACAAACAGTCTCAACACTACATCCAGATGTTCAACATTGAAGTTTTCTGCAAAGGCACAGAAAACTTCCAAGTGTTCCTAAGCTTCAATATCATTTTCCTCGTTGAAATGAGGCAGGATTTTAAAATAATCTTGAGGCGTGTCGTTTAAGACCTGAAGCAATGCCAGGGGGGCATATTTTTTTAACAGGAAGCCAGGAACAGCCATTGGAGGTTGCAGGGGTGGAGGGAGAATCTGATAAGTAAGAGGAGGTGGTGGAAGAGAATTATGTATGACAATTTGTATATATTGAATGGAGGCTTGAGGGGCTGATGGAAATGTTGGAATATTAACAGCAGAAAATTTTGTGACTTCTTTAACTTCTTCAACTTCAGGAGTGGGATGAAGAAAGAAGCTGGTGGTATCTACAGATTCAGCTTCATCTTTAACTTGAATTTTTTCCAGAGAGGGGTTATCTGAAGAATAATCAGGGGTTCTCACTGTGGAGTCAGGACCCTGATCTTGAGCTATTTTGGAGGAGGAGGATGGGGAGTCTTCCAAAGAAAATCTAGGAATATATGTGTGGGCTGACTGTCTTTCTCTCCAACCTCTTTTGTGTAAAATATTTTCTGTGTCAGACACCGAAGGTGTTCTCAACTAGGATGTATCTGACCTCAGATGTGGCTTTCGGGAAGCCAGGACTTCAAAATAGATTTTATTTTTTGAATGACAGTGGAGTCGCCAAGGTGAGGTGTCTACAACTCTCAACCCTTCCTGCTCACCTATTTTGAAGGGTGAATGAAAATTTTTTCGAGGCCCGGGGATTTTTTCTTTTCTACAATTTGTTCCCCAGCAACGGCACCAGAAAGATGTTGTCACTCCTAGAGACAGTCTTGAGTTGTATAAAGACCAGTTCCTAGGACATCTTAACTGCATGGAGCGTATGATTAAACTAATAGGAGTTGACGTGACAAGGCTCTCATGCTATAATCACTTGGGTGAATGTTTTAATGAAAATGGGACCAAGACTCCAAAGTAAAACACAACAACCGTGAGACTATAGTAACAGATGTACGAACTTCAATATATAGATGTATCCCACAGCTCTAAGACAGAATGATGTAGAGGGGGCTAAATTCCAAAATGACTCACAGATATGGATTAAAGGTAGGTGATGACTGTGTAAGAAAATGTAGTGAATATTAACTGTAACAGTGGCTTATCTAGAGGCAAAATTCACATATACTGGGCCTATGCAATGACAGGAATCCATATACGAGAACAACTTTAAAGACAAATATCCATTATAGCTAACATTAGAGGAACAATGGAAGAGGTTAAGAGTGAAACATAATATCATGCTTGAGCCATATTTAAAGTACTAGACATGAGTAAATATGAGTATCTATACGATAAATCCACATTTAAACATATGAGTAGTCACATTCTAGAACATAGATATGAGAAATATGAAGATAAGTGAAATGAGAATTTATATCATAAAACATAAGGAAGAACTACAAACTGTCAATCATTATGATCAGAATCCCCAATATCAAAAAAACTCCTTATTGCTAAATCCCAACGGGATCTTCAACATCAATATCAAAACTCAGACAAAATACATATAGAGTCCTTTCTAGTGAGTCCTTTGAAAAATATGGAACCCTTATTCTGTCCCTGCTTATAGGTTTTATAGCATTTTCAATGATAATAAGCGAAAAGATATTTTAGGAAAATATCTTTTTCACATGCTAGTATGAAATTAAAAGTCCTTATCAAAACATCAAAATTTATGATGAGGTAAAAACACTTCCCGTCATTTTACAATCCGGGCTCATGGCCGTTTCTAAAGAAAACATCACAACTATCTAACAGAAAGTAAAAACTTGCAAGAGTGAAATATGAATCCCACTCAAGTAATGAAATTAAAAACTAAAAATAAGACAAGAGGCCTCGCAGGCCCAATCATGAGTTGACAACTTTTAGTGGTGAGAAAGAGTCGAGGTAGTGGCTGAAGAAGGCGGTACTATGGTCGCGGAAGAGCTAGCTAACAAACTCGCATAACTTGTACATCTCTACCAAGTGTCGATTGCAGGCTCAGGTATTGTGGTGAAAGCTTCGGCCCGAATGTAAACTTCAGTTAACTCAGCATAGTTCTCCTGGGTAGGTATCCTATATTTTACCTGATGAAGAAGCGAGAATTATTTGCTGAGTACTGAAACTATAGTTTCAGCCTTTATTCGGGCGGACTTCTCGGAAGCAATGTTAGTTTGATTCATTTCATCTGTTAGCCGGAATTCATATACTGTTAATGGTTGTAGGACCGCATTTGAAGGTTCCCAACATGATGGGAGGTCAGCAAGTGTTAGCTCTGTCCAATCTGTTTCGAACTGCTCTAAACTAACTGCCACCTTTTCCAAATTGCTCAATGCAAGGCTACGTGCAGATTCCTTTTCTATCACTTTCTGACATTCTGACGCTTCCTTGAACCTGCTCTTGATTCCTCGCTTAACTAGATATGCTGGACTTAAATCACTTAAGAGAGAAATATACCTTTTGGCGTTGTCGACCCTAGTTGAGGCATCAGTACTCCCTTCATGAAACGTTCTTCTAAACTGGCACATTGCAGCCCTCTTTTCTTCAATGATAGTTAATTAAACCCAACGCTTCTTCACTTCCATAATAATATCGGCCCAAATCAAGCGCCGAGGATCCAGAAGAGTAATATTTCCCTTTATCCGATTTGTGAGATCTGCGAGCGACTTAGACAACGATACTGCCATGATATTAGGACTGCTTCTCGCCTTTTGAAGCTAGAGCGCGGTTGTGGTCAGCGCTAAGTGAGGCCGGAGTCCTTCAAAAGGTGGTGTAGAGCATGTATGGGTATCCCAGGTTCTCTGTAGCTCATCCATTTTTACCTGGAGGGCAGTCATCTCACCAGAAATCTTATTCTTCTCTTCCCTTTCCTTGGCAAGGGAGTCTGACAGGTTGGCCTTATCCTTTTCCACTTGAGCTAATTCAGCAGTTTGTACGTGCTGGGAGCCAGGTATGTTCACCTTACACTTCAGGACTGCAATATTCTTGTGCAACTCTGAGATGAGATGACTTTGAGGGTCTGCTTTACCACTCTCCTTTCCTTTCATCACCACTTCTTGTAGACTATGTAAATCGTTTGAGAGTGTAGGGGAGTTGATCTTCTCCATTTTGAGGTTATCTAGCACTTGGTTATGCTTGGTTTGTAACTTCCTCAGAGTGAGGGAGAGCTTCACCACTTCATCTTTTATCATATCACCAAAACATTGGAAAATATTTCACTTGTCAATTGGCGAGACTTCTGACATGGTTATTGTTATTTCCAAAGCTTTATAGCTGGTGGTGCCAGCCTCTGGGTCTAAAACTGCCTCAATCATAGCCATTATTAGTTGTTCTTTTTCCATATCTATTGCAGCTGAAAACCTAGCCTGATACTTGTCAACATATCCCTCTAATTCAGACAAGTGCTTTTTTCTGACTACTTTGTTCCTCACCTTCCTTTCATTTTCCCCTCTGGAGCTGGTAGCAGTGATGGCTTGAGAAACTTCTGAGAAATCAGAGGATGATGTGCCATCACGTATTACCACAAAACCTACTTTTCCCTTTCCTGATTGACCATAAAGTGTTTCTTTCTGCAGCAATGGGTCTTCTCCGGTAATTTCTTCTTCCTTGGTTCTGGTTCTTTGCCTTTTAAAAGGTGGGGAACCTTCTCCTGAAGCGCCGACCTCTTCCACCTGTTTTTTACCTGCTTCTTTTGTCGAATCCGTGTCCCCCTTTTCCCCTATCACAGATGAATCAGTCTCCATCTGTGAAAGCAAAGGCTAGGTTTCAAGGTTAGCTCGCCACTCGATGAAGGGTCTAGTTTCATGGGCATAAGGAGTTGATTTAATCCTCTTCCTTTTGTTTGAAATGATTCCTCTCGGATCATAGGGCCAAGCTTTCCCTTGCCTTAAAACCATGCCTTTGAGCAGGTCTTCCACTATGGGAAGGGCATGCCTCGAGTTAGCAATGAAGGAGTCGATGGTTGTAGGAAGTTTGACAATGAACCCCTTTTTTGCAGGGAGGAAGTGGAACTGGTTAGCCTTCAAGGTCTGCCAAAGGTATTCCAGGGCATAAATCCGCAGGGCAAGAAAAACTGGAAATTTGTAAGGGGAAGTTTCAGCACCATAAACCCTGATTTCGGTGTATTCATCATATAGGTACCAGTCTCCCATTCTTTCAGCCTCACTGCACTACAGCCATTTCTTCTGCTTAGGAAAAATCCTAGGTGGAGGATTATCATGAATGATGGTTTAAGTTATGGACATAAAATCGTTCAAGAAACTTGAGTAGCCCACCCCATTTTCCAACTGATGTGTTGTGGGATTCCATTCAAAAACAGGTATTGGCTGAGAGTTTATCCTATAGACCTTTTCTAAACCCAAACCCTCAAACTTATCAGCCTGCTGGAAGAGGAAAATATAAAAGACTATGGAACAGAATCGAAAACAAGCAGTATCTAAGAGGTCCTGAAACTGGGTTTGGATGGTGGAGGCCAGAAAACTAGGGATATCCAATACAACACCGGGCTGTGACATTAACCATAGCAGGGCTATGTACTCTTTCGAGACTCTCCCAACACCTTCTACACCTAATAGTCCTGCAATGAGAGCAAGGGTGGGCTAAAGGTCCTCCTTGAATTTACTCAAGGGAACTGAATCTGCAGACGGGAAAGCTGTGAGGTTTGAGTCAGAAACAACAGCGATAAAATCTCTCTATTGCCTCCATTGTAATTTAGAAAACTGTCGAGATAGCATCATTTCATTGAAACTGACGTAATTTGAACTGGTAGGGAAGCAGAGAGCTTTACTGATGATTCCGGGGGATATACTGAATATTTTTTTCCCCTGAGAGGATAGAAACATATCCCGGCGTTCATCATAAGCCTCTCTGAGCCAGCAAATAAATTTAACCACTGGGTAGACCGGGGGAGTAATTTGGTGATAAAGACCAGACAGAATGACTCGAAACTTATCCCTATTCTCCAAATGCTTCCTGAACAGCTCGGGTTTGACGCTACTAATGAAAAACGGGTATTGTGGGTCTCGGATGTGAGCTTGTAAATATGTGAAGGGTTCTGGTCCATGGGCAGCCCTGGACACGCGAGCTTGAGGGGTTTCTGGCACTAAATTCTTGACTACGACTTTACCCGTGACCATTATAAAGAATTCAAAGCGAAAGGAAACCAGATAGTAAAAGGGATGGAATACCTGCATGAATAGGACAGTGCTTGGGGGGAAAACAGTGCAAGGAGGTTTAAAACAACCTGGAGGCACTGGTATTGGGCGTCTGAGCTTTAGCTTATACAGTAACCTTAAAAAATAAATTATTTTACCACTGTAAATCGCAGAACAGAGTTATACGACTTAAAATAGCCCGGAAAACGAGATTAGGATGATGTTATTAGGGCTGACGTGATAAGTACGCTGACACTTAGACGCATGGCATCTGTTCATTTACTTATCCGGTTTCGGTCAGGTGCATACCACGCGTCGGGTTTAATACCAGTACTGGTCGTGTATCGGAGATCCTAGGACTTACCTTACCCTTGAGTCGTAGTGACAGGTGTACATCAAAACCGAGCCCACTTGAACCACCGAAGAAGTATCGTAACCTCTTCAGACCTGTGGTCGTTTACCCTACATAGTTCTAAACTGTGGATCCCATTTCTACCATGTCATCAAGGTTCTGGGGGGGAAGCTTCCGCCTTCCCCTTATCATCCTTGACCCCTATGAAATTATTCATGTGTCCTTCTTTATGAATGTGCAGAGTATGATGGGGCGTTGCCACATACCATTGTCATCGCGCCTTTACCCTTTTCTTTTGGTTAAATCTTTGCTTCCAATCCGTTTTATAATATAATGCCTTATCCGCTTTTAATTTTTGAATCTTTTCTCGTATTCATCCCTTCACACCTTTTAAACTATTCACCTCTTTATGCTGTCGGGTGACCCGCCTTTATAACCTTTATTAGGACTTAAGGGGTGAATGATATAATCAAAAATGGGCAAGGCAGAAAAAGTGGTGAGCCAGGATGAGGGTGAGTTATGGCACAGGCGATTGGGCCATCTTCATCATGGAGCTTTGAAATTCATGCAACAAATATCTACTGGACTTCCAATGGGCACACTTTCTCAATTATATCAGTGCAATGGTTGCACCGTGGGGAAGTATGTAAAGTCCACCTTTTGTGAAAAGGAGAATCGTGCTTTGGTGATCCTAGAGAGAGTTCACATAGACGTGTGTGGACCATTCTCGGTTGCTTCAACAGAAAAACACAGGTATTATGTTATTTTTGTTGATGAATTTTCTCGTAAATGCTGGATCTACTTCATGCAGAAGAAGGATCAAACATTCTCAAAGTTCTATGAGTTTAAAGCATTGGTGGAGAAAGAGTCGGGGAAGCAAGTGAAGGCTCTGCAGAGTGATAATGGTGGAGAATACATCTCGAACAAATTCAAAGACTTCTGTAGCAAAGAAGGAATTCGAAGAGAACTCATAGCACCTCATAACCCACAACAAAATGGGGTCGCGGAGAGGAATAACAAAATGATCGTGGGTGTTGCATGATCAGGGCCTACCAATGCATTTGTGGGTGGAAGCATGAAACATTGCGGTTTATGTGAAAAAAAGTTGTCCTCATAGAGTACTTGGCATGAGTACACCTGAAGAAGCTTTTACTGGTAAGAAACCATATGTTTCTCACTTTGAGATTTTTGGCTCATCTGTTTATCTGCATGTGACCAAGAACGCCAGGAAGAAGCTGGAGTCGATTGCTGAAGTTGGGATATTTGTGGGGTATACAGAAACACCCTATAACTATCGTGTGTGTTTTCCAAACAGTCGAATGACTATGGTGCGATGGGATATAAAATTTAATGAGGAGAAAGTCATGAAGTTACCGCTTGAGAGGGAGCTAGACTTGCATGCGGAGGAGGAACTCCTTGTTCCAAAAGATGAGTCTCTATATGTGGATCAGCCACAGGAGGAGGTTCATGGAGTGGAGGAGTCCACTCACGTAGAGCCAAACATCAGAACTGGCAGACGGCGTACCACAAAATTTGAGAGGTTGAAGATTGATGTGGCACAGAATGTAGGAGTCCCTACTTCACATCACAGGCAGAGACAATCTCTGGACATATTTACTAGATACATGGCTCTCATGAGCAAATGTATCGTGACTGAAACATATTTCTTTCAGGAAGCAGTACAGGAGCCCACATGGGTAGATGCAATGGTGGAGGAGTATGACTCCATTATCAGAAATAGTGCTTAGGAAATTGTTCCATGGCCGGTTGATAAATCAGTGGTAGATTCAAGATGGATCTACAAGGCAAAGCAAGCTGCTGATGGGAGTGTTGAGAAATACAAGGCCAGATTTTTGGGTTGAGGCTTCTCACATATCGAGGGGATTGATTATGAAGAAACCTTTGCACCTGTCACACATTATTCTTCCATAAGGACCATCCTTGCTCTCTCAGCGCATATGGGTTGGCACATTCATCAGATGAATGTGAAGATTGTGTTCTTTAATGGGATAATTGAGGAAGAAGTGTACATTGAGCAGCCTAAAGGATTTGAGATCTTCAGTAGCGAGTCACATGTGTGCATACTCAAAAGAGCGTTGTATGGGCTAAAGCAAGCACCTCGTGCTTGGTACACTCGGATCGACAACTATTTCACAGGACTTGGCTTCACCAAGAGCGAGGCGGATGCAAACCTATACCAGATTGTGGTGGAGGGTAAGTTTTTAATCGTTTTTCTTTAGGTTGATGATTTAATACTCACTAGTGATGAGCAGCTGATACACTCATGCAAGAAGGACATTTCAAAGGAGTTCGAAGGATATGGGCCTCCTTCATTATTTCCCTGGATTGGAAATATGGTAGCAAGATGGTGAACTGTTTGTGTCTCAAGGAAAGTATGTAAGGAAGATACTGGGTAAGTTTCACATGGTGGGATGAAAACCCATGGATACTCCTCTTCTAGGAAACTGGAGGAAAGAGGATGCTACATCTGGAGAGGTAGTGGATGCTATTGTCTATCGGTAGTTGGTGGGTTCGCTAATGTACTTATTAAATACAATACTGGACATATGCTATGCGGTGAACCAGCTTATTCAAGCAATGGTTAAGCCTACCAAGCTCTTTTGGAAGGCGGGTAAGCATGTCCTGAGATATCTCAGGTGCACATTTGAGTATGGCTTATGGTACAAACAGACGGATGAGGTGAAGTTGCATGGCTTCACGGATGCAAATTGGGCGAGCAACCCAATGGAAAAAAAAAGCACATCAGGAGGGGTCTTCAATATCAGATCTACAGTTGTTTCTTGGTACAGCAGGAAACAGAGATCTGTGCCACTCATTTCAGCGGAAACGGAATACATGGTAGCAAGTCAAGATGCATGTGAGGCTATCTAGATGAGAAATATCTTGGTTGGTGCTATAGGTTAAACTGCTTGGGTTGTTGGTTTTCGAATACCCCTCTCAGGGCTTTCCGGTGCCCGAGGCAGACAGTAAGATTAGTTGTGTTGTTCACAAAGATGGCATGAGTATGTTCATATTAAATTAAAATAACTGAATGGAATGCGATAGATAATTACCTCTTTGAAAGTCTTGGAGTCCCTTGGAGAGCACTAGGCAGCGAAACAAGAGTCCTTCTTCACCGGCTCCAAATATTAGTCCTGCAATCAGTCAAAGCACCCGTGTAATTTCCAACATAACATATATCCTATCAATCAAGTCAATATATAATGAACTACTAAATTCTACACATCTGAGCCATTCATATCATGCAATGTAAACGTTCAAACAATAATGACAATATTAAGCATTGAATGGAAAAAACGAACACAGTTCTATTGATTTTGAAAGAAGGAGGATTACACCCATCGGTTGTACCAAGTCCTCCTCAGTCTCCCAATCTCTTTTATCTCTCAAGTGAATAAGTCCAAGTCAACAAGCTCTCTAGGAACCTCTTTGACTCTTGGCCTTCACAATCTACACTATTCTCTATTCCACACGTATGTCAAAACCTTTAGCAATCCTTCAACCACCAATTAAGAGCCTTCAGCTCTTTCTTATAGGAGAGAGAGAAAGGCATCGTTGCCCTTCTCTTTCCACTAGTTTGGAATGGAAAAAACTTAGATGTTTCTTTAATCTCTATGCTTTTGCCTCCTTTGGAGTTCAGTCTTGTTATAGAAATGACCAATAATGAACTGGTGCTCTGCAGTTTATTTTGTGAACTGACTCTCTTGTGAGGGAAAGCCGGAGATTCAAATCATTCTCCACGGGCTTTTCCCGATTTCAAACTTAAAACACGGGTAACGCTTCCCTCCAGTGTAAATAGAGTGTTTCCCTAGCCACTAACGCGGCCCATTCACTGATTAGATGTGTTATAATGCACTTGTGTTGTTATAGATAGGCGTTACCCTGGCAGAAATAGGTTTAATTTAGGTCTTTGTACTCCTTCCATATTTGTCTTCCCCTCTGAGTTGATGAGGAGGTATTTTGACCTGTAACAGATGCCCCCTAAAGTGTGAGGTCAAAGACGAGGACGATGGCCGAAATATTTTATAATTTGTGTAGAGATAAAGAGATTGAAAGACTGAGGAAAACCTGAAACAACAACATATGTCAGAAAATATAGTATCTGCCTTGAGTCGGGCATGTCCCATGCTCAGTAGCTTAAACAACATGATTTCTCTAGAATAGAGATATGAAGAATCTGTCCACCGATAGGCACAATGTAGAAGTGTCTGTCATAATAGTATCAGGCTGAAGAAGCTGTGTCCATAAACAATATCGCAACTTGGGGAAGGAAACACAACTTTAATGATGTAGCCTTTGCCCCAAGGTCTTGACCGCCGTTTCACTTAAACTGCATATTCCTCAACATGTGAATGAATGAGTTGTCATCGAACATGTGAGAAATCGTCTGATTACCAGTCGATAATGAAAACTGTTAACAGACGCAAAGGTGGCCACTGATAATGATGATGGTCCCTAAGATGCACAGTACAATCTAGCGAGTGTGAATAAAATGAGTTGAAGTCGAACACTCGTAGAATTATTCGACCAGGAGCCAATGATGAAGACCCCTGATCAAACACAAGACTACTTGCCACTGATGTCTGCAAGTGTCCGGGTACTGATGGGTTTCTGGATCAAATTCCTAGATAAGATGTTGAAGTCGATAGGAAGAGATCTGTCGAAAGGTAGGCACTGAGGCGTCCTACATCAGTCAACACGAAACGGAAACCAAATGATTTTGTTTATGATTGAGATAATGAAGAGTAAATGGGAACGTCGGACGACAAATAATTTCTAGCATAATGAGCGGTTTGGTTGATAACAGGAGCAGTAGATAGCGAGATCTGCTTGAACAATAGAAGGCACTCTAGCAGGGTACTAGGCAGCTGAAGCTTGATGAACACCAAAGAGTGTGTTAGGATTTTACCGGTGCAGGGACACTGGGAAATGAAGGCTAATACTCATAGATGGTAGGGTTCGGCTAACTGCGAAAGAGTTTTCTGGGAAGTGCCATGTTCAATAATTTTGTTGCCAAATCGACCTTTCTGAAAATGTAACAGAGGTAGTATCCACTTTGTCCAAATTTTTCCCCATCTGATTAAGTTTAGCGAGTCCAAACGAGTAAACTCGTTGAATTTTTCATGTTTAGAGAGTCTGAAAAATGTCAGGAAAGACAACTCTGTGCCCTGTCTGATTAGGTTTAACAAGTCCAGACGAGTAAACTCAGTGGATTTTTCATGTTTAGAGAGTCTGAAAAATGTCAGGAAAGACAACTCTGTGCCCTGTCTGATTAGGTTTAACGAGTCCAGACGAGTAAACTCGGTGAATTTTTCATGTTTAGAGAGTCTGAAAAATATCATAAAAGACAACTCCACTGTGGTACCTTTGTCATGTCTTGATAATCGGGCACGGCAAAGGGATAATAGTAAGCCTGAAACAGTTCATTTTCCGTAAGTTAGTCCATCGAAACTGGAAAAGTGAGAAATCTATGTTCGATAGACGTCTACCTCATTTTGTTATGAGTACGAGGAGATGGAGTGAACTCAGTATTCTTTGTGAAATTTTAACGAGTCCAACAAATAAAACTCGGTGCCCTCCGTGAAATTTTAACGAGTCATGCGGAGAAAACTCGATTACCTCCGTGAAATTTTAACAAGTCACGCGGAGAAAACTCGACTACTTTTTCAGTTTAAAGAGCTTTGAAAAAGAAAAAAGAATGGCTCTATCATTTGATGTCGTGGTAATTTAACGAGCCCGAAAAAGGCAACTCGGGGTTTTTTCAGTTTTATGAGCGAGAAAAAGATTCCTAAAAAAGAAGGCTCAATGCTTCTTCATGATTTTAACGAGTCTGAAGAAGAAAACTCTAGGTTTTTCGGATTAACGAGCAAGAAAAAGACCATATAAAAAGAACACTTGATTCCAACTTCGTATAAGTTTAACGAGTCCAAAGAAGGGAACTCGAGGTTTTTCGGATTAACGAGCAAGAAAATACTGTAAAAAGAATTCTCGACGTCACATGAGTATGTCTGCATATAAATCTTGATCGCTCATCAAAACAACCGTACCAAATCTCAAAAGTTGTGACACATGCGTAGCAAGAATTCACGACTTTGCTGACTAGCTTAAGAGAGTCGTGCCCCAAAAATAGCTATAAAAAGGTCAAAAGGCCTTCATTTTCACTGTGCGAAGTGCTGTGAAGAAGCTCTGGGGTGAAAATGGGTAAAAACTTCAGCTGACAATTACGGTCAATCCGGGCAACGGTTTTCCTTCTCGCGAGATCCAGGTAAGAGCTAGAACCTCTTGTTATCATTTAATTATCTTTTTGTTACTTTTTGCTGGTTCAAAATTAGAGATTTTCGAGGCATTAGAAAAATGTTTGCCCCTAACGCGGGTCAGGAGTATAAGAATCGCGTTAAGCGCATAACCCGTGAAGGGATACCGCGTTAGCACGCTCTTTTTTGTACTAGAGCCAGCGTTAGGCGCACCGTGTATTCTAGCAAGTCAATTTTTTATTTTTTGAAGTGGTCCAGGCAAGTTTTGATCATTTGAAAATGTTGTTTGTGCAAGTATTCAGCTGTTTAAACATGAGTATCTGGTGAGAGAGATAACATGAACGGGAAGAACGGGAGATGGTGACGGATGCTGCAAGCTTACTGGCCCTTCGCAGGTGTGGATTGCTAAAATATGCCCGCTTAGAACTGATGAGGGGTCAAGAGGACCTCCTGAGGTGGCTAATCCAGTAGTGGGACGAATGCCACCATGTCTTTCGGATTGGGGGCAATGAGCTTTCAATCGAAAATGATGATGTGTACTTTTTGACCGGCCTATAATGTCGTGGGGCGAGACCCAACTTGACGGGGTCCAGAGCTGACCCATGTTCCACTACTGATCTGATTCGTGCCCATTACATACGTGACACCCAGGCTGTGAGCAACCGGATACCAATCGCCCGAGTGACCTTGAGACCAATGAGGTCTATTTTATGGATGATTGTTCGCTTGGCAGGCGCCAAGAGTCAGCATGTGGCCACTAAGGCCCAAATGCTCCTAGCCCTGGACTGTATGCAACCTCAGGTTTTCGACTGGTGTGACAGAGTTGTCCGTCGGGTCCGAGCATAACTTACCGCATGTAAGACCCGTACCCAAAGAGAGTTTGGGTACGGTACACTGGTTGTTTCTTTCTTACTGGAGCAGATACCATTGATGAGGCCCAGGATCGTTACAGCGGAAATGGGCCCATGCGAGCTGAGGCAGGCTCGGTGGGCAGCTTTGCTTCCGCGGACTGGAGAGGGTCCCGTCCGTCACTGCTTTGATGATGGATTTTTTGATTGGCTAGGCTCCCAGATAATCATGATTGAGGATTATCCCTATGCAGGGATGAACTTCACCGGTGATCCGGAGTTAGTCCTGCCTCCTGGTACCCAGTGGGGACTCGATGGTAAGAAAGAGATGATCAGTGAATTTCCAAAGAAGTACTTTGTTTTTTATCTTTTGAACGTTTATGTAATTTTTTTGTTGAGGTAGGGTGGAAATTATGTTTTGACATGAAGCTTTTGTTTACTTGACACAGATGTGGCACCTGTCTGGCTAGTTGGGGCCCCTCGCTATGCACAGCGAGGACTGCAGCTACCCAGGGCTGGCGCACTAGTAGAGGATGCGGAAGCCGGCGACGATGATGATGCCCAAGTTTTACATGAACTCTCCAGAAACCTGGAGGGTCTGAGTATGGGCATACCACCCCTTCCTATGTGGGAGGTTCCAGTTCGTCTGCAGCGGCATACTGTAGGTGTGCCGGAGAGATACCTAGTGCCTCTAAGGAGGATAGCTAGAGAAGTTGTATGCTATTATGAGCATCAGGCCTAGCTGGCGGAGCGGATGTATTAGTGTCAGAGCGTGGCTTAGTATAGCCAAATTTTCGTAAAACACCCAAGTTTTGGAAGATTTTTTGATGTAACTATGTACTGGACCTGATCTATATATATATATATATATATATTGGTGATTTTGTGTTTTGAAATTTTTATGTATTTTTAATGTGATAAAAAGATATGTACTCATGAGTAAATATTTTACAATAAATGTGACAAATGCCAATCTAACACATAATTTTCCAAAGAATCAGCTAATGCATTAAATTCTCTAGGAACGTGCTCAAATGTGATTGTTTGAAATTGACGTTCTAAAAGTCGTACTCGTAAAAAATAACGCAACAATACAGGGTGGCGGACGCGGTAATGATTGTTTAGCTACATAATGATGAGTTGGGAATCTAACCTGACCACTAAATCGGAGATGTCACGAGATGCCGCTTCCGTGAGGAGTTGGATCACTGACATGTACTCAGCAACATTATTGGTGGCGTTACCCAGGAAGATTCCCCCAGAACCAAGAAGGTCTGACTCAGGAGTGTAGAGAACCCAAGCAGCTGAAGCAATGCGTCTAGTGTGACGACTAGCACCGTCCGCATATCCGACGTATGATAACGAGTGCGATGACATCTGTGTGAAAGAAAAAGATTACATGAGAAAAACACCTTAAACCAAAAATAATCCAGAAGCATAAAAAAAAATAGGAAAAACTTATATACATAAAATTACAAAGCATATGCCTAGTGCGAAACTAGGCAAAATACTTCTTTAGATAGAGCCCATTGCGGGGCTCCTCGAGCGGAATTCCATTACAGTCCTGGAGTTCATAAGCTCCTTTTGAGAGGAACTTAGTGACGATGTAAGGACTGAGCCATAATGGTTGGAGTGTCCTTGCCCCCAAGAGGTCATGTTTTTTATCATAGAGTAGAACCAAATTTCCCTCTTGGAAAGAACGAGGCTTAACAGATTTGTGGTATTGAGCTTTAACTCAGCGCTTGTGAGCTTCGAGTGCTAGTGTAGCATCTCGATGAGTTTCGTCCAATTGATCGAGTGAGAGCAAGCGCTCTTCAGTGGCCGTGGTGCCGGGCAGGAGTTCGACGGCAAATTTGAGTGATGGAATTTCACACTCGATTGGAAGCACTGCCTCCAGGCCAAAAGCAAGTTGGAATGGTGTGAAGCCTGTGGCAGTTTTGACTGACGTTCGGCATGCCCATAACGCAGAATAAAACTTCCAATGCCAAGTGGTTTTATGGTTTCCGACCAATCGACGAATCATGGTTTTCAGGACGCCATTTACGGCTTCCACTTGACCATTAGCTTGAGGATAATAAGACGAAGATTGATCTTGACGGAAACCTAACATGGATGTTAATTTGGTCATCATATGATTCTGAAAGTGGGATCCATGATCTGTGACAATTGATAGGGGTACGCCGAACCGACAGATTACCTGATTAAACAGGAAGAGGGCGGCAGTTTCGCCATCGGCTTTGAACGTGGGAAGGGCTTCCACCCATTTCGTAAAATAGTCGACCGCGACCACTATGTAGTTGTGTCCATTTTCCGAAGTGGGATTGCAGGTGACGAAGTCGATTCCCCATTTAGCGAAAGGACTGACGGAGATAACCAGATGAAGGGGGGCAGGATGAGCGCGCATTTTCTTTGTGAAAATTTGACAGGGATGGAATTTCTGGACTGCTGCAATACAGTCTTTAAACAAATTGGGCCAATAGTAACCCACGCGCAAGATTTTTTGGGCAGTAGCTATGCCCGAAAGATGACCACCGCATGCCCCTGCGTGGCAGTCATTCAAAACGCGTTCCGCTTCATCGAAAGTGAGACAACGTCAGAGAATAGTATCAACACCACGACGATATAGCGTACCGTTTAGCACGAGGTAGTGCTTTGCTTGGTGTCGGATACAACGACGGTCGTCGGACGTGAGAGTCGGGCGAAAGCGTTGGGTTTGTAGGTAGACTAAAATGTCTCCATACCATGGGTCCGAAGAATCGACCAAGTACACAGATTCATCAGGAAATGGATCGTGAGCTACTTCTGCTAGGTCGATTCTGGGAAGATCCGATAATAATTCAGCGAAGACCAGGGATTTATTTTCTTTGGCAGCCGTGAAAACCAAATCAAATTGCTGGAGGATTATAATCCATTTGGAATATTTTCCTCCAATAATTTGTCTAGACAAGATATGTCGCATGGGGTTCTCCAAAGCAATGACCGTAGTTTGTCGCAGCAATATATAGTGTCGGAGTCGGGTGACGGCAAAAACTACCGCCAGAGAAAGTTTCTCCACATGTGAATTACGTAATTCTGGTCCGATCAGACCTTTGGATAAATAGTAAATCACATGTTCGCTGTCGTCATCGTGTACTTGAACCAAAACCATTCCAAGTGAGGATGGTGATGCTGCCAGATAGAGGAGAAAGTCGCGTGAGTAATCGGGGGCACTAAGGAGTGGGGCTGAAACAAGTGCATGTTTTAAAGCATCAAATGACCGTTGAGCTTGGTCATCCCACAAGTATAGTGTTCCTTTCTTCAATAATCGCATGAATCCTTTCGTCATCTCGGCATAGTTAACGATGAAACGACGCAAAAAGTTTGCCTTCCCCTGCAAGCTTTGGAGTTGAAGGATGGATTGTGGTGCCGGCAATTCAATAATTGCTTTTACCTTATCGGGATCAACCCTAATCCCGTGCTTGGAAACAATGAACCCTAACAATCGTCCGGACTCGACCATAAATACGCATTTATGAGGATTCAAGCGTATATTGTAGAATCTGCACCTAGCAAAAATTTCTCTTAAATGAGCCAGGTGATCCTATCGCTTCTTGGAATGGGCTGGAAGGTCATCCAAGTAAGCCTGTACAATATGTCGAATGTCATGAAAAGCATAGTCCATAGCCCGCTGAAAAGTTGCTCCTGCATTCTTCAGACCGAATGGGAGTTTTCGGTACGCAAAAATTCCCCAAGGACAGATGAAAGTAGTTTTATGCTGGTCTTCTTTTTTTATTGCAATCTGGTTATAGCCCGAGAATCCATCCATGAATGAGAAAGATTCGCATTCGGCACAATCATCGAGAATCTGGTCAATGAACGGTGTAGGATAATTGTCTTTGGGACAAGCGGCATTCAGATCGCGATAGTCAACGCAAACTCTAATGGTGCCTTGTTTTTTATCAACGGGAACCGGATTGGAAACCCATTCCGTTAAAGGAACGGGATAGATGAAACTAGCGTTCAAAAGTTTTTCTACTTCAATCTTGATGGCGATTGCTTTGCGCGGGTGGACAAGTCTGAGACGTTGCCGAACAGGTTTGGCATTATCATAAATCTTGATTTCGTGCTCGACAATAGAAGGGTCTATGCCGGGCATTTCGTCATAAGACCAAGCAAACACATCGCGGAATTCCTTAAAAAGGGATGTGAAGCATGCAATTTCCTCTGGATTGCAATCGGCTCCAATCTGAATATTTTCCACGATACCCGTTTTGACCGAGATATCAATGAGCATTGTCTTAGAAAGATTACCCATGTTCCCTTCTGACTCGATAGTTTGGAAAGTCGTGTAAGCGGAGGGAACCATCTCAGGTGGGTCAAAAGATGGGATTTCAGTTTTTATCGCCTCCGAGTCAATCATCGAAGCGCGATGGTGAAACTCTCCCCAAGGTCGTTCTTCTAGAGACATGATCTCTCGAATAGCTTCATCTGTAGGCAAGACTTCATTGAGGAGATCCTTAGAGAGAACAGTGATGGGATGGAGGTTTGTACCTTCGGTTGAAACCATAGCAGTGGAGGTTTCAGATGCGGTTTGAATGGCTTGGTAAGCCAACTTGGCTGGTGAGAGCGGCATCTGATCTCCATAGGAATCAATGTCTGATGGTGCCGGAATGATCCATGGGTCGATAGAGCCACCCAAAGTGGTGGATATCATTGCAACTGTGTTTGGTATCAATGGCGGCGGGAGAGGAAAACAACCCAGTAGGGAAGATGCCTTCAGAAGACCGGTACCGATACTGACGTAAGAGTCAGGAAAGCCTCCTATTAGGGGTATAATGCTACTTGGTAATGTGGCATAATCAGGGGTGCAGAAGGATAGTTGGTCCACTGTGACTATTTTCCCATCCAATGGAAATAGGATGAGTCGGAAGACCGAAGACACAATGGCAGTCATGGCATAAGACCAATTGCGACCAAGCAATAGATTATAGTCTAGATGGCGCTCTACGACTTCAACGTCCACGTTTACCGTTTTCCCACTCAGAGTGATGGGAAAGCTAGCAAGGTATCCTTTTGGGAGGAAAGTGTGGCCATCGAAAGCTTTGAGGGAATTCGATGGCGGGGTGAGGGTAGGAGAACCTAAATTGAGCCAGCAAGCTTGTGACATAACGTAGGTCGAAGCACCTTCGTCTATGACAATGCGATGGATTGGTCTCCCTTTTGACACAACCTGCACCTGGAATGCGAGTTGGTGTGAGAGGCGAGGTTTAGCCTTTTCCATATCAAAGATAGCTAGCATGGAATCCTGGGGGTCTATTCCACCAATGGCCGAAAGCAAGGCTTTCCTTTGTGCTGGACAGGTTTGTAATACTTCGAGAGCAGACATAGCTGACGGTGCCTACGCCAAATCTTCTACAATGTTGTAGTTTTGGGCTGCACGTGCAGAGGTGTTATGAGTCATGCGTCGAAGTGTCCCTTTGGGGGGACGAATCACGAGGTCAGCAGTAGGCCGTTCGATATGCAAATCGTTTGGCGGCGGTGGATTTGAACTAGTACCAGGTTCTTGAGCATCTATGGTAGGGTTTCCATAAAGCTTAGCTCGAGTTTGAAGGTCAACACTCTCAATGCCATAAATGGCAGATGGTCCTTCACCGGAAGGATATGAACCACCATTTCCACGTTGATGGGGTTGTGGCGGATTGTCAACCATGTGTTGATGTTGCTGCTGTTGATTAGGGAAAGGATTATGAAGAACGACAGGTGTTCGCCCAGAATCCTTGTTGGCAATAAAATCGGTGCATTCCTGCAGCCGAGGAAATTTGTATGTCAAGTGGTCCTCCGCACAGATTTTGCAAGGAAATTTCATGGGTTTATCCTTCCCTTTGTCATTTTTGGCAGCGTTTTTCTGATTAGGGTAATTATGATTATCCGACTGCTCTTCCGAAGAAGATGACTTTTTCTTGTTCTTCTTATTTTTCCCGCTAGGTTTTTGTGAGGTTTGCACCGAATTTACCTCAGCGGTGGGAAGAGTAGTCGTTTGGTGAGGGGCGGTGGCAGCCGAAGATGGCTGGGAGGCTTGCCCCCGAGACTGCTTTGTGGCTACGCCAGAGATCGTGCCAACGAGACCATCAGCATGAGCTCCGATTTTCTGAGTAGCCGGAGGATTTGGGTTTCCAGGGGCATGGGGGAGCAAATCATACAGCGTGCCAGATTGTGAGTAGATTAAATCTAAATGCTGGGCACGGCGAATGCATTGATCTTCTGTAACCGCACCAGAAAGGCCAATGTCTTTAGCTATGTGGGGTAAGAGAGACTTGCAAAACCAATTGGCTAAGAGATGATCTGAAATTGGCGCTTTGACTAGCCTCCTCCTACGTCTCCATTCATGAATGTGATCGGAGATGTGGGTGGCGGTGTCTTGGCGGAGCGAGGTTAATAGTTCTATTCCGGTCTCAAATCTAATTGGTAGTTGGAAGTTCTTTAGAAACTCCGTTGCTAAAGCACCAAACGTATTGATGGTGGCGCGTGGTAATTCAATGTACCACTTGGCAGCATTGCCTGTAAGTGTGCGGGGAAACAGTCGAAGTCGGACACTATCATCTACCATGGAATTGGATATAGACCATAGGTGAAAGGTAGTGATGTGTGCGGCTGGTTCGTCCCCTTGTGTCCCGTCGAACTTCGGGATGTCGGAAGGAATCTTATGCGGCACTGGAGGCCAAAGCGAGTTGTGATTGATGGGATCATTAGTCAGTTTATGGATATCGGGGATGTCCAAAGCTGCCAAGAATGGCAATTGTGGATTTTCCCCCGAATCTAACCAAGGCAGTATGGGCTGACTATTTAGACCATAGGGTCCACCCATCAATGTGTTACCAGGAGGATAAGTAGGACTTTGGTAAAAGCTTCCTATAGGCGGAGGAGTAGGGACATACGGTTGCTATCCATAGGGCATGTTGTATTGCGGGGTGAACTATTGGTTGCCCCCAGTATAAAAGTGCCCTCCCATTCTAGATGGAGGTTGGGGTTGGTTAGTCCAAATGGATGCAATAGAGTTTCCCGGAGGCATGCTACTACTTGCATAGTTTGGCAACGGCATAGACCCTACACCTATATTTGAACCACTTAAGGGAAAAGTATTAACAATAGGTTGTCCTATTTTTCCTAAGGATTGCAGAGGAAGTGAAATGTTCCCTGCTACCTGAGTGCTGGTGACACTGCCCCCTGGCATAGAGGCCAAGGGGTTTGAACTCAGCAGAGGGTTCCAACCGAAAGGGTTGCTAAAAGGTACCGAAGTAGTCATACTCGTGGCAGGAGCTACCGTGGGTCCCAACGTGGTCACGGTAGAAGTAGATGCCGAAGGATTTGGTAAGCTACTGACAGTTGTGATGACCATAGGGTTGGGAATAGGTATATGTTGACTACTGGAGTTACCCAGTGATGGCATAGAGCTGACCACCGGCGGGGAGGATGGTGGCGAACCTGGGATGGTTTCCATTGGCATCGACTCAGTGGATGCTGGTGGTGAAATGGATGTTGGTGCGGCTGAAGACATATCTTGGCATGGTGGAATCTGAATTATCACAGGCCCCAACGGATCAGTGAGCGGAGGATTGTAATGAGGTACAACCCCTTCAGTGAAAGGGTCCTCCGGAAATTCTGGATGATATGAGGCTATGTGATAATCAAGATTAGTCAGTGGAGACTGCTCTTCCGTAAAAGGCACAAGGTCACCAAGGTTCAGTTCTTCCTCAATAGTTAGAGGAGGTAGACCTTGCTGTCATCTAGACAGACGGCGTGGGTCGGGGGACGCCACAATGACCTACTTATTTTTAACAAATTTTAATAAATTGTGATGTATTATAAAGTCTCAGTGACAGTAACCACACACCTAAAAAAGAAAAAAGACTCTCTAAAATCAATCAGCAAGCAGCCAGAATAGGGTGCCCTGTCTGAGTACTACCATTCACTGGTGATGAAATCCAGTATCAAAATAGTATACAGAGAGGGTTGGTCGAAAGTACAGTTACGGTCACTCTACAGCTTCGCCCGAACCTCAGACGATAGGTGTAAGCACTCTCGTGAAGATGAGTACCCTCCTAAAGACCAAAGACAGAGTGGGTCTGTCTGTTTCAGGTACCAGGACAGCTCGTCCCAGTCACCTTGTGTAATTCCCTAAAAAGTATGGCCACTAAAGATACCTCAAATCACAGACATCATCAGGGGGGTCCACGGTCAAGGACAGTGTGCTATATGGGCAGAATACCTAGATCCCCAATCTAGTTTCGACATCCCCGAAGGGAACCCCAATATATAACACACCCACAGGATGAAGTCGAAGGCGGGCTACCTTCTTGTGCACCCAAGTGTTGTCTCGCACTGAGCTCCGGTAAAGGAACGGTCCCGATAATATGAGTGCAGTAGGATTTCGCTCATTAATGACTCTAGTTTCAAGTTTTGAGATCTTGGGTAGTTAACTCACTGCTCCTAACCCAAGATCCTAGCCTGAACTACTGTTTGTGTGAGTTCAAAAAAGAGTTGATTGATTTTATTATCGCTTTATTCTTAGTGTACTTGATTATTAGTCTTGCGGAGGGGGAGTGGATGTATGAAATGTGATGAGACTCTGACTCAAGAAACCATGCAAAACATGCTCTAGATATTAAATTCGATGAAGAGTGTTTCTACAAGGAGAGGTTTCTTTTCAACATCCATGCACTAACATTCAGATAGCACAGTTTAACTTTTAAAGATTCAGATTTCTATCTACCTCTTTTAAACAGTCTATGAACTGAAAATTTCAGAATAAACTCAGTTAGATGCAGAAAAATAATAATAATAAAAAAAAAATTCTCTTAAAAATTAAATGCTTTGGACACCGACTTTTCAAACAAGAGAAACAAATAGAAATGCCATCTTAGCAGACAAGCACAGGGATTCAGTCAGCAAAAGGTACTGATGGCCAAAAAACTCAGCAACTAAAACACCATCACAGCAGTGAACAACAAGGTTTTGGTTGAGTAACGCTCTGTCTGTGAGTAAAGACAGCGACTAACGCACTGTATTTAAGTAGAGACAGCGTTATAACACACTGGACAACCTACAAAGGTAGCGTTAGCTAGGGAAAAGTTCTTCAGTTGGTCAAACAGAAACAGGATTGAACTCTGCGAGCGTTTGATATGTCTACTGGGCATCAAAAATGGTCAGAAGGGTCTGCGAATAGAGGAAAGAAGAGAGGAGGGAAGAAATAGTCCGGAAACTATGGGGAAAGTCCCCAGCAGAGTCGCCAATTCTGCTATAGGGTAAACTGCTTGGGTTGTTGGTTTTCGAATATCCCTCTCAGGGCTTTCCGGTGCCCGAGGCAGACAGTAAGATTAGTTGTGTTGTTCACAAAAATGGCATGAGCATGTTCATATTAACTTAAAATAACTTGATGGAATGCGATGGAGAATTACCTCTTTGACAATCTTGGAGTCCCTTGGAGAGCGCTAGGCAGCGAAACAAGAGTCCTTCTTCACCGGCTCCAAATCTTAGTCCTGCAATCAGTCAAAGCACCCGTGTAATTTCTAACATAACATATATCCTATCAATAAAGTCAATATATAATGAACTACTAAATTCTACACATCTGAGCCATTCATATCATGCAATGTAAACGTTCAAACGATAATGACAATATTAAGCATTGAATGGACAAAACGAACACAGTTCTATTGATTTTGAAAGAAGGAGGATTACAACCATCGGTTGTACCAAGTCCTCCTCAGTCTCCCAATCTCTTTTATCTCTCAAGTGAAGAAGTCCAAGTCAACAAGCTCTCTAGGAACCTCCTTGACTCTTGGCCTTCACAATCTACACTATTCTCTATTCCACAAGTATGCCAAAACCTTTAGCAATCCTTCGACCACCAATTAAGAGCCTTCAGCTCCTTCTTATAGGAGAGGGAGAAAGGCATTGTTGCCCTTCTCTTTCCACTAGTTTGGAATGGAAAAAACTTAGATGTTTCTTTAATCTCTATGCTTTTGCCTCCTTTGGAGTTCAGTCTTGTTATAGCAATGACCAATAATAAACTGGTGCTCTGTAGTTTCTTTTGTGAACTGACTCTCTTGTGAGGGAAAGCCGGAGATTCAAATCATTCTCTGCGGGCTTTTCTCGATTTCAAACTTAAAACACGGGTAACACTTCCCTCCAATGTAAACAGAGCGTTTCCCTAGCCACTAACGTGGCCCATTCACTGATTAACTGCGTTATAACGCTCTTGTGTTGTTATAGATAGGCGTTACCCTGGCAGAAATAGGTTTAATTTAGGTCTTTGTACTCCTTCCATATTTGTCTTCCCCTCTGAGCTGATGAGGAGGTATTTTGACCTGTAACAATTGGTTTGTTTGGTTCTCATTTATATCCTACAGTGATTCATTGTGATAATCAGAGTTGCATTAAACTCTCGATTAATCATGTTTTTCATGATATATCTAAGCATATAGATATCTGGTATCATCATATTAGAGATTGTGCGCAGCGGATGATCATGTTGCTTCAGTACATTCATAAGAAAGATCAGGATGCAGATATTCTGATGAAGGCGCTCACGAGGAGAAAATTTGAATACCATAGAGACAGGATCGGGGTGAAGGATAATCCCTTTCTTGTTGAGAGGGAGTGTTGAGATTCAACAAGATGATGATTCTAGTGAAAATTAAGCACCTACACTAGGTGGGGCCAGCAGGCTATTTTTAGGTGTATGTATATTTTTAAAATGTTGAGCAAATTATATTTATATCGAGAGTCTATTTATAGATGGTTGAGAAAATTAAATATATATATATATATATGAGGTTCTATTTTTAGATGCATGTGCGAAGTCTATTTATAGATCGCATGTCTAAAAATAGAATGCATGTCGATTATTATTATCTCTTAATAATAATTTGACAATAAATAATAATATATTCTCTTGAAGCACTTGATTTCAGTTAACTGAGGTGGCAAACTAGTTAGCTGAAGGAATTTTGAGTTCTAAGGTTGGTTGGTGGGACATGCAAGTGGACTTAGTTGTAACTGAGTGATTTGAAGTTGTAACGGAGTTGGATGTGTAGTTATGTGAGTGTAAATTAGTTTAACTCGGTTAAGTGAGTTAAACTCAATTGTGCTAGTTGTAACTAGTTGTAACTAAAGATACACTAGTGAAAGATCAACGAATTAATTATTTAATAAATTCACAAGAAGTGGTCTCACATGCAACTGAATAAATACTACTGTTAACTACATGCATGTCAGATCCAGTGGAGACCCAGTTGAGAGATAGGTGAAAGGGACAGTTTGATTATCTGTTGTGACATTAGTGAGTGCACTCATGCAACCACACACACATTGGATATGCCAATGAGGATTTCACAGTAAAGGAAAGGCAAGATCGAATTCATTCAAGGATTGTGATTAGCAGGGATTGCGCAGTGGAGGCAGGCTGTCAGGAGGCAGTAACTTGGCGCATGTGTTTTCCAATTTTTGTATGACAGTGTGAGACGATTGTATATTGTACTGAGAGCTCTTGGATTAGAGCTTTTTATGATATTGTTTCATGATCCATGATATATACATAATATATGATAGTGATTTTTTTAGCTTTATGTTTTCCCGTTAAAAACATATGTGTTATGTGTGATTGATATTTCTTCATGTGTTTGCAATTGGTGATTAAATTTCCACAAAGAATTAAGTAGAAGGATTTTGTATTTAACAGTGGCATATAATTGTTAGATCAGAAGAATCCAGGCAATACATAATTGTATTAAAATTTCTACATGCTTTAGTTTGTGATCCGCTATGATATCATGGATGAGAAGGAAGCAGAGGTCGATTACACTCAACATTATTGAAGCAAAGTACATTGCAGCCAATGAGGCTTGTACCAAAGCAATATGGCTACGGGAATTGTTTGCAGGATTTTTCGACAAAGAGTTGGAATCGAAAGTGATATAATATGAAAATAAAATATGTGTGAAGATTTTAGAGAATATTGTGTTCCATGACAAATCAAAGAATATTGAGATCAAGTACCACTACATCTGTGACATGGTGCGGAGGAGAGCAATAAGGCTCGAGTACATCTCCATCGATGAGCAGAGAATTGATGTTCTGATAAAGTCATTGCCAAGAGAGAAGTTTTTGTACTTCAAAGACAATTTGGGGCTTGTGGAGATTACCCCTTTCGTTGATATGGAGTGTTGATATGTCTACAGCATGGATGTACATTCTCTCAAAAAGGAGAATGGGTATAAGAGACCTAGAGGGAACAACAAGAAATGATGAGTGAGTTTCTCTTGGAGGTTGACCCTAATCACACACCAGGAATGGTGTAGTGAGGTCCTTTCAGCATCTAGACCCAAACACCAACTAGGAAGGAGTTGAGTGAGGTCTTGTCCCAAATATCTCACCAGGAAGGATGAGTGAGTGCTTTCTAGTTGATGGTCTCAACATTTTTTGGCCTAGGTAGAGACCAAGGTATTCAAGGATTGATCATTTTAGAAGAGTGATTCATGGCATCTTCATGACATTTCCATGGGTTTGGTATTGCCCCGGATATGGCCATTAGAAAATTTTAATGATAGATGATGATTTTTTTAATAATGGATAACCTTTTTCTTTAGAGAAATTTGTTCAATTTGAGAACATCTATGACAATGATTATGAATACCTCCCTAGTTAAGAGGGAGTTTTGAACTTTTAACTATGTCAAATCTTCATAATGTACATTTTTTCACTTGATGTAATTTTATTTATCATTTTGAAGCATATTTATAAATGCTTGTGTCAAGAGAAAAAATTAATTTAGTCAAAGTACCATTGTGATTTTTAAAATATGAAAATTTGAATTTTTGAAATGAAAATTTTGGCTCCAAAAGTGATAAGTCGGCTTCCCTCCAAGTAAATTCGACCAAGGCCAATATACACGTCCATTCACCCTAGATAGCATACTAAATAAAGGCAGCTCGAGCTCCTCTCGGAAAGTGAGCAAAGGACAAGAAGGCCAAGTTTTCTTTCTCCTCTCTCTCTCTAGAAACTCACACATGTGAATTAATATCTCTCTTTGTGGTTCAAATTTTTTCTTAGGAAACTATTGCAAGGGGGTAACATTTCTATGTTATTGGGGCAATTGTTGCAGGGCCGAAATTCTGGGGCAACTGTTGCATGGCCAAAATTCTGAACTACGGGATCAAGAGTGAAGTGCAAAATCATATTGGGTGATTTGATTGGAGGAGAAGACCAATTTTGGCCATAGTTTTAGGTTTGTCTCTCGTTGAACAAGAATAATTTCTCTATTGAAAAGGTTGCTAGGTTTTTCCCCGTAGTGGGTTTTCCTAGTGTAAATTATGTCTTCTCTTTTGTGTTGTGATCTCTACAATTTTACAGTTCTTTATTGTTGAATTTATAAAGTATAATTGTTGAATGATATATTGGAATAAGCAAAAATAATATCTCCATCAAAAGTAATTATCAAAAATTCAGAAATATTGTGTTAACCCTAATTGCATTAATAAAATCAACATTTTTCATTGTTAACTATTAACTGCAAATAGAAAATAAACCACACTACAACTCTTCACAATATAAAATATGTTGCAAAAATTAAAAAACATTATGGAACTAATAAATATATTCACATAAACAAAATAATAACATTGTTATTTTTGGACAATTGTCTTCAGAAAATCCTCAAAGGGAAAACCGTTGCAACAGATGAGGGTTTTATTGTTATGCAAAAAATGTAGAGAATTACAATTGGATGCCCAACTGGAAATCCTCCGACAATTTATCTCAATTGGAAAATATACTGGTAAAATACTTTTTCTCTTATAACCACTCAATCTAGCCTCTCTAGAAAACTCATGTTTCCCATCAAATTCACATTGTTGAACTAGAAACACGCATTGCTTGCTCAGATAAATTCGTTTTACCTCTAAAAAAAAATTCCAGGTGAGTTTCCCTACCTCTCTCTGCCTCTGGAAACAATTTGCTAGGCCTCTTGGGACAAGGTATAGGCTCTAGTTGTTGAATCGAACTGGGCAACTCGTACTGCAAAATACGACCTCCCTATCAGACAATTTTTCCTTCCTTCCCTGACTCTGGAAACTAGAAAAGAACCTAATAATTTCTCCATAAATTCTCATTGTTGCAAACCCTTGCTACTCTCCTTACCTTGGCTTGAATTGCACCCTCACTGAATACTAAAAACTGGGGAATTCGATATTACTTTCTCACAACTTGTAAATTGTGTCTTCTCCAAGCCCCTTTGATTTTCTATTATAATCTCTCATTAGAGAATAAATGGAAAAAAGATAATCATTATTGATGGCTCAGATCATATTAGACTCCATCAAGTGACTTTTCCATATGTCTCTAGAGAAAAATCGATTTTCTCAATTAATACCTATTAATTACTCAATGATATTTTGAAGATTTTTGTGGTGTGAGATTTCAGGATGGGTATTCGAAATCTCCATAGTATCCATTTTTACGTTATAATTAGGAACTTTTAATTATTGATCAATTAATTTAATTGAGGAATTTCTAGGTTTTTTCTCTAAAGAAAAAAAATTGGGTTTTGGAGTCCTTGTGTTCCATAGCCTCTATGACACCTTAGAGACTAGAAAACATGTCCATTTCTACCATATCCATCAAAAAATAACACTCCCTCATAGCAAGGAAGGTGCTTTCCACTATATACCACTATCCACCTATCTCTCCTGATGAAAAATCTGTCATTGGACTATCGTACATCGTTGATGTCTGACATATGTTGTACCTCCTTTCTTCACATCTTCAAAATTATATGACTCCATGTCATTAGAAATCACTGTGAAGAAATAAATATGGAAAACATTGTCTATCATGCTACTATGAATACTCTAATTCATTTTCCACCAATTGTAGTTGAATCAATATTTGATCTCAAACTTCCAGTACCCCTGTGTTATTGCATTTACACTGCCTCTGCACTACTAATATCTCTGCAATAGTGTGTAATGAACTACTCATAACCTAAATATCAAGCTTTCGCAGGGTTATTCCCTCTAAATCTAGACTCCCTCTAAGTATCAAACTCGTGTTGATCTAATGTTCCCCTTAAATTGGCTCTACAATTTTCCCTTGAGTCCTTGACTGCAACTAGCTCTACATTATCTATTGAGCTCCTGATTGCACCCAATTAGCTCTTCAACTGCCTCTCGCATATATGATTGTGCCCAACTGGCTTTGCAACTACCTCTCATGTATCTGACAGCAACTAGCTCTGCATTTTCCCTCAATATCTGGCTGCACCTTGTTGACACTTTGATCCTCCTGCTACTCTGACTGTGGGATCCTATAGCAAAGGTATTGATCCATGTGAATAACAAATATATTTGATCTAGACTTCCTGTTGATATCCCATGGACCCTACCCATACTAGTAATCTGAAGCATCATGCTTCTCCTCCATATGGAGGTGTAGCTGCTATCAATGTGAATTCCTCCAATCTGGAGGTCAACTCATCGATCTTTCTCAAATTTTTTGTATACTTACCCTTCTTGTCCTTCTTCCACTTTAGATTCTCGGTGACATAGTGTGCAAACTCACCACATCTGAAACACTTGAACTTCTACAAGTCATTTTTCTTCTCTCCTCTTGATTTTTGTCCCTAAATAGACCCTTCTTCACCTTTCCCTTTCCTTCAAGGGCTACGTTTTCTTCTTCGTTCTCCACCATTAGTCCCTTGCTAATGTTGTTGATAGAACCTTCTACAAGACTAATCCTTATCTCCTCCTAAGTGAAGTTACTCCATAGGCGTTCCAAATCTAGTATCATATCTCGTCTAGTGATTCCCTGAAATAAAGTTCGCCATTCCTCGGTAAACTCGTTTAGATTTGTTCGCAATAGTTCATTATACAACATTGCAAGTTCGTCTTTGACTTCTTGAATCCTAGTGAGATAGGAAGTTACCCTCTCACCCTTCTGCATCTTGGTCATTCTCAACTTCTCCTTGAGAATCATTTTTTGATTCTCAGTTGGTACAACTTCACAACAGAATCCCACATGTCTTTTGTTGTATTATTGTTTGCAATATGTGGGACTTGTATTTTTTTTTTTGCAATTTGTGGGACATTGTGGTCCTTAACCCCATCTAGGACCATCCTCTTTTCTTTGGCCATATCCTTCTTTTACTCATGAAACTAGATAGGATCTATCATTTTAGCAACTATAGTTGTCATGAAGTCCTTCAAACCATCCTCATCCAATAGTAATTGCATCCTCGCCTTCCAGACGCCAAATTTTGAGCTTTTGTCATTTTTTTCCTGATCTCTGAGTCATGTTGTAGCCATATCTAGGAAACTCAAATAAACTGAAGAATTATACGCTGAAAAAATATTTCTCCTTCCAAAAACTCACTCGGCCTTATCTATGCTACACGCAATCCTATTGTAATGTGAAAATCTACTTTTTCACTTGCCTCTGATGTCCTTCCCAGAATTTGCACTACCTACTACTTCCATGGGGTAACTTGCTCTACCTCCCGAAAATCCTCTGTAATCTGGCACACGCACTGTTAACCCTGAAAATCGCACTAGATGGACTGAAAAGTCTTCTACGGAATTTTTTGGCTTTAAATTATGTCCTCCTTTCCTCCAACTAGAAAATTATAAACCCTCTAGAAATTCCCCCCATGTGTTTTTCTAACCCTGCCCTACGTTGATCTGCAACTACAAAACCCTTGCTACAAATATTATTTTTGATCAACTAATCTGCTCACTAGAAACCCTCTCCAACAAATCCATTTCTCCTTGCCATTGGTTTTGGGGCCAATCAAACTTTTCCTTCACCCTAAACTGGAAATCAATTTTCTTGCCTCTAGTAATTCACACTCTTGTATGGCCTGTGTAGATCTAGAAATAGTGCTTCATATCTCCCTATGAAACTAAACAATTTCTCCTCCTTTTTCCTTTGAGCCTTTGATTTGATCAACTGCCCTCTGATACCATTAGAAAATTCCTTAAACTGTAGCAACTGAGTATTATTTTCTTAACTTATGCAGTTATTTGTCACTATTAATTATTAACGACAAATTGAAAATAAACCACACTACAATTCTTCACAATAAAAAATATGATGCATAAATTAAAAAAAAAATGGTGGAACTAAGAAATATATGCACACACAAAAATAATGACACCATTATTTTTGGACAATTGTCCCAGGAAAAACCCCAAAAGATAAAATAGTGCAGTAGACTAGGGTTTTATTATTATGCATCCAATATAGAGAATTATAACTGGAAATCCTCCAGGAAATCCTCCAGCAGTTTATCTCAACTAGAAAATATACTAGGAAAATACTTTTCTCTCACAACTACTCGATCTGTCCCTCTGGAAAACTCGCATTTCCCAGCGAATTCACACTAATGGACTAGAAACACACCTTTCCTACTCAGATAAAAAATTTCTTCCTCCAGAATACCTCCAGATGAGTCATCCTGCCTCTCTCTACCTCTCGAAACAATTTTCTAGGCCTCTCGAGATAAGATTCGAGCTCTAGCTACTGAATCGATCCATCTCCCAGCAAATCGCACTCAAAAAATGGGCAACTCATGCTACATAATACATCCTCCCTATTGGATAATTTGGCCTTCCTTCCCTGACTCAAGAACTTGGAAAACCACTTGATAATTTCTCTAGAAATTCTCACTGCTACAAACCCTTGCTACTCTCCTTCCCTTGGATTGAACTACACCCTCGCTGAACCCTGTGAATTAGGGAATTCGATCTGCCTTGCTCACAACCTATAAACTATGTATTCTCCAAGGCCCTTCAACTTTCTCTTATAATATCTCGTTGGAGCATCAACAACGAAAATCTAATCATGAACAATGGCACAAATCATCTTAGACTTCGTCAAGTGACTTTTCTGGAAATATTTAGAGAAAAATCAATTTCCTCAATTAATGCCTATTACTTAATCAATTTTCCTAAGTTAGAATTAGGAAAAAAATTTATTATTGATCATTTAATTTAATTGAGGGGTTTATAAGTGTTTTCTCTTGAAACCTTTATTTGGATTTGGAGTCCTTGTGTTCCTTAACCTCTCTGATGCCTTATAGACTAGAACACTTTTATGATGCTACCATATCCATCAAAAACTAAAAATTTGCGTTGATGTAGATCTGGAAAAGGGTATTCTTGCTACAATCAACCTAATTCTGGAAAGTTGGTCGCATATTCAGGGAGTAGATTACAATCAACACCCTTCAAATGCACATTGTTCCACAAATACGAGCACTTCGCCTGCAACTTCCCCAAGAATCCAGAAGACCAAGAGAATCAAAATGATCAAGGAGAACATTGGAAACAAGATAAAAGGAGAAATTGAGCTAAGAAGACAATTCTAGATCCTCCACAGAAACAGAAGCAAGCCCATGAAAAAATCCCCCCACCCCCTCCCCCAGGGAAAATCATCAGATCTAGGGGAGGACACAAGCAGATTAGCCAATGAAGGAATCTTAGGTAATATGTTTGAAATGCTTGCATATGTAGAATAATAAGGGGAGATCCCTCACGAAGACCCCCCAATCGCAAAGGAGAATCTTATAAATATCTCCTCCCATGGCCCAATGGATGGATTAATGGTAGTCAGGTCCAACAAAAACCCCAATAATTTGACAGATTAAATCTCTAAGGAGGAGGAAGACTTCCTCTCCCCAAGAGAGGGAAAGGCCAGAGCTCCATTCATCAATTCAGCGGACGAAAAATCAGAAGTGGAAAAATAGAACGAGGTGGATCGTAGAACCAGAAGATTAGGGAGAAAATATAACATGGAAATTTGCAATGAACAAACAAAAAAGGAAAAATAACTGGGCCACTAATCAATGCTCAAAAACATCAAAATGGGCGATCAAGGAGGCAAATAAAACAAGAGAAGTTTGGGATTTGGCCAGGTCAAAGGGGCTCAGCACTCCAAAAATAAATAATGATTATTTTATCCTAGAATTGTAGGGGCTTAGGGACTGGAAAAAGAAGATTAGAAGTTAGATCCCTTATCAAGAAACAAAAAACCTCGATAGCCCTCCTCTAGAAAACCAAACTTGAACACCAAGAAACATTAGCTCAACACTATTGAATATGGAATAGAAGTGGTATATATTCAATAAGTGCCTAAGGTGTGTTTGGAGGCATTTGCACTCTTTGGGATCATTCCCGAGTTTAGCTCCTAAACTCCTCTCAAAACATTCATTGGTTGGCCACCTCATTTTTGGACCTCGCTTAGAATCAGTTATGCTTTATTGTTATTGTTTACATGCCTATTCATTTTCAGGAGAAATAAGAATGTTGGGCCTCACTCCATTCCCTTGTGGATTCTGAGTTTGGGGCTTATGGCATCTTTGGGGGCGATTTCAATACAACTCTAAATAACTAGGAAAATAAAGGAGGAACTATAGTTAGACACCCTTTCCAAGAACAAATGGAAGATTTAATTTATCATGCTAAACTTATGGATATAATTATAGAAATGCTAATATACACTTGGAGCAACAAATGAGTTAGTCCTAATATTATCACTACTAAGATTGATTGTTTCCTTATTTGAGATGATTATCTTCGTTGCAATATTCTAGCCAAACCTCTTATATCGCCTTGGAACAATTGAGACCATCATCCCATCAAATTCAATATCCCCTCTCCCACAAACTATGGCCCTATTCCTTTCATATCAATCCCATCTTGATCCAGAGCCCTAATTTCTGTGAGGTGGTCATGCAGTCCTAGTGCACTAGAGTTTAAGGTAGTCCCATTCGGATTTGGGAATGTTTAAATTGTAACTAGTGCCAGTCTTCATAATGTAACATAATTTATCATTTATTATATGCATTATATTATTATTTTATTTTGGTCAAAGCATGTTCCTCATGCTTAAAGAGTCAAAAAATAATTTATTATGAGTCGAAATAAATTTTATTTGAGTCATGTCCCATTTGGACATTTATAAGAAAAGAAAATTTGATTTTTTGTTCAGTCATAAGTCCACCAAATAAGCAAGTTGGCCCTCCTTGGAACAAATCAGCCCAGTTCTCCAATAGAAACCTATTCGACCTCCTAGACAGTATATATATATATATATATATATATATATATATATATATATAATAGACACCTATTCGACCTCCTGGACAGTATATATATATATATGAGGCAGTTCGACTCATTTGGAAGTTCATCCATGTACATAATAACAAGGAGTACATTTGAACCATACAAAGGAGAACAAAGAGTAGAATTCAAAAGAGATAAAATGGAAGTCAAAGGAGAAATAAATATTCTTTCTTGACCGAATTTTTAGACCTTCCACAGCTCGTACATGTGAACAGGACGAATTTTTCTATGCTACTGCAAGTCCGAAATTTCAGGGGTCGAAATTTCTCCTTTGACTTATTTGACCTATGTTGACTTTGAATTTGGAGGGAACTTGGAGGAGGGTTGGACTTGGATATCTAATTTTGATCTGATTCTATAAGAGAAGGATGGTTGGGTTTTCCCCCTTCTAGGGTTTTGCCATGGCTTGGAGCCTAATTTTGGTGTCTCTTGTCTCTTTGTTTTCTTGAAATATTGAACATTTGTATGATTTTTTGATGAAGAACACTTAAGAAGTAATAAGAAGACATTAAACATTCACAAGTAATTATCAAGAGGAATCAACCCTTATCTACCCTATACTTGGTTTCTCAACAAGGAAACCAAGTAAAAAAGGTTAAAAATTTGTATCAAAGCCCGAGTGAAATCCTCCAAACAAGCAAGCGAGGTCATGATTCAAGAAGTTGAAAAATAAATTGAGGTCCTTCGTTCCTCTATGGAGGAAGATTCGATCTTGAAGGAAACAATATTACAAGACAAGATTTTTTTTGACAAATAGCACTCTATTTTGAATCAAGAAGAAGAGCAATGTAGACTTATGTCTTGAAGCTTGTGGCTCCAAGGAGGAGACCGTAATGCAAAATTCTTCCACAAACAAGGAAAAAACAAGGAGAGGAAAATAAGCATTCAAGAGATTGAAGTGAATGGATCTAAGATAAATGACTTCCAACAAATAAATAATGCAGTGGTGGACTTCTTAAAAAATATTTACTCTCATTAGGACCCTCCCTCCAAGGAAGTGGAATGAGACATGTTGGAACACATGCCCCATGTCATCGTTGAAGAAATGAACATAAGACTCACTCTCCTGCCCTCAGAGGAAGAAATCCCTTCTCCTTTCACCTTGACAAAGCCCTTGGATTAGATTGGTTTTCAAGTCACTTCTATCAGTGCTTTTGGGGAATTATTAAAAGATATATTTGCAGAATTATCAAATATTCGATGAAGAATTGTTGCATGGGAGGAGGAATCAATTCGTCATTCCTAACTTTAATCCCTTAATAAAGTAACCCCTCCTTATTACACATATTTAGACCAATCCCTTTGTGCAATGTCTCCTATAAATTAATCTCCAAAAAAAATCCTGAACAATTAAAGCAATTCCTTCCTAGGATAATATCTAGGAATCAAGGAGGCTTTATCTTAGTTAGACAATTTTTTGAAAACATAATTCTTGTGAAAGAGGCCATACTTTTCATCAGAGGGAGGGGGGATAAAGGGTATCAATTTAGACATGGAAAATGCCTTTGACCGAGTCAAGCATGACTTTCTCTTTAAAATTACGAGCATATTTGGCTTCAACAGTACCTTCATTCAGTGGATATCAATTTGCATTAGTTCCCCTCAGATCACTCCCATGATCAATGGCAGGGTCTCTGAGTTTTTCAGACCTCTAAAGGGTAGCGCCAAGGATGCCCTTTGTCTCCTTTCTTGTACATCCTCGTAGTGGACTCTTTAAGCAGTAGACTTGAGCACAAGCGTAACATGGGGAGTCTCCTTAGCTTGCTCCTCAACCACCAAAAGTGCCAATCATGCTCAATCCGTAGGTGACGCCATCTTGCTTGGTGGGACCTCGATGACAATAGATAGACACTTCAAAGTAGTTTTGGATAATTTATTGGAAACCATAGGAGGTCTTACCAACTCAACCAATCCCATATTTACACTTGGAGCATCTCTACAGACCTGTGTCTTCATATCGGTGCAATATTTGGATTCAATATATTAAACAATGTAAGGACTCTAAGTACCTAGGGATCCCAAAATGCTTCAAATATCTCTCCTATCAAGTTTGGAAATCAATCATTTCAAAGATCAAAAATAAATTGGAGTCGTGGGGAGCCCGCTAGATCACCCTTGTGGATTGAATTTCTCTAATTAAATCAGTTATGTCAGTCATTCCTCTATACCAGTTCTTTGCCCTACTGGCTCCAAAACACATCTTGCAATCTTTGGGGATGGTCGTCCGCAAATTTCTCTTGGAAGGAAGCAATTTCTCCACAAAAAATTTCCATTTGATAAATTAGGCCACAATTCGAACTCCCAAAGACCATGGAGGTTGGGGATCAGAGATCTAGCTCTCATGAACCAGGCAATGGGGGGGGGAATTGGCTTAGAAAATGAAAACGAACAAGGAATTTTGGTGGGTAAAATTCCTCTCAAGCAAATATGAACAGACAAGTAGAAAAATTTAGGGTGTTCCATTACACCTCTACTCCCCCGCTTGGAAGTTGATCGTGGCCTTGTCAGATTTGATTAATATACACCTTAGCTAGACTCCTGGAAATGGATCTTCAATATACCTTTGGATTGATTCAATTCTAAATCGTCCCCCTCTTCTCATCTTTGATGACTTGGGGCATCTTCAACAATTCCTTCCCATTCAAGAAGGAACACTTGCAAGTATTTCTAAATGGAAAGGATATGGCTCCTCGGAAGATTGGAATTTGGAGAACATCCCTCCCAATCTCTCGTGTCTGGTGGATCTTCTCAAATCTCACTTGTCAAGTTGTGCACTGCTAATATAAGAGAGAAAGAGAAGTTAGGGTTGAAGGCACGCTCATACACAATAAAGGCTAGCTACGAAGATTTACTTTTTCCTCCAATTTTTTTGCTAAGATCATCCACATGGAGAAAGATCTGGAATAATAATGTTATTCCCAAGGTAAATAATTTTTGGTGGACCCTTATTCATAGAAAAAAATTATTGTCGAGAACCTCAAAAAATGAGGGATCTTTGGCCCCTCCCGATGCCTTCTATGTAAATAGCCCTCTATGTAAACAGCATGAAGATTCCATCCCCCATCTCTTTCTCTCCTACCCTTACTCCTCTCAGGTATGGAGTGGTAATTTTTCCTCCCACCTTGTAAATCCCTTGGACCTCCCAGCCTTCATTAACTACTGGCACAAGCATTACTTTGGTTTATTGAATGAGAAACCTTATCTGAAGTGGATATGGTGTTCGCTCCCAAAATTCATTTTTTGGTAAATTTGGTTTTACAGGAATAGTGCCACTTTCAAAAATATTTTTTATAGATTCTAGACCCACTACCATGAAATCTCTCTCACTAAGTTCATAATTCAATCTGACAAGACTAAAGGATCGCAACTCATCTTTATATGATGAAGGACCTTCTAACAGTTTCTCAAGTCTCAAGTTTCTCAAGTTTTTCAAAAATAGCAGGAATGAAAAATCCCGAAGTGTGGGAAGCTCCTTGCTCTGATAAGGCATTCATGGCCGGAAAAGATGGTTGGAATTGGCCTCCGACAAATCAAATTTTTGAGAAGCAGATCCACAGAGATAAATTTGTTCATACACAGAGCATCAGACACAACCTCAAGGGAATTCTGGGTCCAAGTATGTGAAAGCTTCAAGTTTGGTTTGCTTTCATGGGGTGGAGTGCCCTCAGTCCCCGCAGAACATATAGCTTTGTTCTTGAGATCGCAATTCTTTGCTTCTCTTTGGCGTTGCACAGTCCAAATCTTGAATTGGTGGCTAGATCGCTCTTACCAGTAGCAGTTGAAGTTGTAAACACCTGCTGAAACCACTTCAAATTGCGCAAACATCCTTCTCTCCTCGGTATCGTGAAAGGCCTGCAATTTGAGGATTCCTCCTTATTGCCAGTGACAACTCCAGTCTTTCTTTCAACTCAAAGGGCCAGTTGTGCATCCGTGGACCTCCCTAATCGAGCTCGTAGCCATCTCAGGAAATAAGGAATTTCTCCTCGTCATTGTGACATTCAACCTTCACCTAAGCTCACTCACCAAGCACTTCACCATTGGATAGAGAGCATTGTGTGGTGGGGACGGCCCTTCAACTACTTGAAGACCATGGCGGACTAGGACACACCCTCCTTTGGCTCTGAGGGCCCGTTTCCATTCCCTTTATGCCCTCACCCCCATATCAAAGGAAACTAGGAAATAGAGAACTCGGGAATCAAGTGAACCAGCAGTCAGATCATATCCTCTTCCTCCACGAATAACTTTAGCAGCAGAAAACAAAAATATGCCAATTATAAGAAGAAATGTATTGGTTCTAATGCCATTACGTTGATCTAAATGCTCAGATAAATGTGGATGTGGAGCGCAGCATAGCTAGTAGTACACCAGAGGGACCCTTGGATAAAATATCAACCAACCCGACAAGTTAATCCATGACTACACAATACAAATGTGTCTTGGTCTGCGGACAATTTTGTAGAATTTACAGTTGTCGCAATCTTTGCCTTATTTATAAACGGTAAGCAAGTAGAATTGGTTTTTGAATCTCCTTCAAAGATGCATTTTGAAGTTGTAGCATCTATGCATTACTTGTAAAAATCTCTGGTTTTTGTGTTGCATTTCAGGCGGAGAGTTGATGAAAATCCTACTCAGCCGGTATTTTTTAAAAAAACCTCTTGTTGGATATTTATTTGCCATAGGACATGTGTGAATCCATGAATGCTACTTACATGGCATGTGATAATAATTTATCACTTGGTATGATGAATGTGTTAATGATATATTGAATACTAAAACTGGCAAACAGGAGGTGTTTCTTTGCATTCACCATTTCCCTTATGGTTATTTCTATGGGTAACTTGAGTATAATGGACTTAGAAACTTTTGTGGTTATTCTTTTGTGCTAGATATTGATGCTTCCTTATGGAAAAAGGCACTAATTGATCAATCTCTATACCATCAAACACAATTCCTTTATCAATTGAGTCTCAACTTCCATCAACTCTCCATGGATCTGCCCCTTGCACAATTGACGTGACCACTATCTATACCATCAAACACAATTCCTTTATCAAATGAGTCTCAACTTCCATCAACTCTCCATGGATCTGCCCCTTGCTCAATCAAAGACATGTTGCCTTTTGCGAAACTAGTATAACTCCAACAAAGGTGTCATTTTAGTTTGGTCTAAGCAAATGACATTATTAGATGTGTGGGAGTGTTGAGTGATAGCTGAGATAGAGATACAATTATGAAAGATAACAGTGATATGATTTTTGAAATGAGCTTTAAATGATCTACTAATTTGACTTATGTATGATTTTTCACATGAATAAGGAATTTCATGAATTCCTTGGCCAAGCACAAGGTTAGATTTATCCCTGGCTACTATGAATAATTGTTTAAGGGTTTTATCGCTTTGAATTTTTTATATTATTAGTTGGAATCCTCTTTTAAGATTCTCTTGTTGGATATTTATTTGTCATAGGACATATGTGTGAATCAATGAATTTTACTTACATGATATATGATAATAATTCATTTACTTTGTATGATGTTATATGGTGAATGTGTTTTTCCATAGGAAAAAAACAAAGATGCATTCAAAATAGATATCATATGGTGAATGTGTTAATGATGTCTTGAATCCTTATACTAGCTAATAGGAGATGTTTCCTGGAACTCACCATTTCCCTAATGATTACTTCTATGGGTAACATGAGTATAATGGATTTAGACACCTTTGTGAGTTTCTTGTTGTGCTAGACATTGATGCTTACTTATGGACAAAGGCATGGCCATCAAAATTGACATGGCCAGTACCTTTGATACCATCAAACATTCTTATTTAAAGTATTGGAGAAATTTTTCTTTCACAATTCCTTTACCAATTGGATCTCAATTTGCATCAACTCTCCATGGATCTTTTTTTTCAAGACGAAAAAACTTTGTTTCTATTAAAAGAGAAGTTTATGTATCTCCTTGTCCCTTTTTCACAAAATCAAACAGCATGAAAACACACGACACTGAAAAATACAAACACAAAAAATAGAGGAGGGACTACGAGTCCAGATCAAAAAAAAATACATCTTTGGGTCTCCTATCCACTAATTACCCATAGAAGAAAAAAAAAGCTAAGTGACTAAGCCTATTTCACAAAATAATCCATATATGGACACTTCCTTTTGTCCAGAACCAAATATACAAAAAATAAAAATAAAAATGTTCATCCACAATCTATCACCTAGCATCGTCGAAAAGAAAATTTCAGCATAGAAGATGACCTCCCTCAAATGTCAATCTCCCCTAACCTTTGAAAAATGCCCCTGCAGAAAATAAAGTAATAGATCTTACATGGGCCTTGAACGCACCTCACCTTAAATAGTGCATTTGCCTCTGCGATTTGTTCCCAATAGAGGTGAGACAGAAATCCTAGAGAAGGATAGATCAAAGGTTGAATCCTACTCATCCAATGAGTGAGTTTAGGAGCACCTAGAGAGGATTTCTGATTTTCCCATTCGACAGTCACCTTAGAGTCACCATAGATATCAATCTCATCAATGTCCAACCATTTTGAACAGAAGAGAGAGCCCCATAGAGCCAACATATTTGCTCTAGTATTGGTTTCGCTTTCGCAAAACTTGAAAAACTCCCCAGGACTCAATGGTATAAGCATTCCACCACCACACCTCCCAGCTAAGCACAGCCCATCAAAGAAGCCAACCTAAAATATGTTCCAAACATCCTTTAAAGTAATTTTGCGCTGAGAAATGTTTTCTTTGAAAGGACCCTTATCCATGAAGAAGGTAGTGATCTCTATCCCGATACTCGTGACATCTGGCCCTCTCTGGGCAAAAATTGTGGCATTTGCCCCCTTGCTCAATCAAAGACCCACTGCGTTTTGCCAAGCTAGCAGGGGACTACAACAAAGGTGTCATTTTAATTTAGTCCAAGCAAATGAGATTATTAGATTTCTGGGAGTGTTCAGTGATAGTTGAGATACATATACAATTATGAAAGATGTTAGCTATATGATTTTGGAATGGACTTTAAATGATCTACCAATTTGACCTATGTATGATTTTCCACGTGACTAAGGTATTTCATAAACTCCTTGGCCAAGCACGAGGTTAGATTTATCCTTGGCTATTATGAATAATTATTTAAGGGTTTTATGGCTTCGAGTGTTTTATATTATTAGTTGAAAACCTCTTTTAAGATTCTCTTGTTCGATATTTATTTGTCGTAGGGCATATGTGTGAATCAATGAATGTTACTTGCATGGCGTATGATAAAAATTCACCACTTGGTATGATGTTATGTGATGAATGTGTTATTGACGCATTGAATCTTTAGACTAACTAATAGGAGGTGTTTCCTTGCGCTCACCATTTCCCTTATGCTTACTTCTATGGGTAACCTCAATATAACAGAGTTAGACACCTTTGTGATCTTCTTGTTGTGCTATACACTGATGTTTCCTTCTGGACAATGGCATGGCCAATGCCTTTGATAGTATCAAACATTCTTGAATTTAAATTATTGGAGAAATTTGGCTTTCACAATTCCTTTATCAATTGGGTCTCAACTTGATACAACTCTCCATGGATTTTCCCCTTGCTCAATCGAGACCCACTGCCTTTTGCCAAACTAGTAGGGTACTCCAACAAAGGTGTCATTTTAGTTTGGTTCATGCAAATGAGATTATTATATGTGAGTTTTTAGTGACAGTTAAGATAGAGATACAATTATGAAAGATGTTAAATTTATGATTTTGATTTTTGAAATGGACTTTAATGATCTACCAGTGTGAGCTATGTGTGATTTTCCACATGAATAAGGAATTTCATAAACTCCTTCGTCAAGCACGGGGTTACATTTATCCTTCGTTATTATGAATACTTGTTTAAGGGTTTTATGGCTTTAAGTGTTTAATATTATTAGTTGGAATCATATTTTAAGATTCTCTTGTTGGATATTTATTTGCCATAAGACGTGTGAATCAATGAATGTTACTTATAGCATATGATAAGAATTCATCGCTCGGTATGATGTTATATGATGAATGTGTTAATGAGCATTGAATCCTTAAACTGACTAATAGGAGGTGTTTCCTTGCACTCACCATTTCCCTTATGATTACTTCTATGGGTAAATCGAATATAATGGACTTAGACACTTTTGTGATTGACACTTTTGTGATTTTCTTATTGTGCTAGACATTGACGTTTCCTTATGGACAAAGGCATAGCCATAAAAATTGGCATACACCATTTCCCTTATGGTTACTTCTATGGGTAAATCGAGTATAATGGACTTAGACACCTTTGTGATTTTCTTATTGTGCTAGACGTTGATGTTTCCTTATGGACAAAGGCATGGCCAATGCCTTTAATAGCATCAAACATTCTACACTTTGCTCAATTGAAGACCCACTACCTTTTGCCAAGCTAGTATGGGACTCCAACAAAGGTGTCATTTATCTCTATACTTGCACATCCTCATGGCTTAGTCCCTAAGTCAAATTTTGGCATCATAACAACAATCAATCCGAGCACCTTCTAGGTATCACAATCATTTGAGGGGTTAAAGGTTGAACCATTTTCATATTGCATGCAATACCATTAGTTTGGGTGGTGCCTCAACAATCATCGCATGTTGCTTCAAGATGGTTCTTGATCTCTTTCTTCATGTCTTAGGGGGCAAAATGAATAATCAAAAAAGACAAATTTATGCTGGAAACATCAGCACAACTAATCTTTAGTCAAATTGTAAGAAGACTCTCCTTCTGCTTTGAAAGAAATCAAATTGTAAGAAGACTCTCTTTCTGCTTTGAAAGAAATCAGAAGTCCCTTGCTTATGTAAGGATGCCTTTATGCCTAACTTCCTCTTCATCCCCTTTATGGCAAAGAGTACTAGACAAGATCAAGGCAAAGTTTAAATAAAAAACCTTATGATAGGGATTAAAATCTCAAACCAAACAATTTCATTTAATTAATTGGGACACAATTCGTGCTCCCAAACAGAGTGGACGACTTGTAATTAAGGATCCAATTTACATGGATCTAACAATGGGAGCCGAATTTTTATGAAAGAGAATTTTTAGGAGACAAAGCTTGGTGGAAACAAGTCATGCTCAGAAAATACTTGTCAAGATCTCACATTCAATGTCTTGACACTCAATCTCAAAATCCGTGTTCTCATATCTAGAGCTTGTCCTGAAGGCAACATTTCTAGTACTCCAAATAGAGCGTATGTGGATTCTTAGGAATGGCCATCTGATTCGATTCAAACAACATTCTTGGTAACCCTCCAGCATTATGTCCCTATTCTTCATGGACTTTGTTAATGGTCAAAACATTAATGGAATTTTTTATATCTCTAGTTGAGGTGTTTGTTGGTCTCAAAGGTGTTTCAACAACACCCCTGAACATCTCAATGATTCTAATCCACTCATGAAATCTACCTCAAGTGGTTATGCTCCATGCTCTCGCAAGAATGCAGATCACAAAAGTTGAGTTTTTCCTCCTACATTATTAAAACTAGGTATGAACATTTGATTACTAACTCTCAACTTCCTCAAAAAGAGGACATCTAGGAGAAATTTGGCATCCAAGTACCTAAGATAAATATATTTTGCCAGACAATGGATCATGTCAAAATTCTAACGGATAATCAAATCAAAAAAGGAAACGTTGTGCCTTACAAATGTCATCTATTCTCCTCCAACAATAAAACAACTCATCAATTGTTCCTCAAATGCCATTTCACCAAGCAAGTTTGTAATTTTGTGTTGTTAACGGCCTTACCCAAAAGTTCGTATCCTGAAAAATCTGGCTAACAAGAGATAGAACTATCTCGCAAGAGTCGTTGATGCCCCCTATATATGTAGCTATCAAGGCCCACGCACTTGTGCTAGAACATTTGGTCAACAAAGGAAATTCAATCTAGCAAGTCTAAAATGTTTGGATGAGGATCGTTTGTGGGCATCTTTGCAACAAGGGTACACCCCAAAGTCTTACCCTCCCAATCCACCCATAAGGATCACATCTTCACAGAATGGTATGAACACATCAGAAATCACATAATGGAGAAAAGAGAAAATTGTCATTTATTCTTTGATGGAGCTTATAAAGGATACTGAAGGATGGTAGGTGTTGTCAACGTTCTTTATAGCCCTGGGTGGATTCTAAAATGCAATTATGCATGGAGCCCTAAAATGCTAGGAAAACATGTTGATATCTCAAAAAAATGTTATTGGAGACTCCAATTTAATAATCAAGCTTCCAGTCACAAATCTTCTGGACTCCAATTCCATATCTAATCTCCCAGTGCTCCAAATACAATGGGAGGGTATATCTTAGACACTCCAAACAAAATGGGCAGGAGAAAAGGCCTACCAAGCAGAGTGTTCTCTTAAATGCCCAAAAGCCCAAAAGATATAACGGTACGGAGAAACCTCATCATCAACCTTGTAACCTTGGATGTCATTTTCTAACCAACTTTCTAATCTTCCAATGATCCAGATACCTTCTAACCAACTTTCTAATCTTCCAATGCTCCAGATACAATGGGCGAGTATATCTTAGACACTCCGAATACGATCGCCAAGAGAAAAGGCCTACCAAGCAAAGTGTTCTCTTAGATGCCCAAAAGATATACCGGTAAGGAGAAAAGGTGTCCTCGTAATACCCAAAAACTAGCGAAGTACACCAGATTCAAACGAATATATTGAACTAATCCCCTATTTTGCCAAAAACAAAACAAACAAAAAAAGGATGTTGTTATGACAATTAAATTATAAGCATAAAATTATATTTTAACTGCTAATTGTTACATGTTTTGTTAACTAATTTTCTTTCGCATGCAACTATCTATCGAAATTAATTATAAACTCACTACTTGGTTTTCGAGTAATATTGGAAATTAATTATAAACCCTCTTTTACGTTTAGTATATGGCTGTCGAATATGTGAATCAGAAAACTTGTCACAAATGAAATAACTACCTATTCATTCATTCCGCGTTTTTTGTACCGTCTGTGAGCATCTAATGTGGTCATCTAAACATTTAATGGCTACTCGCAGTTAGGGTTTTTTTAAGAAAACTTGTAACAGATGAAATATTCATTCAGCATTTAACATTTAATGGCTACTCGCAGGTACGGTTTTTTTTAAGAAAACTCGTAACAGATGAAATATTCATTCAGCATTTTTTGGATCGTCTGATGATCTAGATATTTATTTTGAGTACTCACACTTGGTTTTTTTCCATAAATAAAAAATTTACATCACTTTTTTTTTTGGTCCATTTTAATACTTATCCAAAGTTATATTTTTTACTCCATTTTAATATTTAATAGAAGATCCGAAGTCATGGATGTAAACGTGGTTCAAATATATTTGAAACTAAAAGATAAATAAACATAGCTCGTTGGGTGGTTTTGAAATTGTACAGCAACTACAACCCCCGCTAAAATAACCATGGAAATCTAATGGTGTGAATTTAAATATATGGCCCATTTTCCACTATAAATTTGGTTTTATTAGTCTTGAATTTGTAGGAAGAACTTATTCAAAATGCCACGAAGCTTTGATGTCAATGTCATATTTTCACACCGACACCTGCCCAGTCTTGATCTTGCTTTTCAACCATGCAAAATCACACCGAGCCATCCTGATTATGTCTTGCATCAAAAAAAAATAACCTGAACTTACATAACGAATGGTCGCACATCAAAGAAAGAGACTATACAAATTGTTAGCTATGAAGATTTTTTAACAAACAAACGTGCAGCAACTTTCTTTCGTACCATTACTTTCGAATGGTTATTCATTTATATTTCCAGTAAGATTCCAATAAAATTCAGGTGTTGACGAGCTAATGCTAAGATGTGCAAAGCACAGCCCAACATAATGAAGCACAAGGGATCGAGGGCATTGAAAGTGACAGCAACTTACAGTTACGGAACCGGTGAAACTACAAACTGTTCTTTAAATTGAAGGATTGCAATTTACTTGGGACGACATCAGCTTACCACGATATTACAGATTTTAGGCAACATTTGTGTCCATTCCTTTTCAGTGAAATAAGCAATTTCACCGGCAGGGACTTGCATTTTAAAAGCCCTCTAAAAAAAATTGCAAATTGCTCTCATACAATACCAGAAGTTATCAACACGCAAAGATAGCATACAGCAACTTCCATATAAAGAAGAACAGTAGAATCCTTTTCACACGCAAAGATAGCATGCAGCAACAACTTCTAAATAAAGAACAAAAGTAGAATATTTTTCACACATCCACATTAAATATGGTAAAACAACATCAATGATGGACCTCCAAGAAGTGCATCTTCTATACTCTTTTACATCACAACTCGGTCATGACCCAACAATGTAATGTCCCCAATGGATTAATTGCCTGTGGAAGCATCTTCTATACCCTTTAAAATCACAGCTCAGTCATGACCCAACAAAGTAATGTCCCCAATGGATTAATTGCCTATGGGAGGAAGAAGTAAACCTATCCAACCCCGTAGGCTATAGTCTTGATAAAGGGGGAAAACACAACTATCCAATATTTGGGACAACAGTGAATTAATTTTGGGTTTATCCAAAGTTTGAGACATTGGATATGAGAAACCCCATATGAGGGAATCTGTAAATAAAGGAGTTGCAGTCACATTTTCATAACTGATTTGGATTTTATATCTCTGTTCTCTTGAGCTGAGGCTCGGAGAGTTTAAAACCCCTTCTTGATTAGTTTTGGTGTCGGTGATCCCACCTTGATTAGTTTCGGTGGACGTGATCTGACCCTGCCTAGACACCTTGCTTCCCTGTTCTGGCAGAGCATTGGAGCAATTCTGGTCTAGTTCCAAGGATTGACAATTTGTTCATGTTCTGCAACAGCATTTCTTCTTGAACAACTCGAATCAGTACAGCACAGCTTATTCTTAGCAAGCACAAGGATGAGAACGCCATCTCTGGAAAAACACCTAATTAAGCAACTGTAATCACATCGAAGTGCCCTGAGGCTGATGTTAAGAGAATAAAACACAGCGGCTGGTGTTGGTGCTAACAGTGGCATAGATTTGGAGGCCGCAGCCAAAGGGCCAAAATTTTCTGTACAACCAGATTTGGAGGCTGCAGCCACATGGACGATTTTTTCTGTACAGCCGCCCTGTTTCAAACCTCATAGACAGTGAGTTGAACATACTACTTTCTAAGCTGCAGAACCCTCAGGAAAAGCAGCTCGGGCACCTCTTCGGTGGATCGTTTTCAGGACACAGTCAGACTATGGTGCAGTATGCCTGAATAGTATAACAGAGTTAATTTACCTCACCTGGATCTGATTTAATAGCATAGTTGCAGTGGAGTCTAGTTTTCTAAATTGCGGAGATTGCAAACAGTGTTGTACTGGTGGATCTTAGATACTTTGCTGTTCAGTGTTGTACTGGGGGATCTTAGATACTTTGCTGTTGTGGACTTCTGTGGATTTGTTGAAGAATCATAATTAGTGCCTAATATAGTCAGAACTATACTGTGCATCATGGCCGAGTATGTGCTTTGTTTCATTGGACATCACAACCCTAATCTACTTTAGTTGTAGAAGAATTATATTACTGTTAAAAGATCCTTTATGATCATGCATTACATAAGATGAATGCCTATTGTTTGATGATTAAATGAATGTGCACTGCTGTGTATGTCTTTTTCCTGATTTACTGGAAACCCTAGCCAAAATAGAAATCCTAAGCGCAAAAAAATACTTAGGACACTACAGGCAAAGCATGCAACTAAGAGCAGCATTATATGGTAACTCCATGTCTAACCTTACAACCACTTTTAAGATGCAAGATGCAGAATTTATTCAACTGCTTAAACAGTATACAAAGATAAAATGGGATTTCTCAATTTCATCATGCAAAATGTCTCATTGTACAAGTACTTTGCAATTGCATTAATACAAACATGCTCAAGCATCACCATAGCATGCCAGCCAATTTGGCAAACTACCACTGAAACATCTACAAAAATTACAAATCTCAGGTTGTAAACCATATTTTAAGATGAGCAGGAAAAGTGAAAAGCAAGAATTAAAAATATTACCAGCCGCCTTGCTAATTGAAGACCAATAATGTAATTTTTCATACACTCTTCCCACTAGAGAGATAAATCACATTTAAACTGTCAAATAAATGGTAAATATAAGATAGACTAGCATTAAGGTGTCTATCGAAACTCCCAAGCAGCTCAAAAATGTTTGGAATTGCAAACACTACAATGGTACCAAGACCACTGTAAAATGATCAAAATATATAAACTTAGAAGTTCTAACATAATACTTCTCAAAAATGAGAATCTCAAAACCTAAGTTTTGTAAAGAACCATCTATTCTTCCCCGCCTTGAACCTCTCCTCAAAGGAAGCTTTTACTCCCTAACAAACAAACAAAACCAAAATCAGGCATCTGCAGTTATAAAGATCAAAATATACAATAACGGAACAGCTTCATTATGAGACACTTAAAGTTGAAAGCGAAAGAAGTGGTCAATATAAAAGCAAGTGCAATATAAACATCCGAACTAATACAAGATGAGAAAAAAGCTAAAATATATTGCAAATTTCAATGATATATAACAATGAAATGCAATCCAAAACCCCCAAAACATCACATGGATAAATATTTAATATTTGTTGCAAAGATATTCTGTAAATTAACGTAGTTTGAACTTTGAACGTCATGAATGGTTCTACAGAAGTGAGTTTAATGTGAATCTAGCCACTGGTGCTTTAAATACAGAGAGAGGGTACATTTATCACACGTAAGACCCTCTGTTGACTATGGCTGACAGAAAATATCTATGGAAACTTATAAAACTTGGCTTTAATCACGCATTAGACACTATTGAATATGGTTAACCTTTGTTAAAAGAAGGGGCCTCAACCTAACAATGAACGAAGTCCCCCACTCCCACCACCTCTCACACCTTAATAAATATCAACATCTGTTCTTCCTACAACATTCAAAAGGCCTACAATATTCAAAAGGGGCAATCCCACTTTAACTAATATATATTACTATAGTATATCATTTTATGTTCTTGTTGATCTATATTGATTACAATTATACAAGGAAAGGAAGCCTGCCTCTTAAAAGGGGGACGAAGGAAAGAAGCAGGGAGGAGTGTACAACTCAATTGACTTTGCATTCAATATGGGAAAAAAATTCTAAGAAAATGGATTGGATCAGAAATCTAGAATGAACCACTGAAAATCCACAAGTCCAACTATAACATGACTGGTTAAGCACAGAAAAAGCATGGTGACAAGACCCTCAAGACTTCTCATTCAGTGGGGGGGGAGGGCTGAATTGAATCATTACTATTAGTATTATTATGGCTGTATGCAGTTGGATGGTTAGAAACAAAGGGGCAAAAAAACATATGAAACACTCAATCTATATAGTGATTGTTGGATTCATGGAATACCTCGTCTTGATGTTCAGATAAAGAAGGATATGTAATCTGCCAAATGAGGAAAATACCATTGACGGAACCAATACAAGATGATCAAGAAGACAAAAATAAGTTAAAAATTATGGACACTCCCGAAATTGATTACGAACAGGATTGATGAAATCAGCGTTCAAACAAATATACCAAAGCATTCATTGGTATGGCACATTTTCCCGTCGTGTAGTACAGCTGAACTCAATAAACACAAGAACTTGCAACCAACTACATCAAAACATTAGAGGTTCCAGGGAGGAGATAGATTCAGTGGTGAAGGTAAATAGAGTGTTTGGCCTTCAACGAGGGCTATATTATACGTATGGCATGTTCCACCAATAATGCCTAAGTTTTAAAAGTACAAGGCGGCAAGCAAATCCCAGAAAATTTCTCGTGAAATAGATACCGATATCGCCTGACATTTCAAATGAAAAACGAAGATTTGAGGTGGGCTACTAATTTGTCAAGGGTTGAGAGAAAACATGGTGGCCATTAAACTCTGCATCGCATTTCTCCAGCTAACTAAGATCCGCTAAATGAAACAACTGCTTATTTTCTTGAACCCTAAAATCTGATCCCTTCCATCTAAATCCCTTACCAAGCAAAACGCTCGTCTGGAGAAACAAATTAATTAAAAAAATAAGAACAAACCCACTACAGAGGGACAATAAACATAAAACATACGGCATACCTTTAGTGCCGCCACCTTCTTATCGCGTGTCTCCAGTTTATCGAAGGTAACAACATTCTTCAAATCCACATCCAAACTATACCTGTTGGTCCCGTCAACACAACGAAAATCCCAACATCATACTTAAAAGAGCTGGACATTACAGGGCTTCGGCAATACACACGTATAGGAGGAGTTGGGCAAAACATAAGAGAACAAGGGAGGGATTTCTTACCTGGTGGGCATGATGTGGTTGTAGTTAACAACCTTAATAAAGGCCTTCAGCCTTGATTTCTTCGCCGTTTTCTTTGCAGAATCTTTTCTAATGACCTGAAACAGCGAAAATACAGAGCAAACCCGGGTCATGTAACCTCTCAAAAATTAAATCTCTGAGAATGCAGTTTTTGTCCATTATAGGATTTATCAGCACCTTCTTAGGGTATTTCGCGATACCCGCTACAAGGCAGTGACCATATGCTCGTCCGGCAGTGCCATCGTCGTAGGTTTTAATGATAACAGCCTTCCGACCTGCGAAGCGGCCTTGCAAGAGAACGACAACTTTGTTTTGCTTCAGAAACTTCACCATTCTCGCTGATCAACCTCCGCCCACTTCTGCTCCTCCTCTTCTCTGCCTCCTCCGCTCTTCTGCTTCAGGGCGTTTGCTCTCTAGCAAACCCTGATAAGCGAGATTTCAATATAAATTCAGGTCCGGTCTTTCGGGCTTTTGCTAAAACCCTAATTTCTAAAGGGTAGAGAGTTTTGGTCACAAATTAATATTACCTTGAGGCTAGTTTTTATTTTGTTAGCAGTATTGTAACTTTGCCCCTTTGAAAAAAAAAAAAAAAAATATTGTAACTTTACCCCTTTGAAAAAATTTGTAATTTTACCCAAGTTTCACAACAATGGTGTGAAGGAAAGAGGAGTGTTCATCGATATGCGAACACCTTATAATGGGTGAATGGAAATGTGAAATAGATTTGTGGGTGAATGGAAATGTGAAATAGATTTGTGGGTGAATGGTAGGATGAGGCAAGGAGGAGTTTGTATTAGGTTTAGTATTATGAGGAGGAAGAATGCAAAGTTGTGATTGAAAAAGGAGTTTAATATCAAAGTAGTGGCCAAATATCTTGTTTTAGGTTGATTTATCGACACAAACTTGAATCACATCGATATATTATATTTCTTTTTGTATTTCATTATCAACTACTTTTATTAGGAATGGTATTGGACAATTATACGTGCAATAAGATTATAAGTACCTTATATTGGATCCAACTAAAAAAAATTGTTGTAGAATATAAGAGTAGTGATGATTCATCACTATGTGTGCATTAGAAGAGGACCTTGTGAGAAATTAGGACAATCTAATCATCATATATCTTTGATCTAGATTTTTGGTCTTTCCTAATTTAAAAAATATATAACCTCCATGATGTAGCAATAAATCCAATCTTGAAAGGTTGGGATCAACTAAAAGTAATTAAAATTGTTTATCGTTGCTCCAATTTCTTCACCAAAAAACAACTAAGAGAAGGTCAAGTTTGACAGTTGATGTGAATACATACATATTCGCCCACAAGCTCGTCTATCAACATTCCTTGATAATACATTCATTAAAGCTTTGAGAGACATCGTGAACATAAATATATCTCCCACCTAATGGATTATTATTATTATTGATAACTTTCAAGGCCTTCAAAAAGGATTACTAAGGATGAAGTTTTAACACTTAGGTTGTCATTAAGAGATTTTAATTTTCTTATCCATTATCAGAGTCTCCTCATATTTGTACTGTGGATCATTGTCTAAGGCAAGGAAATGGAATTAAAAGATTGTGAACCACACACAACAATGTTGTAATACCATATAAAATAAGTTAGAGCAAGACTTCGTAAGGTTTGTCCATTCTCTTACATCCAAGGTTCAAACTAGGAATTATCATGTTGCTACAATTTTTGTTTGCAAGCATTTGCCATGACATAGCACCATCTTCTCCTTTTCCATTACAAATTAAGTAATCATTGGATGAGCATTATTAATATGATACAATATAAGGGATAGATCTTAGTAAGAATCGAATATGGGATAGAATGGATTCCATCATCTAGCCCTTTGATAACTTCGCTACAGGAGTAACATTGGTCATCTTCCTAATTGAGGCAATCCCTAGTTGAGAATCCCCATAAATCTACAACTTGGAAATACCCATGTCAATAGCAAGTTGTAAGCCCCACTCTAACCTCCCACAATGTTTGACATGCATGCATTGAGGGAATTTTGTCTTATTATTATCCATAAATTGTCGTGGATATTCCACTGGACAGTTCGTCACAACATATCTAATAATATTATATTTAAAATCTAAAATTCTACATTATTACAATGTTATTAGATTTCTGGATTTGTAGATTTATTATTTTTAGTGCATGCATGCGAATGAAAATTATGCAGAAAATAAAGAATGAAAAAATAAAAGCTCACACACACATTTGACATAAGATATGCTCTAGGAGACCCTTTCGAGAGAAAAACCCAGTTGGAAGGTGAGGTCACTTTGATCTCTTTCTCTGAATGGAAATATGGTTGTGAGTATAAATAAGTGTGCCTTGTGGCCCGTGGGTTGCTTTAGTCCACAAATCATCTTTATGTGCTCTATCTCTTATCCCTCTCGATTATTTCTGCTCAGTTATGGAACAATTGCGCTCAAAATAATGGAACCCATTTTCCTCCCAGTGGCCTAATTATAACATAGCCTGATAGCCTATTAGTGGTTATATTTGACTACCTCGACTCTTAATCAAAGTTACAACATAGACTCTTCTAGAGCTTTCTATATCATAATCATGTGGCTATCCCCTTTTCCATGAATAACGAGGGTTGACATGGCATCCTCTCAAATTATGGTGGCAGAAATAAGAAGGTCAACTTTTGAGTGACATAACTTTTGCACACATACTCCAATTGATGTGATTCTTGTGTTGTTGGAAATGTCATTGTGTGTAGAATAGCATGAAAAGTGTGGTGTTGAAGCGACAAAGTCTTACCCCCAAAAAATATCGTTTGATGCCTCAAAATGGTCCCGGAAGGTTTCAGACTACAAATGGTCTCGTGAGTTTATTCCTCCACTTTTTCCAATCTAAAAACATCGAGATAGATGACAAACATTATAGTGATCTAATACATATCACACCTCCCCATTTTGGGAACCTTTTGGTCCCCAAAAGCTTCTACTAAATGAGGTGAGGATTTTTTTCCTCTGCCTTCTCTCTGGTGTACCATTTAGCTTTGCCTGGAAGTTGTCCTTTGTTTGAGGCATCAAACGACATTTTTTGGGGGGTAAAATTTTGGTGCTTTTGCATAAAACTTTCTTTCCAACAATGCAAGAATCATGTCAATTAGAGTCTGTATGCAAAAGTTACGCCACTAAGAAGTTGACCTTCATTTTTCGCCACCATAATTCGAGAGGATGCCACGTCAACCCCCATTATTCATGGAATAGGAGCTAGCCATGTGGTTATGATGTAGAATACTATAGAAGAGTCTATATTGTAACTTTGGTTAAGAGTTTAGGTTGTTAAACTAACCACTAGTAGGCTATCAGGTTGTGTATTAATCGGGCCACTAGGAGGAAAATGGGTTTCATTCTTTCGAGTGCATTTGTTCCATAATTGAGAAAAAATAATCAATAGGGATAGAAGATAGATCCCATAGAGAGGATTTGTGCGTTGTAGCATCCCACGAGCCATAACCCATACTTATTTGTATTCACATCCATATTTCCATTCAAAGAAAGAGAGTGGATCGACTTCACCTTCCAATTGGGATTTTCTCCCAAACGAGTTTCCCAAAGCATATCTTGTGTCAAATGTGTGTATGAGCTTTTATTTTTTTGTTCCCTATTTTCTACATAATTTTCATTTGCATGCATGCACTATTAACAGTAAATCTACCAATCTATAAATATAATAAAAGTGTAAAAGTGTAAAATTTCATATTTTTAATATAAAATTATCGGATCTTTTGTGACAAGTTGTAAAGTGGAATATCCACGATATTTTATGGATCGTATTGGTATCAGAGCAAGTTTCTTTGGGTATTTTATGGAGACTTGAAAGGGATCTAGATTGGTTGGGTGAAAAGTCGTAAAACCCTAATCATGGCACAAAATTGTGAATAACCCTCATCGTCTTGCAAAGGAGAGGCTTTCGTAGCTGGAACAACAAGTCGTTGATATAAATCATAATGTAAATATCCTCATGGTAACCCTCAGCAATAATCTTGGGATATTTGGAGAATGTGGGGGTTCAAATGCAGAGGATAAATCAAATGGGGATCATGAGATCGGGAAGAAATGAAGAACCAACAGAAGAAAGAACCCAGAAAAGATCAGCCTAGTTCGAGTGTCGTGAATCAATCACAACCCCTGTTTAAAATGGAAGAAAAGGTTGACATCAAGTCGTAATACGATGAGATCGACGCTCTGAAGCTAAATCACCGGTTGCAATAGCTAGAAGTGTATTTCGGCATCCATCAAATTTAGGAAGAACAGAAGATCTCATTTGCGTAACTAAAATTAGAGGGTCGTTCCCTAACTTGGTGGGAGAGCCACATGGAGACCCTAACATTAGAGGGAGAGCCTTTGGTGACTAAGAGGGAGGACTTCAAAATCTTCATTAATTCACAGTTTTACCCTATTGGGTACGTCGAGGACTAGTGGATCTGATGGCACTACTTTAGGCAAAATTTGATCCAAAGCATGTAGGAGTACACCACAGAGTTCAAAAAGATGACCATAATGTTGGGTATCTCCCAAAGAACCTAAATTTACTCCTCAAGTATTTGGGAGTTCTACATCGCCATTTGTGGGAGTAAGTGATGTTTTTTGAGCCCAAATCATTGGACGTAGCTTGTGTACAAGCACAATACCTGAAGAAATTCATAGCCTTATTTTCAGTGGTAACAACACTGCTCCATGCCATAATAGCAAGTGGTAAGATTTTCCAGTGGGGAAAGGGTTAGTAGAGTGTTTTCAAGGAGCTAAAGAAGAAGATTAGTCAAGCATCAATTATGGCATTACCAAATTTGTAGCATCCCTTTGAAGTGGAGACATATGTGAGTGGGTATGTTATGGGAGCAGTCTTGATGCAAGGAGGAAGGCTTGTATGCTACCATTATGAATTATTTCATGGGGCAGTTCTTAACTACCCTACCTATGACAAGGAGCCCTATGTGTGGAAATTCCTTGTAGATTCAAACTGCCAATTGTAATTTAATAAAACAATAGACAAGAATCTACTCTACCAACTGCGAACACAATTAAATGATCATGAAATCACAAAGCATACAAGAGAAAGAATTCAATCAACACATTACATAATGATTTCCTGGGGAAAGCTATAACTAAAAACCCATGATATTTGTATATTGCATTAGTCAAAAAATATGATAATATTACAATGCTTTGCTCAAGCCCGAGCAACCTCTACACTATCTCTATCTGTCTCACTACTTCCTAGACAAGCCTTGGCCAATACTCAACTAATTTTCTACTTGCCCAAGTCCCTATTTCCTTGCATTGTTTCCTTGGGAATTAGCCCCTGTTATTTAGGGAAATTCCTCATCCAAAACTGCGCAATCCATCATAGGCCTTCCTTTAACTGCATGCACCACCTATACAATTTAGATGATTATACAACTGACAGTACACTGCCCGTGAACTCCAATCTCGACTAGTTAACTCGTAGATCACACATGCATGAGTTATTTATGGTTGAAATATCAATTAACTAGTTGAACACTAAAATTGCTCTCCACTACTAGACCTCATATTAGTTCCTTCCACAGTTGGAACTAGTTTAACTCACTTTAACTCAGTTAAACTGAATTAATTAATTACAACTTAAAATAAAGTCAATCGGGGCTCCTAGAAAGTAGGAGCCACTCTACATCACTCAAGTTAGATCCTCAACTCGAATTAAGTTAACCAACTAAGTCAAACTAACTTAGTTAACTCGTACAAGTTGTCATGTGATGTGGAATTACAAATTTCTTCTAATTTAAATAAAGGGAAAATTAAATTAGAATCATTCTTGGTGCCATTTTCAACACTCCCTCTCAGCGAGAAAGGGATTATTAGATACCCCAATCCTACCTCTATGGAACTCAAATTTTCCTCTTGAAAGTTCCTTTGTCAATATATTTTCATCATGTTCCTTTGTAGGAATTTACTCTAGCATCAATATCTGTGTTTGCACACAATCTCGTACATGGTGGTATCGGACGTCGATATATTTGGACCGATCATGAAAAATTGGAATCTCAAAGAGTTTTACACAACTATGATTGTCACAGTAAATCACTATAGGATCCATTTGCTAACTAAATAAGCCAACAAGGATCTTCCTCATCGAGATAGACTCACAAGTTGCTTGACTAACAACCATGTACTTTGCTTCTATTGAATTAAGTGCAACTGATATCAGCTTCCTGCTGTACCAGGAAACTGCTACTAACCTGATTCTGAAGATTCCCCTTGATGTGATCTTCATGTCTGATCAACTCCCTACCTAATCTACATCTTTGAAGCCTTAAAGCTTCACTCCCTCTGTATGTTTGTACCAAAGACCAAACTGAGTGGTGCCTATGAGGTATCTTAACACATGTTTAGTTTCCTTCCAATAGAGTTTGGTTGGCTTAACCATTGCTTGACTAAGCTGGTTAACTGAAAAACACATGTTTGGTCTTGTGTTCACCAAGTACATAAGTGAACCCACAAGTTGCTGGTAAATGGTAGCCTCTACCACTTCACTTAAAGTAGCATCTTCCTTCCTCCAATTCCTTGTTAGAGGAGTCTCCATGGGTATGTTGTTCTCCATGTGAAACTTCTTCAGTATCTCGTTGGCATACTTGCCCTGAGAGACAAACAGTTCCCCATCTCCTTTCCAAATTTCCAAACCAAAGAAAAAATGCATGAGCCCCATGTATTTAATCTCAAATTCTCTTTCCAAATCCTCTTTGGAAGATTCTATCAGCTTCTCATCACCTGTTAGAATTAAATCATCAACATATAATACTATAATCAATAATCTACCTTCAACCACAATATGGTAAAGGTTTGCATCTGCTTCAATTTTGGTGAAGCCTAACCCGGTGAAATAGATGTCAATCCTGGTGTACCAAGCACAGGGTGCTTGTTCCAATCCATACAACACTCGCTTGAGTCTGCACACTTGCGACTCTCTGTTGAAGGTCTCAAATCCTTTTAGTTGCTTTATTTACACTTCTTCCTCAATCACTCTGTTGAGGAAGTTTGTATTCACATCCATTTGATGTATCTTCCATCCCATTTGTGTGGAAAGTGCTAGAATAGATATAATTGAAGAGTACCTTCCTACTGGAGCAAAGGTATCCTTGTAATCAATTTCCTCCACCTGATAGAACCCATTGGCCACAAATCTGGCCTTCTGTTTCTCAACACTCCCATCCGATGCTTGCTTCGCCTTGTGGATCCACCTGGAACCTACCACTGATTTTTCCTCTAGCATTGGGAAAAATTCCCAAGCATTGTTCCTAATTTTAGAATCATATTCCTCTACCATGGCATCAACCCATACTTGTTGTTGCACTGATTCCTCGAATGAGGATGGCTCAGTCTCTACACTCTCACTCATCAGAGCCATGTAGTTAGTGTACCGATCTGGTGACCCCCGCTTCATGTACTGTGATGTGGGTGCTCCCACATTCTCTCTAGCATCATGCATGAAACTATCAGCTTCATTGGTGTACTTCCTTCCATCTCTGGATGTCTTTGCATGAGTGGGTGCTTCTACTCTCTGCTCCTCTACTTCTGTCTACTCCAAAACATCTCGAGGTTCTTCCTTTGGAGCTAAAATCTCATCAACTGCATGCAACTAAATCTCCCTCTCAAGGGAATGTCCCATGGCCTTCTCTTCATCGAACTTCATATCTCTACGAACAATTGTCATCCTGTGAGATGGCAAGTAAACCCGATAGTTGTGAGGTGTATCAATGTACCCAACAAATATGCCCAACTCTGTTATTGGTTCTAACTTTTTCCTTGCATCCTTGGAAATGTGATAGTAAACTGATGAACCAAAGAACCTGAAGTGTGCCACATATGGTTTCTTACCTGAAAAAGCTTATTATGGTGTACTCGTCCCTAGAATTTGATGATGACTCATGTTCTGCACATATACCGTTGTGTTGCATGCTTCATCCCACAGGTGCAGTGGTAGGCTTTGATCATGCAACATCTTCCGTGCAACTCCCACAATACTTATGTTCTTCCTTTCAGCAACCCCATTATGTTATGGGTTATGGGGTGTTATTAATTCCCGCCTAATGCCTTTTGATGCACAAAAGTTCTTGAACTCATTCGACACATATTCTCCACCATTATCACTCTTGGGAGCCTTCACTTTCCTTCCCATGTCTCTCTCAACAAGTGCTTTAAATTCACAACATTTTGAGAATGTATGGTCTTTCCTCTGCATGAAGAATATCTAGCACTCATGTGAGAAAACACCTACAAATATAACACAATACCTATGCTTGGCCATGGAGGTTGTCAAGAATGGTCCACACACATCTGAGAGAAGTCTTTCAAGGATCGCTTGCGCTCAACTGTCCTTTTCGTGAAATGTGGCTTTGGTGTACTTCCCTAATGTGCAACCTTTGAATGTATCACGCTACTCTAGTGCACCCTTGGAAAGTCCTGTAGAAATTTGTTGCATGATATTCAAAGCTCCATGGTGCAAATGGGCAAGTCGCTTATGCCATAATTCACCAATATCTCAACTCTGCACCTTCTCTACTTTCGTGCTCAAAGAAACACAATCTTCTACATCCAATTTGCAAAGGTTCTATTAGTGTTAGCCTTTGCAGCCTTCCTCCAGTGATCAAACATGCTCTTACAAGGTGATTTTAAGGTGTCAGGTCAAATTTTGTCATTTCAGTGAGTCTTCAAGCAAAATTTGGTCACTAGGCATTAGGTCTAGGGTTTGCTTTTACTCTTGTCAAAGTTGTCCAAATGTCGGTCCATGTCACCATTCAGCTGAGTGTACCATCATTCAGAGGGTTTTCATCATCATGTCAGGTTCCAATGGGTCATTTTACACCTTGTTCATGCTTCAGTTGTGCCTTGGTAAGGTTCATTTCCCTCTCCTAGGGTTTTGGAGGTAATTTCTCTTGGATGGTCAAATCATCAGAAAAATTGTATCCTAATGTTCATACACCTTCCCTTATCCTTAATGTACCTTATTAAATACTTCCCATCACTGAGATCCCCCAAATTCCTCATTTTTGCACAAACCCTAGTTTCTTGCTACAACTTGGCAATTTTCTAGGCTAGGCCTGTGTTTTTCCCTTTTGGACCCCTTCCCCTCACTCAATCTCTAAAATTCCACTTTCCCCTGCTTCCTAACATCCCTCCCTACTTCCCAAAATTTTCTCAAGAATTTATAAGCCCCTTATCCCCTTCATTTCGCTTCATTTCGACAAATCCCTTGTTCCACACATCGGGATAGGTTTCACTCAAATGATGTTTCAGAGCAATAAAAGATGAATTTGGGAAAACTGAGAGAGGTTTTTGTCCAAAATAGGCCAAGGAAGAAAAAAATCCTTCACTTTTTACACATGTGTCATGTTTTAGATAAATTTCAAAAATACCGTTGCCTCAGGAGAATTGATGCACCTCTGAAGTGACCTTGGGAAAATCAAGATTTCTCCTAGATTGGTTGGCCAAATGACTTGATTGATGAGTCAAATGATAACTGGAAACAAATATATTTCCAATGAGCTATCATGAGCTCAATTTGGAGTTGAATAAGACTTTCAAAAGTTGACTGCAACAACACTCTTCCTTGAGGCAGCCTCATTTTGCTCATTTTGACCAGTCTTGGGAGATTTGATTTTTGACAAGGTAAATGAACTCCAAATTGAAAAATTCTAGTTGGGTTGGAAATTAGACTCAAATAGCTTTCCAACGAGCTATCCCACGCCCAATTTGGACATCGGGAAGGCCTCCAAAAGCCTCCTGCAAAAAGGCGCTACTCATTGGGTTGCTTGCGCGGTGCATTGAGCTGAAACACAAAAAAAATTGCCATTCCTCTCCAACATCAAATTTGCTTGGTTTCTCCATGATTGAGTAAGTCAAATCAAATCCTCTATTTCTCATAACTCATTCTTGGTGTTGATTATGAGTTTGATTATGAAGATTTGAGTACAAAACTAAACCTTACTATCTTGTCGAGAAGTGCCTCCTTAAGGTTTTGCAACTTGTTTTGGTGTCAATCATCCCACCTCCCCACCTTGTTTTTTCCCATCTCCCATCACTATTATCTCATCACTACACCATGCCATCTATCCCTGCATAAAATAGACAAGTTTCATCATCAGCTCAAAAATCAAAGAAAACAAGCAAAACAGAGTTCTTTGTAAAAGGTGCCAAAGTTTTCAGTGGGTATTTCAAAATGAGAATCAAAAATCCTTTTGATACATAAGATATTTCCACATTGATCAATTCATTTTCTCCAAGAGGCATCAAATAAAACCGAGTTAGATTGTCAAAGAGTGAAAACAGGGTTTGAAAGGCCGAAATTGTGTTGAAGATCAATGTGCGGCGCGTTGGGAGGTAGGCGCGGCGCATAGAGCCGACATCCACAGTGCATTTTTTCAACGTGTGCGGCGCATCCAGAGAGCACGGCGCACTGGGTATTGTGCACGACGCACAGGGCCGATAAGGCAAAATTTCACCACTGCTTCATCAAATCCCAAATCAAATCGACTTCTTCACTCCAAGTAAGTCAGTGACGCCCTTGTAATTGCTATCAAACAGTGTTTAGTGTGGTTTGTGAGGGAGAATATGAATGTTTGAATGGTGTAAACATAAACCCTATCTTTTTGACAAAGGCTGCTCCATAAGGTTTATATTTGAAATTTAAAGTCTGGTTGCTAGTGCCAATTGGTTTGAACTCCATTCCCCTCTTGTGGTTCTCTTCCTCCTCACTATCACACTTTCATCATACAGTCTTTCCCCTATTCCCCTCTGTCCCGAAATCACTCTTATCACTTGTTTCCATTTTCTCTATCCCTAAAACTATTTCATGCCCTATCATTATCCCTTTCCTCATATCACTTATCAAATTCCCAAAATCCCAAAAATTCAAGTAGTTGTCCCATTGTCTCTACATTGTTAAATCATAAGTTTTAAAAGGGAAAATTATCACTTGACAAGACCCCACTGTCCACACTGCCTTATCTCCACAGTCCCTTCCCTTGGCACACATTTGGAAATTGGAGGCAAATACACCAAATTTTTGTTTTCCATCTCATACAGGTCAAACATTCACTTGACATAGACTTTCAACACCATAGAGACGGACACAGATAGCTCATATGATCGAAACAATGATTCTACCGCAGAACTACATGCATCAGGAGGACACTAAACGTCGAAAAAGGGAGGATAGACTCCAAATATTGGCCGAAGATTCTTTGGCTGAGCATGATACTTGATGGGGGACCTTCACTCCAAATTTCAAGGAATTTGGAGAAAATTTTGTCAATTTTGTTTTTTTGGTCACAAAACAGTTTTTCCTGCCTGACGCATCGCGCCACCTTGCGTGCGCTTACGTTTGAGAGATCTTCTGGAGGAAAACTTGACATTTTTGGATTTTTTATGAAAATTTATGCATGCTTAGGAATGGCCTAAGAATTTCATCAAGTTCTAGGTGGCCTAAAGGGTCAAAAACACCTTGAAAATGGCTTTTTTGCCAACTTTTACACACACAGGAACCAGTCTTGGGGGATTGAAGTTTTGGAGGGGAAAATGACATCCAAATCCAGAAATTTTACTTGGGTTGGAAAGTAGACAGGCAGGGCTTTCCAACGAGCTATCATGCGCTCAATTTGGACTTCGGGAAGTGCCTCAAAATCACCTCCAAAGTGGCGCGACGCATTGAGTTTTCTGGCGCGGCGCATAGAGAAATTTAGCCCCATTTTCACTCTTCAGCTCATAAATTCGCCTAGTTTTGACTAGTTTTACATTTTGATGTAACTATTGATCTATCTTGATGTAATTTGATGACTATGATGTAATTTTGACACATATTTACTTGTTCTAGAGGATTCATTCACTAAAAAGTGAAAATTAAATGAATGAATCAGTTTCCTTCCATATAGAGGTAAGTTGTTTGATTGCCTAGATTTCAGTTCCTAGTTTAGAATTGGTTGAAACAGCTCCTAGAATGATGAGCTTGACCCATAGAGGCATGGGAAGGGGTTAGGATGGTCTATATCATGTATTTTCTGAGACATTTTCAGGGTTGGACTCTTGGGAATAGTTTGGCACCTCATTGTATATTCATTTCAGCATTTTTGGCAAAGGAAAGACCAGAGTTTTGGAGAACTTGTTGGGATTCTTGTGGCTCTAAGTTTTGATAATGTTTTACTCCATGTATCTGTAAGTTTCATTAATGTTTTATGTATGCCATTTCCCTTCTCTTTGCTTCTGAAATTAAACAAATGAGTAACTAAGGTAGAATTCATTAGTTTGTTGGTGCTCTGCCTTAAACTTTTGTTTAGTTTTATATGTTTTCGTCAGTTTGAAGAGGATCCTTGCAGCCTCTTTCCCTCTTCAGCTCCTCAGCAGTCTTTTCTATCCATTCATTCAACCTAAGACATCAAAGCCATTGTCTTCCCTGCCCCAACTCGAACTCTGCAAGAAATTGGCCTCATCCCCAAGCCCAAAACTGCCTTTCCCTTTTTCCAACAAAACCCCAAAAAATCAAAGCAAATCCTCCTATTTGTATATCTAGCCTAAGATTAGTTGTTGTTTCAGTCATCTCAAGCCCTATTGATACATTTTTCCTGAGATTGACCCGGAGAGAGCCCTCTCCTGTTCTGGTAGGGCTAGCTACCAGACTGAGCGTGGTTTGGTGTTACCCTGAATCCCGCCTTCCTTCAGCCTAAGGTGGATTTGGGCAATAACAAGTTCTTCACCTGAACCCCGATCTGCTTTACTTGTCCCGTGGTGGTGATGAAGGAAATCCTTTCCCTTGCTAAATATCACATCGTAGCCATGATCTTCCAACATACCAATTAAAACTAAATTATTCTTCAGGCCTGGAACATACATGACATCTTTTAATGTGAGAGGAGAACCAAACTCCCTTTGAAAAGTAACAATATTGATTTCGATAGTGTTATACCTTCCATAATCTACCATCTCGATGTGCATTTTGAGGTCCTTATCCTCCAGGTTGTTGAAAATTTCTTTGTTGTCGTATGGAATAAGGCTCCACTATACAAGTACCACTCACTACCCATCATTTATATCACCATGCATGCAATGAGGGTGAAATCCAACTCGAATTTTGAAGCAAAAGCTTCAGTTTCCGCTCCTCTTGAGAGCTTCTTTTCGGCCTTCTTGTGCGGACACTTCATGGCATAGTGTCCCACCTCATGACAGTGAAAACAATTAATCTTCGACAAGTTCTTCTTCTTGCCTGCCTAACTAGAATCTCCTTTGGATTAGGATTTATTCCTTCCCTTTCTTTGAATTTCCATCCAAGACACAATTCTCCTCATCATGATGCTTGGATGAGGTTCCATCTTTGGTGTTCCGCCTTATCTCTTCTTGAACCAAGTCAGACCACAAACACTCCCACTCTAGTAGATTCTCCCTCACATTTACCAAATCCTAGTAATTGTGCTAGCTCTTGTGAAGGCCTATAAGTTCTATGTTGACCAAATCATCATTGGAAACTAGAACACCAACACTCCCAAGCTCATCCTGACATTGGGTGAGCTTGCTCAAGTACCGTGGTATTGTGTCGCCCTTTTCCATCTTGATTTTATGAAGCTTGTCCTTCAGTGTTAGCTTCTTGTGGTCACTATTTTTCTAAAATAAGTTCATCAAGGTTTTCCACATTACATATGGAGTCTCCTTCCCATGGAGTTTTGATACAATATGATCTCAAACTCCTTCCAGTAAGATCCTTCTTGTCTTTTCTACATTCTTCTTCCACTCTGCCAGATTTTGTGCATCAATAGCTTTTGGTTTTGGAACATTGCTAATAATGTATTCCTTTAATCCATTATCTTCCATGACTGCATCCATTTGGTCCTTTCAAACAATGTAATTTGAGCTACCCTCGAGGGCATACTCGAGCCTCCGACCATAGAATGCCATCCTGATCATGCTGCTAGCTGTGAAGAATAGATCTGCAAAACTCATTCCTCCTGCAAATAAAAATTCATATTCTTCTCTTCTATTGTGATTTCAGCTTCGATACCATGTATAAATTCCTTGTAGATTCAAAATTCTATTTGTAATTTACTAAAATAATAGACTTGAATCTACTATACCAATTGTGGAATAAGGTGACGGGACACATGTTCCAAGCTAAATGGTGGGAAAAACATCCTAGTGGGTGTTCATTAGATTTATTATGGGTAAAGGAAACTGACAAAAGCAATGACAAAGGCTTTAGAAAGGCAAAGTGAGATTTATTGGCATTTATTTATGAAAATAATGGAAATTAGGAGAAAGGAAGATGAAAGGTCACAAGTTGTATGTGAGGAGGAGAATGAAGGAAAATAATGGAAATTGAAGAAAATAAAGGCCTCATTGATAAAAAGGTTTCTAAGGATCAGTTGGCGGGATTTTTCTCACACTTATGGCTATCATTGTATTCGCTCTCTCTCTCATAATCTTGGACACTTGAGTATTCTTGAAGCACTCTTGGAGAGAGTGGCATTTTTGGAGATTTGGAGCAAGAAAGTGCAAGAGGACATTGGGATCAACGTCTATAGTTGGAATGCTTTGTAGGTATCAAGTTGCATGTATGTTTTCCTCACTAGTTTTGGCATGCATGGTGTATCCATATGGATTCTTGGCCATGATCTGACATTGGCATGGAGGATTGCCTAGATTGACAATGGATTTGCCTAGCCTTTCCATTTCCTAGATAATCATGGAGTTGTGGATTCATTTTCATTGTTTTTTTTATGGTTGGTTCTCATTTTCCTTTAGCTGTGGGTTGAGTTATTAGTCCCTGGAATCCTTGGTTGGACAAATGCTTTGGAAGCCTGGAGAACAATTGTGGGTTGAATTACTGGTCCTGGAAGCCTTGGTTGGACAAACGCTCTAGAAGCCCTAGGTGGGTTGAGTTACTAGTCCTGGAAGCCCTGGTTGGAATGAACGCTCTGGAGCCTTGGAACACCTTGGGTAGAGACCAAATTGTGATGGTTGTGATGTTTGAACGTGAGGTGGAATCATTGGTTGAGGTTGTTTGGACTTTGGAAGCCCTGGATTGGTTTTGATTTATGTGTTTGATGAGATTCCACATTCATGCTTGGAATGTGGCACAGGGGTGATTGGCTGAAGTGAGATTTGGCTCAGCTAATCTATGGTCTAGTGGAACATGGAAGTACCATCTCCGGTTGGTTTCTACATTCATTAATTAAGAGCTCATTCATTTTGTATTTGATGTATAAATGTATTGGTTTATATGTGGATTCTGTTACTATTGTATCCGTAGTATTTATTTTGTTATTGTGTTGGTTATAAGCATTTTTTTAACAATGATTATGCATGGCTCTACCCATGTTTTTACTTGTAAATGAATGCACAATGTATCTATGGTAAAGTAGATTGTATTGCAGCTAATTATGTAAGGGAGAAATACTCGATAGCAATTCTCAGATAAGTATGAGACCCCTGTGCTTAGATTTGTTATTTACACCTTTAGATTCAATGTTTGTGACATGTTTGATAAAATGCTTATCATGGCTAGGAGGGGTCCAGATGAGATCTTATTGATGTGATTGATTTTGTATCATTGTCTTGTTTTTATTTATCATCTATGAAATTTTTAGAAATTTTTGAGCAGAGCACTGGGATATGGGCCTAAAAAGGTGGTTCAAATCCCGAGGACGCTGGCACAAAACTAAGGAATTGGAGCCCTGGACGCTGGCATGTTGTGTTATGCCTGTGGATATAGCCTCATGGATGATGGTTTGCAAGCTTGTGCCTATGTCCATGGCTCAAAGAGGTCAAAATGTCAGTGTGACCCAGGGGTAAGAAGCTTGAATGGTTGGGTTAGCTCCTGGGGGTGTTGTTGTTGTTGTACAAGGTTTGTATGCTGTGTTTCCATCGGTTCCAGTTCCTTAAGGTCACATAGGAGGTTGAATCTCATTATAGTATCCTCTCATCACATGTTTACCCTAGTTGGATGGTTACTTTGGTAGATGTGGGAAGAGGGTGTTACAACATTAGTCATAAAATATGAGAAGATTACAATGCTTTTCTCAAGCCCAAGCAACCGCTGCACTATCTCTATCCATCTCATTGCTTCCTAGACAAGATTTGGCCAATACTCAACCAATTTTTCACTTGCCCAAGTCCCTATTTCCTAATGTTTCCATGGGAATCAACCCCTATTATTTGTGGAAATTCATCACCCATAATTGTGCAATCCATCATAGGCCTTCCTCTGACTGAATGCACCACCTGTACAATTTAGATGATTATACAATTGATAGTACACTACCCTTGAACTCCAATCTCAACTGGGTAACTCGTAGATCACACATGCATGAGTTTTTTATGGCTGAATTTTTAGTTAATTGGTTGAACACTAAAGCTTCTCTCCACTGTTAGACCTCCTACTAGTTCCTCCAATAGTTGGAACTAGTTTAACTGACTTTAACGCAGTTAAACTAAATTAATTAATTACAACTCAAAATAAACTCAACCATGGATCCTATAAAGTAGGAGCCACTCTACATGACTCAAGTTAGACCTTCAACTTGAATTAACTGAACCAACTAAGTCAAACTAACTTAGTTAACTCGTACAAGTTGTCATGTGATGTGGAATTACAATTTTATTCTAATTTAATTTAAGGGGAAATTAAATTGGAATATTTCTTGGTGCCATTTCAACACTATGCCTTGGTGCAAGTTGTGAATAAGTGAAAGCACTATCTTATGGGAAAGGAGACAGTAATCCACACATATCAACAACCACTATAGTACTTGCAGGCCCGGAGTAAGCTACAATAAACTAGGCATTACAATTGGATGGGGTTTCTACAACAATTTCATTTGGTGATCAAGTACAGGAAGGGAAGCACAAACAAGTTGGCTGACATGCTTTCAAGGCCACCCACACCAAAGATCATAGTTTTGGGAACTCTTTTGAAAATGGAGTCATTCACCCATGATGCATACATAGAGGCATATTTAGAGGTTGAGGACTTCAAGGAGGTGTTTCAGTAGTTGCAGAGTCAAAGTCATGTGCACAATGGAAACAACACCGTTGACTACCATCTCCAGGATGGGTTACTGTTGTGTAGGCAAATCCCCTTTGTGGACAAAGGCAATCCCTCTAGCCCTAGGGTGGGTCTAGCAACAAGGGAACATGTTGGTTCCTAAACTCCTAGTTCATAAACAAAATGCAGGTTGGAATAGATGTCCTACCTCAATCCAATGCTCTTGACATAGTACATTGCAACGATCCCTCAATATTTGTCCTTCAAGCCTTATAATTTGTTGGGGGCGATATCCACACACCTGCACAAAGATCAAGCAAACACTAAAAGCATATGAGCATACATATTCATTTACAACTATATAACTAGTCAAGGAGAATCAAAAACTTTGAATATTAACATAGACAAAGATGGAACTAGAAATCAGTCATGTCATATTAATGTAAAAAAGGGAGTTTACAACCTACGCCTTGATGCTATAGACCTTTTTTGGTGGGTTCAGTCGGGCACGTCTCAAAGCATTCATTCGTCGATTTGGCTCAAAGAGGCGGAAGGCTCAAACTCTCTCTCACAACTATGGACTATTCTCTGCTATCTTCTACACACCAACTCTTAGTCTATTCTAGCTATGTCTAGATATCAAGCAGAATCAATGGGATGAAGAGGAATTTATAGGAGTGGAGGAAGAGTTTTGGGATCCACTTATGGTGGAGGAAAGGTCTATCCCTTTGGGAAGTTGCATTTTTGTAGGAACTAGAAGGCCAAAGGGAGAAATCGACCACATCCAGTCGAACAAACATCCATCATTCTGCTCACAAAGCTGTTAGATCTTAGAATCTTCATTTTTATATTAAAAAGCCTTCCAAAAGTAGCTAGGCATGGGGGCTCTTCAGAGACAGAGCGACCATGACGCGAGGCCTAGTGAAAATTTAGCCATGGGCGCGAGGACATAACCACACCCCATCGCCAACCCAAAATTACATGTTTTTAAGGGTCTACTTCAAGAATGGTTTATAGGGGTTCTATTCCTGGCACATTAAGGGATGCAATGACATTCACTATGATGTGTGACAGTACACAAGGATCACTATGATGGTCCTCTAGTATTCAGAAAAGGGAATGCAATGACGGTGACAAAATGTTGTGTAACAGATGCCCCCTAAAGCATGAAGTCCGAGAGAGAGGGAGGGGTGAAATGATTTACGAGAACATGCCAAAACCAAAACGCAGCCGTCAGAAGACCTGCAAGATCAAGTATGAATGATATCTATGATACATGAGTACGAGGTATGGGTGCAACCATCCATAATAGAGAACATGCAATAAGATCCATGGTATAGACACAACCATCCAACGACAAGGATCATAAAATAGACTTAGGTATGGTCGCAACCATCCAATCAAAAGAGTCATGCATACAGTCATGACAAACCAATTCGTCTCGCAACCTGGATTTTATCATACAAAGCCCAGGGTCTTGCGCTCCATCCTAACTCGAACAAGTACAAATTCAGGCATGTGAATGCATGAATTGAAGTCGAACATGCAAGAAAATCACTTGATTACCAGTCGATGATGGAATTTGTTAACAGGCATGAGAGAAACCACTAATAATGACAATGGTTCTCAAGGTACTGCTAGTACAATCCACGAAATGTGAAAAATGAACTAGAATTGAACATCTGCCAAATCACCTTATCGAAGGCCAATGATGAGAACCTATTGTCGAATGCGAAGAACTTGTCATTGAGGCATGCAAGCTTTAAGGTACTAGAAGGGAGTCTCTGGATCAACTTCCTATATAATGAGCTGAAGTCGACGGGAAGTGAACGGTAAAAAGAGGGCCATAATGTTTCCCACATCATCGACACGAGATAGAGTAATAAGATGATAGTGAATCAAGACTGAATAGAGGATCAGGGGTTGAAAACTGCATAAGGAACTTCTCTTGAACATATTGGCGACACGACTCTAGATTTTGGTAGTATTTTACATTAAGGGATCTCAGGTCATGGTGACAAGGCAAAGAGCATATGAGAGGTCAAAATGGATAACCCAAACCCATGGAGGTAAATGGCGAATGTGGGATGTTCCCAGCCTGACACGAACTGCAGACAAGTGTCATGTTCAAGGGTGACATACTACCGACACAACTGACAACTAGTTCCATTTTCCTCCACCATTTATGGTGAGTACCCCAATTATTTTTGGAAACAAGCTTGAAGGGGATAAAATATGCTTGTCATGTAAGTTTGTCCTTCGAACAAATCCATCCTAGTACATTTTACAAGCCCTAGGCAGGAGGAACTCGGTAATGTCAGGGCGACGACTCCAATGTAATTTATATTTAACAAGTTCGAAAAAGGGAAAACTTGATGTCTTTTCATGTTTAGAAAGTTTGAAAAGAGGCGGAAAATAAAACTCTAGAAGGTCCCTTTTTGGAGGTTGTCACTCAAATCTGAAAATGTAGAAAACAATATTTGAGAGAACCTCTTAGCCATGTTCGACCAAGGTATTCCTTTTTCGTAAATAATATGTCCCAGCCTGAAAAATGGGTAAATGTATACTGGGCAGATGACGTTTCGCAGCCTTTAGCGAGTTCAAAATGACAAGAGCTTGGTAATATTTTCATATTTTGAGAGTCAAAAAAGAGCTGAAAGATAACTCCAGGGGGTGACTTTATCGTGTTGTTACCGAGTCCGAAAAAACTAATAAAATACAACTCGTTTCCTCATCATTGCCAATTTTGGGACCTATCATTACACAAGAAACAAACATAAAACCCATTTTCGAGAAAAAATAATAAAAAATGTGTCTAAAAACCTAATTAGGGTTAGAAAAGGTTATAAAGTAACTCAATAGTAAAAAAAAATATACTTTTACCTTTTCACTTTCACCGGTTTTCACTCTGAATTTGGGGAGCTGACTGCAGGCAATCCAGGAGGCCACTGACGAATCTTCTTCTTCCAGGTAAGAGCCATGAACTTCCCCTGCAATTTCATCCATTTTTCATATGTTTTCATGTCTTGATGCATCTTGTGGAAGGGTTTTAAAAACTCATACTCGTGGAGGTCGGCGCTGGTTCTCAGCATGGAGCTGCGCTAACCTCTACGATTTTTACATAGGGAAAGCGCCACTCGGCGTTGCTGTTGGAAAAATAGCTACGCTGAATGCTGTGTGTTGTTATGACATCCCTCACCAAGCTGGGATGTCTAATAATAAGGAGCCTTATACTGTAAAGCAAATACAACAAGGACTATATGGACTGTCAAAGCCCCCTTTTCAGCTATCGGAACCCTTGAAAAGGCTAAAAATCCACGTTTTAGCTTTAAAAGTGCTCATTTTAACATATCGGGCCTCTAAGCACCTTTCAGCTTAAGCCCCTAGCCCTCATTTCCCATGTGACCTCGCTCTGTGACCGACGGCTAAAAGTCTTTAAGCCCTTTTCAGCCATTGGACTTCGCTGGTTCCTAACTCCACTCTTTTTCTTTGTTTCACCGCCAAGGTTCATCTTTTGCCGAAGAGATCCTGACTGTTGATCTCCGCAAATCCAATGGCCATCGCATGTCACTTATCCATTGCACATTTCAATTTTCTTCGTCCAAAGGTCTTGTTCCCAAACTCTTTTCCACCGATGCGTTTCCCTGCACAAAATCTTCACCGTTGATCTCAATTTTGATCTAATGGTTCTCGCTTCTTCAGCGCATAGCGCATCTCTCCTCCCACATCTTTTCCTCCCGTCCATCTAGACCCCCCGATGTGCGTGGCTTTGATTAGATCTTAGTCGTTGATATTCACAACGATCTGACGGTCCTTGCCCCATTGCTTATCGGAACTTCTCGCCTCGCTCTTCCCCATTTCCATCTCCTGCATTCCTTTTCTCCGCTGATATGCCGATCCTCCAAGATAATCTCCACCGTTGATCCTTGCCATCCAATGGTTCACGCATAACCACACTTTTTAACCCTACAATTGAATTTCTCTCTATGCAACATATTTGCTGACGTCATCGCCGGTCCCACCCGACCATGCAGGTTCGTCTATTGCATTCTTCCTCCGCCGTTGATCTAGATTGTTCTGATCAGACGGTCTGCACTCCTCTTCGCATTCATTTCATAAAATAACTTGATCGCGCTATTTCCACATGAAATAAGAAGTTTTCTTAAGACACGCGTCAGTCCCTAACACGTATCGTGTGCCCCAAGCCTGATACTGCTTACCGATTAGCTCCCACACGAAAGCCACCCCGGTTTTCTGCAAAACTGCCTTTCGTAAAGTTTTGCGCCAGATTGGATTCAAACCATGTTTTCACCATGGAAATGCCTCCGCTGCATTCCTTTCCTCTACACTGATCCTCCATCTTCACCCAAGCCTTCTGAAGCTGTCTACCCCTCATCGCAGGATTTATTTAATTTTTTTGCTGTCTGTGCAGGTTTTCATGGCATTTTAAGTACACATGCCATCTCATAGCCAATCAGAGAAGCTTGAGGCCTAGGATGATGATCCTCCACACCCAAGAAAGAAAAAAAAATTAATAATAAGGGTTATTTTCACGTCTCAGTCAATGGATCATGACCATTTTCCATTCTATAAGACCCTCCAGCGTAGAAGGCCAACTCATCCACTACCAGCAGTGCCACACCCTCCAGTGCAAAAGCCAGTGCTTCCCACGACTAACGGTATCGCCTTTGCCAACAATAGCAGTGGCTCCACCTCATCAAATAGCAATGATAATTCATGACTAGGCCTGCGTGGCCTTTTACCTTATGTTCTTTTCACTTTGTCATTTTGGGTGAAGTCTTTAGTTCACTCCTGTAGTTTTTACTTTCAAATAGAAACGGCTTTAGGCCTGCGTTGTAAGATGATGAGAGGTAGTTCTACCTCATCATCATTTATGTTTTTGATTTAGACCTGAAACAACATACAAGCACGCAGGGAAGATATTTTCCCAAAAACAGGAATCAGAGGTTATAAAAACAGGAAGAAAACACTAACAGAAGGTTCCATATTTTCCAAAGGACCCACTAGCTTGAGTATTTTGTATGTATTTTGTATGAACTTTGATAGTGGATGTTTGAAGATCCCGTAGGGATTCAGTAATAAGAAGTTTTGCTGGAATTGGGGATTCCGCTCGAGATGATTCACAGTCTGTAACTCTCTCTGTCTCTCTGTATTTTAATATAAGTGTTCATTTTGTATTTCTCCATACTTCTCGTATCTACAGGTTTTGGAATGCGAGTGCTCCCATGTTTGGACGTGAATTTATCATAGCAGATACTCATGTTTTATACATCCATAGCACTTTAAATATGGCCGAGGCCTGATACATCGTTCATTTTCTATCTCTTTCGCCGTTATTCTGATACTAACTACAATGGATTCTTATCTTTGAACGAGCCCAGATATATGGATTCTTATATTTGAATAAGCCCAGTATATATGGATTCTTATCCTTGAATAAGCCCGGTTATAGTTGATATCTTACTCCATCTTCTGCCATAGTCATCACTCACATATAAATTGATAACTACGTATTCATTTTAGAAGTCGGCCCCCTTTTACAACATTCTTTTTTAGAGCTGTTTGATGCATTTACTTATTTCAGTTTGTACTCAATTTCTGCAGTTTTCCTAGTTGTTGTGTTTAACTTTGGGGTTTTGGTTCCACCCTTATTAAAACCATTCATCTGAGTGATTGTTGCATGAGAGCCAAACATTTCCAACTGCAGTCAGTTGAGTCATATGCTCCTTGCATTTAAGATGTCCTAGGCACTGGTCTTTGTACAACTCAAGGTTGTCTCTAGGAGCCACAACATCTTTTTGGCGCTGTTGCCGGGGAAAGAATTTAAAGAACTAAATCCCTGGGCCTCGACAAATATTCATCGACCCTTCAGAATAGGTGAGCTGAAAGGGTTGGGAGTTGTAGATCCCTCACCTTGGCGACTCCACTGTTATTTAAAGGATAAATTTGTTTGCAGTCTTGGCTCCCCGTAGGCCCTACTTGAGGTCAGATACATCCCAGTTGAGAACACCTTCGGTGTCTAATCCAGAGAAGATTTTGCACAAGAGAAGTTGGAGAGAAAGACAATTATCTTATACATATATTCCCAGATTCTCCCTGGAAGACTCTCCATCCTCCTCTCAATTAGCTCAAGATCAAGGTCCTGATTCTACTGCAAGAACCCTTGACTATACTTCAGATATCCCCTCCCTGGAAAATATTGAAGTCAAAGATGAGGCTGAGTCTGTAGACACCACGAGCTTCTTTCTGCATCCCACTCCCGAAGCTGAAGAAGTTAAAGAAGTCACAGAGGTTTCCACTTCTCATATTCCAACAGTTCAACCAACCCCTCAAGCCGTTGTTCAGTATATCTCCATTGTCATACATAATTCTCTTCCACCACCTCCTATTATACATCAGAATCTCCCGCCACCCCCACAACCTCCGATGGCTATTCCTGACTTCCTATTGAAAAAATATGCCCCCCTGGCATTGCCTCAGATATTGAATGATATGCCTCAGGATTACTTAAAGATCCTACCTCGTTTCAATGGAGAAGATGATACTGGAGCTCAAAAACACCTGGAAGTTTTATGCGCCATCGCAGAAAATTTCAACGTTGAATATCTCGATGTGGTTTTAAGATTTTTCATCCAGTCCCTAGATGGGGAAGCTCGTAAATGGTTTAAAAATCTGGGGGACCGCTCCATTAACACTTGGGAAGAAATGGAAAATGCGTTCACAAGGAAGTGGGGAGAAAATAAGGATCATGGATACTGTCTTACGGAATTCAATGCTTTAAAGAAGAGACATAATGAAGACGTGTCTAAGTTTATTAAGAGATTTAATAAACTATATACCAGCCTGCCTGTAGAAATGAAGTCGCACCAGATCGCCGCTAAGGTTGTCTTTATAGCAGAATTTGAGTCAAAGTTTGGTTTCACCCCGAGGGAAAGGAAGTCTGCTACTTTGGACGAGGCTCAGACCGATGCACTAGAAGTTGAAGCTAACTTCGCTTCTACAGGAAAATCCAGAAAGAGGCTGGACCATGATGCTAGACGCAGAGGGAAAGAAGAAGCATCTACCTCTAATCAAGACAGAGAGGTAGCTGATTACAAAATCGAGGAGATGAATAAAATGATCAAGAACCTTTCAAGCAAGTTGGTGAATCTTGATCTCGAAGCAAGGAATTCCTCCTCCAGGCCACCTCAAGCTGCTCCGAACAGGGGTTATAACCCCCAATACAGAAAGCCTCCTTTGCAAATATTACAAAGATATCGGAAGGAGTAAGAGGATCACAGACAGCCCTCGCTGTACCAAGAAGGGTAGATGGACGGCACTGCAGAAGATACCCTCGATGGGAAAGATGATCAATATCTTGCTTACTCGGAAGGTGAAGAAGTTGAGCTTCCCTTGCAAGAAGATGAAGGAGTCGAACTCCCCTTGCAAGAAGAAGAAGAAAAAACAAGCGCTGTCGAAGATCCGGAGATTGATGATTACTGCAAGTAATTCGTGGACTTCATGCAGGCACAGTTCAACAGAAAATATGATCTCAGGTCCTCTAGGAAGAGGACGTGCACACGAGAACAAGAAGAAGAGATGCCTCAGAAGGAGACAGTTGTTTAGAAAGTCGAAGATAAAGGTAAGAGACCTATAACTAAACCTTTACATTCTAATGACTCCATTCCTTTCTCTTCTAAGTCTGCCTCTAATCCAAATGCAAATGTTAAACCTATTCCCAGGGAAGAAAAACTTGCAGCCATGATAAATGAACCAAAGGAAAATACCATAGATAAGTCTCCCTCTACTTTTAGTCTTCAAAAATAACTGGAAAAGGTTAAAATCCCAGTCCCCCTAACTAAACTCCTGAAATAGCTAGTCTACCAGTCTCAAGTGTCTTCTTTCATGCTTCCTCAAGGAGCAGCCCCAATCCCATATAGTTTAAACCTCCAGGAAGAAAGGCCTATGGTGATGTTTGGTCCTCATGTTGAGGAGTTAGATGATTAAACTCCTCCTTTCTATGTCTCTTTAGTAATTCATGATTTGTTGTTGCACAAATGTATGCTGGATTCTGGGGCATCCAATAACGTATTACCTATGTCGATGATGGAGAAATTGGGGCTACAGATCACTTGCCCATATAAATATCTCTACTCCTTTGATTATAAAAGAGTCAAATGTTTGGGGATGATCAAGGATTTGGTGGTAAATCTAGCCCAAATCCCAGCTAAGAGCATGGTAATGGACATAGTAGTGGCCGACATCCCATCTCAGTTTGGGATTCTATTATCAAGATCATGGGGTACAAAAATCGGAGGATCTATAAAGCTGGACCTAACCTATGCGACCATCCCTGCGTTTGGAGGCCAAGAAAGGAGACTATACCGGGAAACAAGGTTTGTGAAGATGGTCACTAAAGTTGATAATTCAGTAAATTCACCGGTGTACAACAAAGAGGGTGAGTTTTCTTGTCTAATGCTTGAAGAAGACCAAGATTACTTGCAGGAGCCATCTTTCTGTCAAGTAAAGACAGAGCATTCTTTAAGTAACAAAGAAGGTGGGGTTTGGACCTTGCACTTTGACAGAGCCAACTCAAAGGAAGGGAATGGAGTTGGGATTCTCCCGATCTCCCCTATTGGACAACTGGTCCCATTATCTTTCAAATTGGAGTATGAAGCCACAAACAATGTGGCTGAATACGAAGCCTTGCTTCTAGGTCTACAAACAGCAAAGAATATGAATATTCAAAATTTAAAATTTTTGGGCGATTCTGAACTGGTGGTGAGACAGATAAGAAACCAATGTTAGGCTAAGCATCCTCGGTTGAGGGATTACCAAAACGAAGTATGGGACATGGTAGAAAATTTATTCTTGGAATTCAACATTCAATTCATGCCAAGATACTAGAACAGAATGGTGGACTCTCTCGCAGTAGCTGCAAGCACTTTTCGACCACCTCAGAACCCCCTCCCAAGGTATGAAATAGAGGTTCGATACCGTCCTTCCATCCCTGACAATGTCAAACAATGGCAGGTGTTTGAAGATGAAAAGCAAGTGAAAATATTCATGGAGACTGTTAGGGAATTCTCCAATATGGACATAGATGCTGGCGACAAAGAGACTAAGGAGCTTCCTCAGAATAAATGGTAGGATACTGTAGCTGGGCACAAGGTGCTGCAACTCAAAGGGAATGTAATACCCAGAGGACTATTCCCCCTAGAGAGGCTATTCGATAAGAATGATGTCCCCATCTAGCCAAACAAGATCGTTGAAGAAAGTCGGGTAGATGACCTGAACCTCGGCACTGAGGCCGATCCCAAGATTGTGAAATTGTCTAATAAGGTACCCGAAGAATACAAAGAGAAATATCGGAAGCTATTTCAGACATATAAAGATGTCTTTGCCTGGTCCTATCAAGATTTTAAGACCTTTGATATTAGCATTATCCAACACAATATTCCATTAAAAAGAGATGTTAAGCCACACAAACAGAAATTAAGGCAGATTAATCCTTTACTCCTTCCATCCATAGAAAAGGAGATCAAGAAACTGTTGAAGGCTAAAATCATTGTACCATTGAGGTATTCTGAATGGGTAGCAAACTTGGTCCCAGTTCAGAAAAAGAATGGGGAGATAAGGCTATATGTGGATTTCCGAAATTTGAACCGAGCATCTCTGAAGGACAATTATCCACTGCCAAAAATGGACCACATATTGCAAAAAGTGGTGGGAGCTTCACGAATGTCAATGATGGATAGCTTCTCTGGTTACAATCAACTGGCAGTTCTGCCGGAAGACCAAAAGAAAACGACATTTACCACTCCATGGGGTACATTCATGTATGCCCGGTTGTCGTTCGTATTGATCAACGTGGGCGCCACATTCCAAAGAGCCATGGATATCGCGTTTGTGGGTGAACAAGACAAGTTTGTGGTGGTGTACCTGGACAACATCACAGTATTTTCCAAGAATGATGCTGAACATATGGAGAATTTGCGCAGAACCTTTGACAAGTGCCGCAGGTATGGATTGTCTTTAAATCCACAAAAATCTCTGTTTGCTTTAGAAGAGGGTAAACTATTGGGGCATATTGTAACAAAGGAAGGGGTAAAAATTGACTCGAAAAGGGTAGAAGTCATAAATGGTATATCCTTGTCCAGAAACAAGAAAGAGGTCCATTTTTTTCTTGGACGTATCAACTTCTTGAGAAGATTCATACCGAACTATGCGGAGATAGTTCGGTACATAACTGAGATGCTGAAGAAGGATAACGAAGTAAAATGGACTATTGAGTCGCAGGAAACTTCTAACAGAATAAAAATTTCTTTCGCAGAAGCCCCAGTATTAGCAGGACCTGATTATGAAAAATCCTTCATGATATTTTCATTTTCATCTCCCCACACCGTCGCAGCTGTATTATTGTAGAAAAATGAGGAAGGTCATGAACAACCCATTGCCTTTTTCAGCCAAGTGCTTCACGACGCTGAGCTAAAATATAACATCCTGGAGAAACAAGCTTATGCCTTGGTCAAATCCCTGAAGGCTTTTCGAATGTATGTATTGCAGTTAGCTATAACTGCATTTGTACCCACAGCGGCTGCAAAAGACATTTTGATTCAGGGAGATAGTGAAGGAAAGAGAGGCAAATGGATAGCCAAGATACAAGAGTATGAGTTGGAAATACGCCCCACTAAGCTAATAAAGGGACAGGGATTAGCCAAGATCCTTTTCGAACCAAAATGTCAGGATTTGGGGATAAATTTGTCTATGGTGACCAATGAAGAGCCTGAAAGAGTAGACGAGCAGCGCGGAATAGAAACCTCCGCACAAAAAACCCACATCAAGTACCTTCTCAGTCCATGGTACAAAGAAACTATAGAGTACCTCTTGACTCTTAGATGTCCTCCAAGCTGTGACAAGATGAAGTACTGGACATTGAGGTTAAAATCTTAGAAGTTCATCATAGAAAATGGTCATTTGTACTGGAGAGACCCATCGGGCATACTACTTTTATGTCTCACAGAAAATGAAATAGAAGAAGTGATGGCGGAATTCCACGAGGGCATATGTGGTGGCCACTACAGCTGGAGGGCCACGACACACAAGATTCTGAAAGCAGGCTTTTTTTGGCCCAGACTCTTTGGAGATGTTCATACTTAGGTAAGGGCCTGTGAAAAATGTCAGAAATTTGCTGAAAGGTAGAAGTTCGCACCTTTGCCAATGATCCCGATACACATAGAAGAACCTTTCTAACATTGGGGAATCGATTTCATCGGCGAAATTCATCCTGCCTCAAGCGGGCAACACAAGTGGATACTAACAGCCACCGATTACTTCACTAAATGGGTAGAGGTTGTGCCAGCAAGGAATGCTACAGACACAGTGGTAATCAAGTTTCTGGAAGATAACATTATCTCAAGGTTTGGCTGCCCTGCCAAGATTGTCACAGATAATGCTCAGGCTTTTAAGTCTATCGAATTTATCAAATTTTGCCAACAATATAATATTGTGTTAGGACATTCTACTGCATACTATCCACATCGAAATGGATTGGCAGAATCCTCAAACAAGACATTGGTAAGGGCATTGAAAAAGGCCATAAATGAAAACTAGAAGAACTGGGATTCTCAACTCAAGTTCGCGCTATGGGAAAACAAAATCACTAGTAAGAGGTCAACAAGAAAATTCCCATATAAATTGGTCTATGGTAGAGCAACGGTTTTCCCGATACAATTGGCCTTACATGTGGCTAGGTTCATGCAGGATTGTCAAGAAGAACCAAATGATCTTAATAGAATAATGAATCAGTTAGTAGAGTTGGAAGAGACTCGAAGTCGAGTAAATCAGAGGTTGAATGAGTACCAAGAGAAAATGAAAGACCTGTTCGATCAACATGCTAAAGATAAAGATATGCAGGTCAGAGATCTGGTGCTAAGATGGGATATAAGAAGGGCTGAGAAAGGAAAGCATGGAAAGTTCGATCCTCTATGGTTCAGACCTTTCAAAATCACTGAAGAGGGAGGAAACAACACTTTCAGACTAGAAAATTTGCAGGGTGATCTGCTCGAAGCCCCTGTGAATGGGAAATTCTTAAAACCCTTTTTCCAGTATTGATTCAGGCTGAAAGGTCTACTGTATGATATTGTACATTATTCAGTTTCTTTTATTATGATGTTCGTTGTTTTGAATTGTCATGAAGGAAGAAGAGAAGGCATCAAGGAGATTGTATTTGCAAGAAGAAGGCTAACAAATGGTCTGCAGAGTTCTCGACGCATTTGAAGACAAACGGGTCGTCCCCAAATGGAGCCAATGTTTTTATGACATCCCTCACCGAGCTAGGATGTCCAATAATAGGGAGCCTTATACTGCAAAGAAAATACAACAAGAACTGTATGGACTGTCAAAGCCCCATTTTCACCTATCAGAACCCTTGAAAAGGATAAAAATCCACCTTTTAGCTTTAAAAGCGCTCATTTTAACATATCGGGCCTCTAAGCGCCTTTCGGCTTAAGCTTCTAGCCCTCATTTCCCATGTGACCCCGCTCTGTGACCGATGGCTAAAAGTCCTTAAGCCCTTTTCGGCCATCGGAATTCGTTGGTCCCTAACTCCACTCTTTTTCTTTATTTCACCGCCGAGGTTCATCTTTGCTAAAGAGATCCTGACTGTTTATCTCCGCAGATCCAACGGCCATTGCGCGTCACCTATCCATCGCACATCTCACTTCGCTTCATCCAAATTTTTTGTTCCCAAACTCTTTTCCGCCGATGCGTTTCACCACACAAAATCTTCACCGTTGATATCGATTTTGATCTAATGGTTCTTGCTTCTTCGACACATCACGCATCGCTCCTCCCACATCTTTTCCTCCAGTCCGTCTGGATCCCCGATGTGCGTGGCTCTGATTAGATCTCAGTCATTGATCTCCACAACGATCTAACGGTCCTTGCCCTATCACTTATCGACACTTCTCGCCTCGCTCTTCCCCGTTTCCATCTCCCGCATTCCTTTTCTCTGCAGATATGCCGATCCTCCGAGATAATCTCCACCGTTGATCCTTGCCATCCAACGGTTTGCACATAACCATACTTTTTAACCCCGCAACTGACTTTCTCGCTACACGACATCTTTGTTGACATCATCGTCAGTCCCACCCAACCACGCAGGTTCGTGCGTCACATTCTTCCTCCGCCGTTGATCTAGATTGTTCTGATCAGACAATCCGCACTCCTCTTCGCGTTCATTTCATCAAATAACATGATCATGTTATTTCCACGCGAAATAAACGGTTTTATTAAGACACACGTCGCTCCCTAACACGTATCGTGTGCCCCCAGCTCGATACCACTTACCGCTCAGCTCCCACGTGAAAACCGCCTCGGTTTTCCGCAAAACCGCCTTTCGCACAATTTCATGCCAGATTGGATTCAAACCATGTTTTCGCCATGGAAACGCCTCCACTACATTCCTTGCCTCCCCACTGCTCCTCCGCCTTCACTCAAGCCTTCTGAAGCAGTCTACCCCTCATCGCAAGATTTATTTAACTGGTTTGCTGTCTGTGCAGGTTTTCATGGCATTTTAAGTACATACGTTGTCCCATAGCCAATCACAATGGCTTGAGGCCGAGGATGACGATCCTCCACGGGCAAGAAAGCAAAGAAAAGTGATAATAAGGGTAATTTTCACGTCTTAGTCAATGGATCATGACCATTGGCCATTCTATAAGACCCTCCAGCGCAGAAGGCCAACTCATCCACTACCAGCAGTGCCGCACCCTCCAATGCAGAAGGCCAGTCCTTCCCACGACTAATGGTATCACCTTCGCTAGCAGCAGCAGTGGCTCCGCCTCATCAAACAGCAATGATAATTCATGACTGGGCCTGCGTGGCCTTTTACCTTATGTTCTTTTCACTTTGTCATTTCGGGTGAAATCTTTAGTTCACTCCTGCAGTTTTTACTTTCAGTTAGTAAATTGTTTACATTTCAGTTAGAAACGGCTTTAGGCTTACGTTGTAAGATGATGAGAGGTAGTTCTACCTCATCATCATTTCTATTTTTGATTTAGACTTGAAACAACATACAAGCACGAGGGGAAGATATTTTCCCAAGATGTCTTCTCGCGCATAGGAATCAGAGGTTATAAAAACAGGAAGAAAACACTAACATAAGATTCCATATTTTCCAAAGGACTCACTAGCTCGAGTATTCTGTATGTATTTTGTATGAACTTTGATAGTGGATGTTTGAAGATCCCGTAGGGATTCAGTAATAAGAAATTTTGCTGGAATTGGGGATTCCGCTCGGGATGATTCACAGTTTGTAACTCTCTCTCTCTCTGTGTGTCTTTTAATATAAGTGTTCATTTTGTATTTCTCCATACTTCTCGTATCTACAGGTTTTGGAATGTGAGTGCTCCCATGTTTGGACGTGAATTTATCATATCATATACTCATGTTTTATACATCCATAGCACTTTAAATATGGCCTAGGCCTGATACATTGTTCATTTTCTATCTCTTTCGCCGTTCTTCTGATACTAACTACAATGGATTCTTATCTTTGTACGAGCCCAGATATATGGAATCTTATCTTTGAAAAAGCCTAGTATATATGGATTCTTATCCTTGAATAAGCCCAGTTATAGTTGACATCTTACTCCATCTTCTGGCATAGTTATCGCTCACATATAATTTGATAACTGTGTATTCATTTTAGAAGTCGGCCCCCTTTTATAGCATTCTATTTTAGAGCTGTCTGATGCATTTACCTATTGCAGTTTGTACTCAGAATCTACAGTTTTCCTAGTTGTTGTGTTTAACTTTGGGGTTTTGGTTCCACCCTTATTAAAACCACTCATTTGAGTGATAGTTGCATGAGAGCCAAACATTTCCAACTGCAGTCAGTTGAGTCATATGCTCCCTAGATTTAAGATGTCCTAGGCACTAGTCTTTATACAACTCAAGGCTATCTCTAGGAGCAACAACACCGTGCATAAAAAATTTCAATTTTTTTGTAGAAATTATACAATATTCATGTATATCTTGGATTCTCTTGATCTAACAATGTGCTACTGTTAAATACATAATCGCTTCTACAAATCTTTGTAGAATTTAAAAAAAAATAATAATAAATAAAAATAAAATAATAAATAAATAAAAATAAAATAAAATAAATAAATAAAAAATTCGCCAATTATATAGGCATTAAGAAAGATCAATCACACACAACACATATAATTTCCCGGGGAAATATTACAGTTAAAACTCCAGTATCTTCTATTGTATATTATATCATGGATCACGAAACAATTACATACAAAGCTCCAATCACAAGAGCCCTCAGTATATCAGCTAATTGTCTCATAATGTCATACAAAAATTGGCAAATCACTTGCTCAATTTACTGTCTCCAGAGAGCCTGCCTCCACTACGCAATCCCTGATGGTAAAGAACCCTGAATGATGGATGCCTTGCCTGCCTTGACTGCATAAATATCACGGGCTTATCCAATGTGTGTGTGCTTGCATGTGTGCAAGCAGATAATATCACAATTGATAGTTATCATCCCTTTCACCTAGAACTCAACTGGTTCTCCACTGGATCTAACATGCATGCAGTTAATAATAGTAAAAAAATCAGTTGCATGTGAGATCACTAAATGTGATTACTTAATATTTAATTCACTTGATCTCTCATTAGTGTATCTGTAGTTACAACTAGCACAACTGACTTTAACTCACTTAACTGAGTTAAACTGATTTACAACTTGCACAACTTGTGCACCACTGCACTTCCAACTCTGTTACAACTCGAATCACTCAGTTACAACTAAATTCAACCTGCATGTCCCACCAACTAACCACTTAACTCAAAATTCACTTAGCTAACTGATTTTCCACTTCAGTTAACTAATTTCAAGTTCTCATTGAGAATAGATTATAGTTTAATGTCCATCTATATTAAGGGATAATAAAATAGACATGCATCTATAAATAGACATACACCTAAAAATATCCATTCACCTAAAAATAGACTGTGTGGGCCCCACCCTAGTGTAGGTGCTTAATTTTCACTAGGATCATGGATGTTGTTTTCGGACACCAATTTCACTGTTTCTTATTGCAAACTTCAACACTTCCTCTCAACAAGAAAGGAATTTCCATGCATGCGACATGCAACCCTTGCATGTGACATGCAACTCATGCATGCAACACTTCTCTAGTGTTTCTCGCACATGCAAATATTGCATGCAACACTTCGCTAGTGTTTATCGCACATGCAACCTTTGCATGCAACACTTCTGAAATTGAATAGCCTCCAAAAAATTGAATTAGTATAATGCATCTGTCATCAAAGTCTTCTGACTTGCTGCTAGTTACTGCACATGTCTACTGGATCCTCTGCGCTGCTGACATCTGCGTCCATGCACTCTGCACTTGCTGCCAACTCTGATCTGTGCTTCAGTATCTGACATTGTCACTTTGATTTCATGTCCTCATGACATTTTACTGCATCAATCTAACTGATCCTAGTATTGCTGCTTTGTGGGCTCCTCGTAGCTAGATTCGATTCATGAGACACACACCATCTCAATGAATCCTGCCCAAAATTTCTTCTTGGGATTAATCATGCATGCCACCCCACCTCTCACCTGGTGGTATAGCTGCATGCACTCCCTCTGCCCATCTGGCTCAAAAATTCTCTGCATGAGTGGTTTCTCCCACTCCATAACCCTCCGCATGTGGTTGCTCCACATCTTGAGGTTTACTCTTACCTGCATGCAAATCCAACTCCCTCTCAAGGGTCAATTGCATGACTTTCTCACACTTCCCAATGGTAGGAATCTCTGTAGAAATCGCATCTACATCAAGTCTATAGAGATTATTAACTCGAATCCCAATATTCTTGGCTTTCCCTATTGCTTTGTGTTGCAGGAAAACTTTTCCTTCACTGAAAACAGCACATAACCTCTATCCTCTGACATTGCAACTGAGACTAAATTTTTCTTTAAACCTGGTACATGAATTAAATTTTTTAATTGAAAGAGTTCACCTGACACCCTCTGAAAGGTAATGGTACCAATCCCGATAACACTGTACCATCTATCGTACAGTGTTACCATCTCGAGATCCTTCTCCTCCAAGTCACTGGAAAGTTTATTGTCTCTCGTCATGTGAAAGGAAGCACCACTATCTAAGTACCACCCTGATCCCATTGCACTTGAAACCATGCATGCGATCAATGATAATTCAAGCTCAAATTGCGAGGCAAGGACCTCACTAGCTACAACTCTAGCAACCTTTTTATTCTTCTTCTTTTGTGGACAGTTTGTGGCAATATGTCCATGCTTGTGACAATGAAAACACTTCACTTTGGACATGTTGCACTCCTTTCCATCTTCATCGGCCTCAAATTTGGAATGGAATTTCTTCCCCTTCCCCTTCTTCGCCTTAGCAGCCAAAACAAAATCCTCTTCATCATCATGCTTTAATGAAGAGCCATCTCTGGTGTTCCGCCTGAACTCCTCCTGCACCAGATCCGACCACAGTCGTTCTTAATCTGGTAATTTTTCCTGTCCATTGACAGAGTCTTCATAACTGTGCTAACTCTTAGGAATTCCTAGGAGAGCCAAACTCAACGAATCATCATTAGCGACAGTTATTCCTACACTCCCAAGTTCATCCCAACATTGGACAAACTTTGTTAAGTATACTGGAATAGTGTCATTCATTTCCATCTTGATCTTCCTGAGTTTATCTTTGAGCGCCAATTTCCTATGTTCATTGTTGCTTTAGAATAGATCTGTCAAAGCCTTCCACATAGAATTTGGTATGGATTCCCCATGGAGGCTTGAGACAATGTGGTCTCGTACTCCCTCCAACAGGATCCTCCTTGCCCTTGCCACTTTATTTTTCCATGCATCAAGATTTGCAGCATCTGCAACATCTGGCTTAGGAACATCTTTGTCAATGAATTCCTTCAAGCCATTGTCTTCGAGTACTGCCTCCATCCTATCCTTCCAAGCAATGTAGTTAGAGTTTCCCTCGAGTGCATACTTAAACCTCAAGCCATTGAAATCCATTTCGATCTTGAATCAACTGTAACACCAAGAAAGTCTTTTTGCAAGTTTGAATTCTTTCTAACCACAAACTCAGCTCCTGCTTCACTTCTGAAATTTATTTTGCTGTGATACCATGTAGAAATTATACAATATTCATGTATATCTTGGATTCTCCTAATCTAAAAATGTGCTATTGTTAAATACATAATCGCTTCTACAAATATTTGCCAAAAAAAAAAAACAACAAAAACAACAACAATCGCCAATTACATAAGCATGAAGAAAGATCAATCACACACAACACAGATAATTTCCCAGGGAAATATTACAACTAAAAACCCCACTATATTATATTGTATATTATATCATGGATCGTGAAACAATTGCATACAAAGCTCCAATCACAAGAGCCCTAAATCAGCTAATTGTCTCACACTGTCATACTAAAATTAGCAAATCACTTGCTCAATTTACTATCTCCAGACAACTTGCCTCCATTGCGCAATCCCTGATGGTAAAGAACTCTGAATGATGGATGCCTTGCATGCCTTGACTGCAAAAATATTATGGGCTCATCCTATGAGTGTGTGCTTGCATGTGTGCAAGCAGATAATGTCACAACTAATAGTTATCTTCCCTTTCAGCTAGAACTCAACTGGGTCTCCACTGGATCTGACATACATGCAGTTAATAATAGTAAAAACATCAGTTGCACGTGAGATCACTACATGTGAATTAATTAATATTTAATTCACTTGATCTCTCACTAGCGTATTTGCAGTTACAACTAGCACAACTGACTTTAACTCACTTAACTGAGTTAAACTGATTTACAACTAGCACAACTCATGCACCACTACACTTCCAACTCTGTTACAACTAGAATCACTCAGTTACAACTAAATTCAACCTGCATGTTCCACCAACCAACCACTTAACTCAAAATTCACTTAGGTAATTGATTTTCCACTTTAGTTAACTATTTTCAAGTTCTCATCGAGAATAGATTATAGTTTAAAGTCCATCTATATTAAGGCATAATAAAATAGACACGCATCTATAAATAGACATACACCTAAAAATAGCCTGTGTGGGCCCCACCCTAGTGTAGGTGCTTAATTTTCACTAGGATCATGGATGTTGTTTCCGGATGCCAATTTCACTGTTTCTTGTTGCAAACTTTAACAATTTTCCTAAAAAATGCTTGTCAAAATTGATTCAATTTTTAACAATATGGCTGATGGAGATTTGTATTTGTTTTGCAGGAAGAATCAATAGTTATAATGGCAATAGAATAGAAAAAGCGGGAGCATGGGGCAGAAGATGCACAGGCCATGGAGGACGATGCATGCTTAGATGCTCTGAGGAACTGCGGGCTCCTCAAGTTTTTCATGACCCCATGTCTGAGAGTTTAATTAGAGCTGCTGCAATATTTGATCAGTGTATGGGATATTGACCAAAAGAAATTCATCATCCATGACCAGGAATTGGAGATAGAAGTCTCTGACATTTACTTCTTGACAAGATTGTCACGGAGGGGAGAGCGAGCACGAATGACAAGTACTCAGATCCTTGGAGAGAGCATGGCCATGCTGATAGAGAGAGCTTTTCCTGGAGCAAGGAAAGCACATAAGAGTGGTAAACTAGACATCCAAACAATGCAGGACTTACCTTTGAGGGTAGTGTTGCATACCATTACTCAGGCTGCTAGATCTCAGGCTCCCTATGAAGCCACAAAGACTCAACTCCAATTAGCCATAGATTTCATGTCTCCGAAAATCTTCAATTGGGCAGTAGTGGTGACAATTGATATTCTTCAATTGGGCAGAAGCGGTGAAAATCAATATAAAACGTCAGTTGACCAAGTGTAAAAACGACAAGTTAAAGCAGTTTGGGTATGGGTCCATTTTGATACCGTTCATCCTGGAACAGTTACCAATATTCCAACGTCAAGAGGTATTTTTACCTAGGCCACCATTATGGGAGCCACGGATGGTTCGTTGAGTTGAGTTGATGCCTCGATCAGGGGGTGGGAAGCATAAGTCGTGGAAACCAGAGTTCTTTGACTGGTTGAGCCGACAACTCATCATGGTGGAGGACTGGCCATATACCGGTACCGATTTCGGGGGTGATCTAGATCTTCCACTTCCAAAAGGGGACAACTGGGACAAGGACATAGGTAAAAACTCATTTTTTAGATTTTTTTGAGTATTACTTTTTTTTTGGTATATATATATATATATCTGTGTGTGTTCTGATATTTTCTCATGTGTTGCAGATGTTGGACCAGAGAGACCCGCAGGGATGTCTCTGATAGCTCGGAGGGTCCCAAGAGAGTTCGAAGTGGCCCCTCATGGTGAGGGAAGTGATAACGAGGAAGAAATTTCACGTAAACTGGAGGGACTCACGAGCGGGATCCCGGAGTATGTGATATTTGAGGACATTCCTCGTGCTTACCAGCGACATACTGGGAGGGTTTCTAACCACATTCATCGACTGCTGAGATGTGTTGTATGGGTAGTGATGTGCTATCATGAGCACCATGCTGATTATACTCCTAGATTTTATTTATGCATTCTTTGAGAGACATGGCGTCTGAGGATGTAACTGAAACACATGCATATTTATTGAACTATGATGTACAAGCTGATGCAAACAATCGTATATCGATTGTTTGCATCGGCTTGTATATATATATATATATATATATATATATATATATATATATATATATATATATATATATATATACATATATCTATATATATATATACATATATCTATGTATATATACATATATACATATATATATACATATACATACATATACATATACATATATGTACATATATGTACATATATACATATATACATATACATATACATATACATCTACATATACATATACATATACATCTATATATATATATATATATATATATATATATATATATATATATATATATATATATATATATATATATATATATATGCTTATTTTCCTGTCTAAATCTTACTGTATGATGATGATTACTTTTACAAATTACGCAAATGTCTATCTAATACAAGATTAGCTACTGCATCAGTTAACATATTCATTCTTCTGGGAACATGCTGATATTTAATATAATCAAAATTCCTTTCTAACAAATGAACACGTAAATACATCCTTAAAATATGAGGGTTTATGACAGAATAACGCCCATTGAGCTAAAGAACAACAAGTTGAGAGTCTAGGTTTACAACTAATTCATGAATGTCGAGGGAAATAACTTCAGTTAGAAGTTCGATAATTGCACTGTATTCAGCGACATTGTTAGTTGTACGTCCTAGACAGGTGCCTTGAAGGTCTACTAACTCACTGTTAGGATCATAAATTACCCAAGCTGTGGAGGATAGGTTTCGGGTACTGCGGGAGTCACAGTCAATGAAACTAACATAAGGAGTGACAGACATCTGCACAATAAGCAAAGACATAATAAGTAGGAAAAAATGCTCACAAAGCACACCAAGCCAAAAATGTACAAAAATGAAAAAACACACTTATGTACTAAAGAAATGCACGAGAAAACTCATGCATAATATTTTTTGAGATATAACCCATTTCGGGGCTGATTCAGGGGATGGCCTTCATAATCAATAAGCTCATAGGCCCCTTTTTTCAAAACACGTTTGACAATGTAGGGCCCATGCCACATGGGTTCGAATTTACCTACTCCCAACTTGTCATGGGCTTGGTCATACAAGAGGACCAAGTCTCGTTCTACGAAGGTGCAAGGAGAAATTGTTTGTTCAAAGTGGGCTTTGACTCGCTTTTGCTATGCTTCTATGACTAGAGCAGCGAAGCGGCAAGTTTCTTTAAGCCTCTCCAAATATAGAAGGCATTCTTCCTCTGGTGAAGTATTCGACAGTAATTCAATAGCTAGCTTGAGTGAAGGAATTTCACATTCAATCGAAAGGGTAACTTCCAGATCATAAACAAGTTGAAATGGTGTAAATATGGTTGCATCCTTCACCGAGGTTCAGTAAGCCCAAAGAGTTGAGAACAACATGAGATTCCAATTGGACTTGTGCATCCCAATAGTACGCTAAAGCATAGTGACTAAAACTTTATTCATGGCTTTGACCTGACCATTGGCCTGGAGGTAGTACGACGTTGAGTTGTCGTGACGCAGACCCAACTTATCAACTCAACCATCATATAATGGCGAAAATGGGAACCATGGTCAGTGAAAATGGCTTGAGGGACTCCAAACCTGGCAATCACGTGATTGAAGAGAAAATGAGCGGCTGTCTTACCGTCAGCTGTGAGTGTAGGCATTGCTTCGACCCATTTGGTGAAGTAGTCTACGACTACAATGATATAAGCATACCCCCCGGGCGAGCGAGGGTTACATGTCATAAAATCAATACCCCACTTCGCAAAAGGACCAACGGTAATGACGGGATGGAGGTGAGCGGGTGGGGGCACGCACCTTGCGCTGGTAGAACTGGCACTCGTGACAATTACTGACATTGAGGATATAATATTTGAATATGGTAGGCCATAAATACCCGACATGGATAAATTTTTTAGCAGTAGCATACCCAGATATGTGACCGCCACATGAGCCAGAATGGAAATCATTAAGGACCTTTTCAGCTTCCTCGAGGGTTAAACACTGACGGAGGACTGAATAAACTCCGATGCGGTGTAAAGTATCTTCGACTATGCGATAAGGTTGCAAATGATGACGGATATGTCGATGACCATCTTTCGTCAACTCATATTGGAAAGTAGAAGTTTGGAGATAAACAATAATATCACCGTACCATGGATCAAGGGTGCTAATCAGAAAAAGAGTATCGTCTGGAATGTGTTCTTCGGAACTAGAAGGAGTAGAGGCAGAGGGTAAGGAGCATATCAATTCAACAAAAACCAACAATTTCTTTGATTTTGCGGTAGTGAACTCCAAATCAAACTCTTGGAGGATAACTATCCACTTAGAGTACTTGCCCCCCAGCAATTGTTGAGTTAAAATATAGGTCATGGGGTTGCAATCATAAATAACGGTCGTGGTGCGGAGTAAAATATAATGGCGGAAACGTTGTACGGCTTGAACAACTACCAACACCAATTTTTCAACATGATCGTAACACATTTCGGTATCGAGAAGATTGCGGCTGAGATAATAGATTACATGCTCATTACCATTGTCATCGTCTTGTACCAGAACCATGGCGACAGTGCTAAAAGTGACATCCATATAGAGTAAATAATCGCGATGATAATTTGGTGGACATAAAAGAGGAGCATTGACAAGAATGGTATTCAATGCATCGAAAGATTTTTGGGCAGTCTCATCCCACAGCAACTGGACGCCTTGCTTAAGCAATCACGTAAAACCTTTGGCTACCTTAGCGTAGTTCGGTATAAAACGACACAAGAAACTATCTTTCCCTTGCAAACTCTACTACTGGTGTAAAGAGGAAGGGGAGGGGAGATTAATGACAGCTTCGACCTTAAGAGGATCGAGGCGAATACTGTCTTTGGAAACAACAAACCCAAGGAGTCTATCGGAGTCGATGCAGAAGACAAATTTATGTGGATTAAGTCGAATGTTGTAGTGTCTACAACGAAGAAAAAATTGACGGAGGTGGTCTGGGTGGTCCTGACACTTAGCGGAATAAGTCGAGAGGTCATCCAGGAAGGGCTGAACAATATGATTAATATCGTGAAAAGCATACGACATTGCCTGTTGGAATGTGGCACCAACATTTTTCAGGCCAAAAGGGAGCTTTTTATATGTGAAATTCCCCATGGACAGATGAAGGAGTTTTTATGTTAGCCAACAGTATATTAATTTGGTTATAACAAGAGAACTCGTCCATAAGGGAGAAAATCTCACTCCTAGCACAATCATCAATGATTTGGTTGATGAAGGGAGTGGGATAGTTATCCTTGGGATAGGAACAATTAATATCGCTGTAATCCACACAAACTTGAATGGTGCCCTACTTTTTGTTCATAGGGACAATGTTGGAGACATAATATGTTAACGGTATCGGATGAATGAAGCATGCTTTGAGAAGTTTTTCAACTTCTCACTTTATGGCTGTTACAGAGTATTTTGTCATCGCCCCTGCAATCCCCATCCCAAACATTGGAGGACCATTTCAGTGACTTCTGTGTACTGTCATACTTTTCAATGAGTATCATTGCATCCTTTGGCATGTCAAGAAAAATTTCTCTGTTGATCATTCCTCAAGAAGACTTTCAAAAACATGTGATTTTGGGTCGATGCTGGTAGGAAGTTATGGCCTCGTGCCCATGGAGAAATTAACACTGGGCACTGCGCCCTTTGGCACTCTGTCTCAGAAGGGCACCCATGTCGAGCTGTTTTTGGAAAGTTTTTTTAAAATAGAAATGAAATTTCCATGCTTAACATCTTCGTGAGCAGAGTAATCATGGTTTGTTCGACTGAATAACGTCGAAATCCTCCCTTTTGCTTCTTGTTTCCTAGAATTTTGCAACTCCCCAAAGGGATAAACCTCTCCTCCACCTTATGAGGGATCTCAAACCACCTCCTCCTCTTTTATAAATACTTCCTTCTCACATTGTTTCAACTAGCTGAAAAATTATTACTATAGCTAGTGTGTAGAATAAGGCAGAGAGGAATCCATTGTTGAGGGAGAGTTTAGGCCCATTGCCTCATTGAATTCAATCCTGAACAAATTCTTGAGACACGTCTGAATGAACCTATTGAAGGAGGCCTGCAACGTCAAGGCATTAAAGTTGTAAACTTCTTTTCTCTATCATTAATACACGACTGGTTTTTTGGTTCCAATTTTGTATTTAATTATATGAAAAATGTTTGATTCTCCTTGACCAATTGAATAGCTATAAATGAAGGTATATTCTCATATGTTGTCATCATTCACTTGATCTTTGTACAGGAACACGAACATTATCACTAACGAACCATGACATGTGAAGACAAAGATCGAAGGTTCGCTACTGCAAGTCACGACAAAAGCGTTGGACCGAGGTAGGGTATCTATCCCAGTTCATCTTTCATTTGTAAGTTAGGAGTCCAAAAGTCCAGCATGTTCCCTTGTTGCTAGACCCACCCTAGGGCTAGAGGGATCACCTCTGTTCGTAGAGGGGATTTTCCTGCTCAACAATGTCAGCTGCCTTTATAGGGTGCATGGGACGAAGACGTTGGCGAACAGGTTTCGCATCAGGGTAAGTAGGTATCTCGTGCACGACTATAATCAGATCAATACTGGGAATTTCCTCGTAGGACCACATCTCAAAATTCACGGAAGAGGTTAGTATAGACCTAAATCTCATAAGGAGGACAGGTCACCCCAATATGGATGTTCTCGACAACCCCCGATTTAACGGATATGTCAATAGGCATCGTCTAAGTGATATTTCCCATGTTGCCTTCTGCAAAAACTTCATGTATAAAAATAGGTGTTTGAAGAGGTTGGGAAAAAGACCAGGAAGCAAAATTCTCAAGACAGGCAGACATTGTCCCAAGACTAGGTAAAAAGGAGAAACTGTGATGATTATCATCCCATCGAGGATCCTCAAGACACATGGTTTCCACGATGGCTTCATCAGTTGGAAATGTCTCGTTCAAGGGATTGGGAGAATCCGAAGCACCGAGGCAAGGGGATTTATAATACGTGTCGAGAGGCATACTTGAAGAAGTATGATATGAAGGAGAAGCCGAAGTCAAGATGATCTCACAATAATCAATTTCTATCGGGCTTAGAGGCATTACGTCACCAAACGAAACAACCTGATTAGGCGAAGGGATGATCTAGGGATCAGAAGAAGTGGAGATCATATTGACCTGAGCAATGCTGGGCAAAGGAAGAGAAAAAAGACCCATAAGGGCAGGATATTTGAAAAGTCCTGGCCCTACACTTTCATAAGGCATGGGAATGTGGTCTACATACAAAACATTTCTCTCTGAAGAAGTGGAAGTGAAAAAGGATAACTGATCAACAGTGATAATCTTTCCTTCATGCAGGAAACGGAGAGCACGAAAGAGAGTGGATGGTACACATAGCATGGTGTGATTCCAACTGCGACTGAGGAGGAGATTATAGTTGAGTTTGGCGTCAACGAATTCAACCTCAACATTGAATTATTTTCCTTCCAATGTGATAGATAAGCTGGTGAGGATACCAGGAGGGCGGATTCCCTTCCGTCGAAGGCCTCCAAAGTGTTTGGAGACTGGTTAAGGGTTGGAGAGCCAATGGCTTTCCAACATGCAACAGACATGATGCAACTAGATGCACCTTCTTCTACGACTGCTCGATGGATATTCTTATCATTAATCCCAACTTGGATGATCAAAGCAAGTTGGTGAGGGAGACGCAGAACATAATTTTCCAGACCAAAAGTAATAAGAATCAAATCAGCAGGGTCAACTCCTCTGATAGTGGATAACAAAGCCTTCCGTTGTGACAGATAGCTCTGAAGTACCTCCAATGCAAACATAGCGGATGGCGCCTGAGCCAAATCCTCAACAATATTATAATGTTGAGCGGCACGAGAATTCAGGTTATAGAGGACTTATGGAGCACACCTTTAGAAGGTGGTCAAACAACGGGCTAAGAACTAGGCCTTTCAATATGAAGAGGGCCATAAGCAGGCGGGGGAGAAGGAGTAGGAGCATCTACAATTTCTTTCCCCGCCGCTTGAAGCAGTTTTGTATAATCTTTTGATTTGGTAGCAATAGATATGGGTGCAACACCATTCATCATGAAAACTTGAGAGCCGAAAGGCGTGGAGGACTGGGGTTGCCCCACCATTTGAGTTTGTTGTGATGGGAATGGTTCCTTAAGAATGATCGGAGTTCCTTGGGCGCCTTTGAGTAGTCGAATCACTTAAGACAGTCAAGGACAGTCTTTAGTGAAGTGATTGTCGTCACATATTAGACAAGGATACTTCGGTTTATGTTTTGAGCCATCATCAGCATTGGTTTTAGGAGAATCATGTTTCAGGGTATCAGCTTTGGCCTTGCCTTTACCCTTCTTCTTACCTTTGGAAGCTTTGTTCGCTGAGGTAGACTGGACGAAATTCACTTCTGCGGTTTTACCAGGATTGGAAGGTGGCTGAGAAGCAGTATTAGTAGAAGGGGCGGAATTCTGCTTTGCAGGGGCAGAAGAAGACTTACGGGAAGTCTGAGAAACATAACCAATTTACCGTCGACAAGTGGTGTCACTAGTGCTTTGGAAGTTCCAGGTCATGGAGCATTAGTAAGAGCTCATAAAGCATACTAGACTAGGAGTAAACCATATCTAGGTGTTGGGCATAAGTAATGGCCTACTCTTCAGTGACACATGCCCCCGCAAAAATGTCATTAGCTGTCGAACTGACAAAAGAGGTAGTAAACCAGTAAGTCAGAAGCTAATCATGGATTTCAAACTTGATCAAACAACGATGCCGTCTCCATTCATGAATGTGATAGGAGATATGTATGGCCTGATTTTGTTTCAAGGACGTAAGGATGTGCGTTCCCATTTCATACTGAACCAGTAATTGAAAGTGTGTGAGAAACGCCATTGCAAGAGAATTGAAATCTTGGAAGATTCCACGAGAGAGTTCAAATTATCACTTTGCAGCGGAACCCGCGAGAGTCCTTTGGAAAAGACGTAAATGAATAGAATCATCAATCCAGGAGTTAGAGGAGCACCATAGGTGATACATCATAACATGCGCCTGGGGGTCTTCTCCAGACTTGCCTTCGAACTTGGGAAAATCGCCAAGAATCTTGGTGGGAACTGGGGGTCAATATGGATTATGAAGAATGGGATCATTAGTTAACTTCGACACATCGGGCAGTTCCAATGTAGCAAGGAACGATAATTGCGAGTTAAAAGGCATTGCAGGCTTTTGTAAGGACCTGTGTTAGAGTTCCTACTAGGTCAGGAGAAATTTTGAGCCCATATGTTCTGTCCCAGAGGATTTTTTCCATAGGGGTTATAATTTTGGTAATTCTACCCATATCCCGGCTGTGGACCAGGGTACTGGTTTTGAGTAAACCATTGAGGTCCAGTTTGAGCAACGTATGGATTATGTTGCAGATGAAAGCAACGCCTTGGGGTTGACCTTGTGCCATCAAAGGTTGACCTTGGGGAACCAACGGTTGGCCATAAGGAATTAAAGGTTTGCCCTGAGGCTGACCAGGCTGTCCCTGAAAACCAGGTTGGCCTGATGGTTGAGATGAGCTAGGCTGTCCTTGAAAACCAGGTTGACCTTGCTGGGTGACGGAGGGTTGACCTTATTGTACAAGAGGCAGGCCTTGCTGAATGTAAGGCGAGTTCTGTTGTATAAAAGGTTGTCCTTGAGGTGGATAGGTTTTCCCCTGATAACCATAGGGCGCTCCTTCCTGAATGTAGGGTTGACTTGAATGACCGTAGGGTTGTCCCTGTTGGTCCGAAGGTTGTCCTTGTGGACCATAGGGTTTTCCCTATTGGTACGTGAACTGATTGTGGTGAATGAGAGGTTGATTTGTTTGAACATACAGTGGACCTTGCGGGACAAGTCCATGGTAATATACATGATTCCCGAACTCATCGCAGAAATGTGGTGGATTGGTCGGAGCCTGAATCTACTGAGAACCCTGAGGGAGGTAGTTCTGATGTTGAAAACCCATCATATATTGGTCGTACGTCAATCCTCCCGGAATAGGATTAGAAGGGATGGGCGTACTACCAATAGGTTGATTGACTTCTGACACGTGAGGTTGTGATCCAATCACAATGGGCCCAACAGACATCACGAAATAATTGGGATGCATTCCTTGAATAGTAGTAACTGATGGAGACGATGTAACCACACTGACAGATGGTGCGAAGGAAGCCACACAAACAGTGGGCTGGGTTGGGACAACTGTGACAACTGTCTGAACAATGGGAACCGAGGAGGATGGACCCGACACAAACAACCCTAAAGAAGGAGCCACAATACCCTACCATAGTGGGTTCCAGTACAAAGATGAAGCACCATAAAATAATTGTCCCAAAGTACGGTAACCAGCCGGGAGAGTCTAAGATGTTTCGTAAGGAAAATTTTCGGGAGGGAATTGATATTCCCCAATGGAAATGAGAGTCTCTTCACTACTAATAGGACTCGAGGCATCCATGTCGGACGAAGACATGCTGTCAAGGAAAATCTGATGAGCGACGGAAGGAAAATCACGTGAAAATAGTGCCACAGGCGGGTCTAAGCATTGAGGGGAACCTTCTCTTAGAAAAGAAAAAGGATCCAAGGACTGCCAGTTGATATCAAATTTCTCCTCAGGGGGAGACCGGGTGGCAAGAGGTTGAATGCTCGGGATGATGGCACGTTCGAAGCCTTGGGTCCCAACAGATAAAGGCATCTCAAAAGAGACTATGGGGAGAGACTCTTCACCATAAGGTAATGAAGAGGAGGTTGAAACAGGTGGTTCTACCATGGTGACTTTTTCTCACAAGAATAAGAGAAAATAGATTATTAATTAGAGGATTTAACAAAAATCATTAAGGAATTACTCATGATCCGACCAAGAAATAGCTTAATGGGTGTGTCATGTAATTGTGGGAAATTAATTTTTATGACATTGAAACAACACTCTACCTTTTCATGTTTTAAGAGTTGAGAAAAGGACAAAAGGTGACTCTAGTCACTTTCAATTTGAACGAGCTCGAAAGGATAAGTGCTCGATGATCTTTTCAAATTTAAAGAGTCACGAAAAGATCAAAATGACTACTCAGGAACTCTAGGAAAAATGGTGTACCAAGCTCCTGTGAACTACAATATACACCTTGGAAAATAAATTTACCAAGGACACGTACGTGCATGCAGTCTCCCCGAATTTTGTGTTTAGTGTATCACGATTACAGGGCGGCAAACTCAGCTTCCTATGGATAAAGGATTGCAACCTAAAAGGGTCTCCCTTTATATACGCGATGGTACAAGGAACACAAGTCTGTACTAGCATTGTCTAATGCAATATTGCGAGTGACAGTTGTTAGGTTTAATGACGCCAAAACACGTCACTAGCCTAGACCTCTAAGTGTGAGCGTTAAGTTTCAATGCTTCCTTAGGTTGATTGAGTTAATTTTATGGTTTATCTTGAAATAAGGTTTTAGTTTCAAGGCCCTACCGAATGTTACCTCAAATCTCTAATGTGAAACTATATGAGGGAAATAATATCGTTTCATTTCAATGAAAATCTAACTAAGTGGAGGATAGAGGTTCACAACAAAGTAGCAGTCAAGCAAATGCAAGAATGACACTTTCCCCTATTCTAAAAACACAGCCAAAACAGAAAACAAAAAAAATTATTTGTCTTTCACTTTCCAATGAAAAGGGAGCCTAATAATGCAAAAGAGTACTTTTCATTTCTGAATGAGAAGGAAGAATTCAAAATTTTTCTTTGTACTAGTGATGAGCAACAATGCAATACTACACTAAAAAACAAATACTAGCTTTGAGTAGCTTTGAACGAGATCGTCAAAACATGATGAGACCAAATCCAAGAAAACATAAACACACACTCAAAACTAGGCATGCATTCCCTTACGCAAAATAAAGGGCTTTTTAGTTGACTCAACTAGAGATGTGATCTATGCTCGGGGCGATGGAGGGGGAATGAAATAGACACGGAACGAAATCTTGACAACCCTACTTCACGTACAATCAATTGAAAAGGCCAAGCAACCACACAAAAGGTTGAAAATTAACGATCAAACTAACTCATAAATAGATCAGACACGCAACGAACATGTGACCAAGTGAATGGTTCGAAACACCTAGAAACCCTAGGATGGATAAACCACATTGTTCGAATGAGAGATAACACAACTGAAATGAATGAGACAACCAAGTCAGGAAACAAGAGCTAGATGGATCAAACTAAGTAGAAAAAACCAACCTAAAGGATAAGACACACTATAAACTCAGTGGAAAAGGCCCAAAATCCAACCTTACAAGAATCGGCGCAGCTGTTCAGAAGCATTCGGCCCCGGTAGGCAAAATCGTGTCTGCATTAATGACAACTCACGCTGATGGGCACAACTGTCAGACAATCAGCAATGCCGAGCAAGGAAACAAAGGGAAAAACAAAGGGCTTGCTGAGAAAAACCAGACTTATCACTCTAGAAAAAGGCTAAATGGCTAGAAGCAATCAAACAAGCAGAAAAAAACAGAGAAAAGACAATTAGGCCAAAGTTGGACAGGCAATAAAAAATTCAAAACGAACAATAAGAGGCAACAGGCATTGAAATCCCCAGTATGGCCGCCAACTTGTTGTGTAGGAAAATTCCCTCTATGGACAGAGGCAATCCCTCTAGCCATAGGGTGGGTCTAGCAACAAGGGAACATGTTGGTTCCTAAATTCCTAGTTCATAAACGAAATGCAGGTTAGAATAGATGTCCTACCTCAATCCAACGCTCTGGATGTAGTACGTTGCAGCGATCCCTCGATCTTTTTCCTTCAATCCTTGCACTCTGTTGGTGGCGATATCCACACACCTGCACAAAGATCAAGCAAACACTAAAAGCATTCAAGCATACATATCCATTTACAACTATCTAACTAGTCAAGGAGAGTCATAAACTTTGAATATTAACATAGAAAAAGATGGAACTAGAAATAAGTCATGTCATATTAATGTAAAAAAGGGAGTCTACAACCTGCACCTTGACGCTGTAGACCTCCTTTGATGGGTTCAGTCGGGCATGTCTCAAAGCATTCATTCACTGATTCAGCTCAAAGAGGTGGAAGGCTCAAACTCTCTCTCACAAATATGGACTATTCTCTGTTATCTTCTGCACACCATCTCTTAGTCTATTCTAGCTATGTATGGCTATCTATCAGAATCAATGGGATGAAGAGGAATTTATAGGAGTGGAGGAAGAGCTATGGGATCCACTTATGGTCGAGGAAAGGTTTATCGCTTTGGGAAGTTGCATTTTTGTAGGAACTAGAAGGCCAAAGGGAGAAAATCGATCACATCAATTCAAACAAACATCCATGATTCCGCTCACGAAGCTGTTAGATCTTAGAAGCTTCGTTTCTATACTAAAAAATCTTCCAAAAGTAGCTCGGCACGAGGAATCTTCAAAGACAAAGCGACCACGGCACGAGGCCTAGTGCAAATCTAGCCATGGGTGTAAGGACATAACCACACCCCAACACCTACCCAAAATTACATGTTTTTAAGGGTCTACTTCAGGAATGTTCTGCAGGGATTCTGTTCCTGGAATGTTAAGGGATGCAATGACATTAACTATGATGTGTGACAGTACACAGGAGTCACTATGATGGTCCTCCAATATTTGGAAAAGGGAATGCAAGGACGGTGAAAAAATGTTGTATAATAGTTACTCTATAGGTTGGATAAGCTATGTGTTCCAAAATGATCTGTATTTAAAATTTTCTTGAGGTTTGTGAAAATTTTCAAGTGATTCAATTAGGGTTTAAGCCTACTTTGTCAAATTACTAAACACGTAAACATGAAATTTTGAACAGAGTGTTTGCAAAAAATACAAGACAATATCACTATATTAGTAAACAAACAACAACAATTGATGAAGGAGTTCACCCCTCCTGGGCTATGTCTCCTGGTCAAGCTTCCAATGGTTGGGCCTCTTTCATTATGCTAAAAAATGGTGTTTACATACATTTACATGCTCAAATGGTTGTATTGATGGCTCCAATGGTTTCAGAACTGTCAAAAACCATTATCTAGACTCTTTCTGCTCCCAAAAGGCCAAAAACTAAAGAAGTTATGATCTCCCCATGTTTTCTAGAAATTCGTCCTACAATTTCAACCTCCTCCAAACTGCCTTGCATATTCTCCTAAAAAAATGCTAACTGAGCGACGTTTATGCTAACCTCTAGCGCAAATTGTGGGAACATTAGTTTGCATAATGCGGCATAGTAACCAATTTTTTTAATATATGTCGTCAGCCAAATATTTTAAATAAAAAATATGGCAATGTTGGGCTAAGCCCTGATCCCTGGTTCCGCCCCTTATTTCCACAGGCATGGTGACCAGGGTTGGGGCTGGCCCTGACCCAACCCCAAATGCGCCAACATAAACCTTTAAATAAAACATGGGAACTTAATAGTTTAAGTCACACATGCGTAGCGCATTTCTAACACGTTGGTCTTGCCACCCTGAGGTTGCGTGTTTGATTCCGACATAGTGCTATCTGCCCATAACCAAAGTTTTGGTCGCCCACCAGGGTGTCACGTGGCAACCTTTGGTTGGCCCACGTGGTGTTCCCTGGTTGGACGCACCATCAACCAATAAAATTGCCCCATCTCAAACCAACAATCACTTGACAAGTGGTGCATTGTGATTAGCCCAACAAGGTCCAGTCAACCATTATAGTCAGGGTCCAGTCAATAATACAGACTGCTGACTAGGAAACCTTGTTCATCCAAAAACATTTTTTAGTTGTTTCCAAAAACAGACAAAACGTGACTGTAGGAGCATACGGAATCAGTTTTTCGCGAAATGAGTTTTACCAGATTCAGAATGAAGAGATATATGCAAGCACACATGTTTCATTCCATCATGAGAACTTTAAATTTTGAGCATAAAATTGATCCACTAGATGATTCCTCCCCACTACAAGCTTTTGGACCTCAAAATATCACTTCCAGATGACAAACAGGTGAGGGTACAATTCCATGACCATTCCAATCTCAATCCATTTGGCTTTGCTTGGATTTGTACCCTTGAGCCCCACACGAAGATATTCCACGTTTCCTCGTTTTGAAGTCCTTGTTTTTCTATCAAGGATAGTGTCTTGCTGCAATTCTTCAAGATATTTAGGAGAGAAATATTCAGTTGAAGGAATTTGAACATTCTCTCCTTGATTTTAAATCAAAGGAGACACATACAATCTTATATTATCAACGTTAACAACTGCATAAATTTTCATGTATGAAGGAAAATCCAACCTGAAGGCATTATTACCAATCTTTTCAATAATTTTGAATGGACCATATCGAATTGGTTTCGGCTTTTTACCTTCACCTTGGAGTCTCTCTTTGCTAATGTGAAGCCAAAATTTATCATCGACTTGGAAATTGTGATCTACACGATGCTTATCATGTCTTCTCTTGTACTTGACTTGACTCTTCTCCAACTGTTCTTGAACTTTTTGATGTACCAATTGAACTTGTTCAATGAATATTTTAGCTTTGTCTATGTCACTATGACCATCAATAACAACACATTTCCCAAATATAAATATAAAGGAGATTTAGGAAAGTATCCCAAACATGCCTCAAATGGCGAGGTTTGAGTCAAAGAGTGATTGGCCCTGTTGTAAGCATGCTGAATATAGTGCAAATGTTCATCCCACGACTTAGGATTCTTGTTGCAATAACCACGAAGAAGATGTATCACTGTCATGTTCACCACCTCTGTTTAGTTGTATGTTTGTGGATGAAATGATGTACTCTTTTTTAATTTGGTGTTCATGCGTCCCCACAAGATTAACCAAAATTTCCCGACAAAGCGAGAATCTCGATCACTAACAATAGATCTGGGCAACGCAAAATGCACCCATACATTCTGAAAGAATAACTGAGTGGTTTGTTCAAATGTAACCTACTTTTTACAAGCCATCAAAATACACATTTTTTTGAACCCATCCATAACTAAATAAAGATAATCATGACCTCTTTTAGACATAGGTAGATCTCCTACAAAGTCCATAGAAACCTCTCCCATGGATGAGAAGGTACAGGAAGTGGTGTATACAATCCCTGCAACTTTCTATTGCTAGGCTTACTAACAACACATAATGAACATCCTCTTACAAATCTTGACACACTTTCAAGTATACGAGGCCAATAGTAATACCTCTGTAATTGTGCCACCATCTTACGTACACTGAAATGACTATCATTAAGAGAAGTATGTGCTTCCCTTATGATGTTGACTCTCTCCCCATGTGGAATACAAAGCTTGCTGAGATGTTACAAGTTATCATGCACATGATAATCCAATTCCTCTACTTGGTTACCTTGACACAAAGTCACATATACATATTTGAAATCACTATCTAAAGCATATTGTTCAATATAGCTCTCATGCATGACATAATTTTGTTTAAGAATAATGGATGCACTAAAAATTGGTCTAGAAAGCATATCAACAACCTTGTTATGTATACCTTTCCTATACCTTATCACCAAGTGGAATTGTTCAAGCAAACCCATCCATCAAAAGTTCCTTGCTTGCTACAGCTTTGTTTGTGATTGCAAGTATTGCAATGGCTGATGATCTGTGTGAATGATTGTTTCTTTACCTATCAAGAAGTGTTTCCACTATTTCACACTTTGCACCAATGCATAAAATTACTTGTCATATTTAGGATAGTTAATCACTGCACCATTAAAAGTTTATGAATGAAAACAAATGGGCTTACCATGTTGAATTAAGATTGTGCCCATGGCATAGTTGTTTGCATGATTATGTATCTCAAATGACTGTCTCAAGTCTGGAAATTCAAGCACAAGACCTGAACTGATCTTTTCCTTCAATGCTCGAATGAATTTTTTTTTCTTACCTCTTCACTGGAAGACCTACTTCACACTTGTCAATGCATGCAATGGTCCTGCGACGGAAGATAAGTTAGCAATAAACTTCCTCTAATATTGGGTTTCTCCCAAAAAACTTCTAACCTTTATTACTGTTTTGGGCCTTGGCCAATTCAAAATGACGTCAAACTTGGAGGGATCTATTTTTAACTCTCCTCCTCCAACAATATGACCCAGATAGACTAAGGAAGTTTTCCAAAACTCACATTTCGACATATTTAAAAACAACTATTATCTCATCGAGACATCTAATACTTTTTTGACATTCATGACATGTTCTTCACAAGACTTGCTGAAATCTAAAGAGGTTATCACAAATTCATCTAAAAAAGGCATGAACACCTCATTCACCACATACATGAAAGTAGCAGGAGCATTACAAAGCCCAAAGGGCATAACCGACCATTCAAACAAACCTTGATTTGTTTTGATTGTTGTCTTCCATATGTCTCCTTCAGCGATTCTGATTTGGTGATAGCCACTCCTCAAGTCCAGCTTAGTAAAATACACAACATATTTCAGTTGATCAAGTAAATCATCAATTCTAGGAAGTGGGTAATGGTTCTTTACCATAATCTTGTTCAATGCATGAAATTCCACACGCATGCGTCGTGTTCCAACTTTCTTTGGCACCAAAAAAATAGGTGAACTGCATGGCGAAGTACTTGGTCGGATGATTCCCTTGTCAAGAAACTCTTGGATTTTTTTTTTAATTTATGCGTTTTCCATCACTAACATCCTGTACATGCCAATGTTAGGAAGGGGACAATCTTGATGCAATTGGATTTCATGTTGGATTCCTCTTTTGGTAGGCAATCCCTTAGGCTCCTGAAACATCTCATCATATTGGTTAAAAACCTCAACCAAATCAGATTTCAACTTTGAATCACAACTGTGAAAGACTTCATTATCAACATCATTCTTTTGTTTGATCATTAAAAGCACAAAATTCTTGCTAGAGTTAATAAGTCTTTTCATTTTTCCAACATTCACAAGTGAAAGATTTAGTTTATGTCAATGTGCTCTAACAATGTACTCAATACCATATTTGAACAAGTGATACTTGTTTTCATGGCGATGAAAAATATATTTCCTATCATAAATATATGGGCTTCCCAAAACAATACCGGAAATATCAAGTGGAACTGTGTCAAGTTCAACTTCATGAAGAAAGTTTGTTGTAATTGCAATTCTAAGTATGCATTTCCTCGTTGCTTGCAAATTTGCATTCTTGCATATCCAACCTAAAGGATAATGTCTTGAATGAGGAATGGTCTCTAAATTCAACTTCTTGACTAAGTCTTCAAAAATAAGATTTTCTTGTGAACCACTATCAAAGAGTGTATCAATTTTGGTATGCTTTGAAATAACTCGAATATGGAAAATTTCAATTCTTGTTTGTTCATATTGAGTATCATTAGGAAAACTTGAAGAAATAGTGCTTGATATGTCCTTACCTTTCATAACCATTGTTGTGATATTTGTTTCATCTCCCGAATCAGATCCTAAATCATGCTGTGTAGTTGCAACTGTATTTTGCTTCCCTTTGTTGTTAAAATTTTTGGGCCTAATCTCAGGATGAAGTTTCCAACAATGTTCTTCTTCGTGACCATCTTTTGCACAATGATTGCATGTTAATTTTTCTCCTTCTTTCTTGATGGAAGCATTCTTCTTCCCTTTTCATTTGAACTTACCCTTTCCTTTGTATCCACTTTTAAATGGATTTTTGTTTCCCTCTCATGGAACATTTTTCCCTCTTGATTATAGGTGTGTAGCATGTACACAAACCTCATCTAAACTTGTAGGGTTAAAAATGGGTACGGTATGTCTCAAATAGCTTTGTAAAACTCCAATGTATTTCAAAAAAGTATCTTGTGATGATAAATTTACACCCAATATTAGTGCGCTTCTTCTAAAATCTCAAGTATAACTTTGCACACTTTGACACTTTAACTGCCTAAATTTTTTCCAATCCATGATAGCTTTTTGCATGTATGTTAATGGATAGAATTGTCTTCTTAGTGCATAAAAAAATCATTCCAATATGTTAAGACCTTACCATGTTTCTTCATGTCGTCTTTAGTTTTCACTTCCCACCAAATAAGAGCTGCACCTTCCAACCTTGATGAAGCAAGCTGGATCTTGGTGTCATTATCCTTGATCCTTTGTATCCTGCAATAAACTTCAAGTTGACGAACCCAATTATCTTATCTCTCAACATTTATGTTAAATTTAGATAACCATGGTATGTTCTATGCTTAATGAAATTTATTTCAATCTTTCTTGTAGGCCCAATTCAAATTAGTAATCACATAAACATGAAAGTAAATGACGATAGAACATAATAATAGATCAATAGAAGACAAGCCAAAATAATATATCAAAATTGTAATTCTTCTTGTCCAGCAAATATAGAGAGAAATGTTTGTTACAACAGTCAATAGGATGCCCTAGCCAACAAAGACATTTGTTGGTCAAACCAGCTCTTCCGACCTCTCGAAGGTTCAGTCACACACAAACAAGATCAACCTTCCTTCAATGTCACACACATCTCAAAAGTCAATGCAAGTCAAACTTTAGTCAACGTTGCGGTCACCATGGTCAACGATGTGGTCAAGAGGATGTTGTCAAAGTCAACATTCAACCTCAATTTATGTGCCCTCTAATGCGGCCTACAAAAATCGAAATTTCCGCAGTCAAATCAAAGTCAAAGCTTGAGGGTTAACCCAAAGTGTTACAGGTCAATTTGGGCATTATCCCAAAACACAAATAAGTATATATTAGGGTCTATCATACTCTAAATTAGTTTCTACATGCCCTAAACAAGTCACTCCATTGGTGGTTTTCCTTCATGAAAGTTTCACTGCTTAGATGCCAGTTGAAGTGCCCCATTGAGCCATCAACGCACTCCTAGACAGTTGTAATTTATTTGCAGAGCATATACTCCCATGCAAGGTTGTGTTGCAGAGGATCTAGGCCCACTTTAGAGTGCGTTGGTCGACTGGGAGCAAATTTTTCATTGGATTCTAGGAATCTTCCAACCTCTAGTGACTTCTAGAAGTTGTTCCAGCTTTCACCTCATCTGATAGCTTCGAATTCAGAACCCATGAAGTCATTAAACCTCTTATCCTCCTATTCCCATGGACAAGGAAACCTCTTCATCCATTTTTAGGAAAGTCATTCAATAATTCATTTATGTCAAACTACCTTCATCTACTTATAAATAGAGCATTGATCATAGTGCACAAGAGGGCAAGAATTTGTGTTAAGTAGAGTTATGTTGGTGAGATCACAACTTTTGGAGGTATTGTGCATGTACTATGATGTTGTTGGATTGTTGATGCTGGATGTGATGAGGATGGGACTCAAGCTGGATGAGTGACAACGAATCAATCAACTGGTTGTACTCTTCCTTCTACTTCATAATAAAGACATTTGTTCCTTTCCTAATGCATGTGTCAATGATGTTCTATGTGTATTTACAAGTTTAATCGATACAATTTGTTTAACTTGAATTGATATTATTGTCTTTATGTTGTTTTCTATCTTTTTTTTGTCATAGTAGGTATCAATCAAGCGAGTTAAGTTGGATTGAGAGAGACGAAAGTGACGTAGGGAGGCGAGGAAAAGCGAACAGATTACAAGTAGGTTTTCCTCCCTTTATATATTCATTTTAAGGAAAAGGTCATATATCTTTCTTTCTGTTGTTCTAAGTGCACCACCACACTTAGGGAAAACATACTTATCAGTAGGTTTGTATTTCTGTAAACCACAAAGTCAACGTTGGTCAACGTTGTCCAGAAAGCCCTAAAAACAGTCCGCAAATTTTTGGCATCCAGATTCACACGTGGGAGAGAGAGAAGCCTCTTTTAGGTTGTACGAACCAATCAAATGATGATGAATGTCTGTGATGATATGATGAAAAAATGAGAATCAAGTCTCTCCAATTTATATCCATCAATGAGGGTGTGTGTCACATATTTTGGGGCTTGTGAGCCTACATTACAATTTTGGCCGACCTTGACAATTTTCACGTGTGGAAATAAATTCAAAATATAAGTTCTACTCATCTAAATAAGATGGTATTTAGATCAATCTTGCACCTCTCCGAAAGAGGAATCCAAAAAAATATCATCATCATCACATGAGAAATGCAAAATGGAGTTTGGACCTAGTTTCCCAAAATTAACACTCCCTCTCCGCTAGGGAGAAATCAATTTGTCTACTTGTGCCATCCTGTCATACAGTACTATAGTGTACTATCATATATCATCCTGCACTCATGTGCCATCCTGCTATAACATGTTTTGTTGGCTCTTATTTGCTATAATAACAACGAGAGTGAGTCACAAAGACATCACACTCTGTTGACCCGAAGTCAACTTAGAGGTTAAAACCTCAGTGGGACTCAGGAGAGTCACATATTGACCTGAATTCAGTTTAGAGGTAAGAACCTCATCCAAAATTGATCCCAAATTAAGTGGTTAGACACAACCCTGTATGAATTTACAGGGTAAATTCCTTAGATCAAACACCAAAGGTCATCGCTCACAAACAGATCACAAATTACTACACCAGTATTTGACATGGTTAAACCCTCGAAGAGGGAAACAGTTTACGGCTTGAGCCAACGCGACCACTTCAGGCAATTTATTAATATAAAGAGATAAAATTTACATAAGCTTCTCTCATAAACAGTTTCCAGACAAATGGCCCTCCATGCTTTTTAAATAGAGATCATGGACCAATTGGGTGTTAAGCCATGGATCAAGTGTCGGTAATACCAGGGATAGAGTGAACCTTCATATCACTACATATCGTGACCATAAAATTATAATTTACAAATGCACATAGTAAAGAAACACACTTTACCTAACTCTACGCTAGACCAAGTTATACTTAACTATTTCCTATGTGTCAAAATATCCTAACAACCCCCCTTAAGAACAACTTGGGATAGGATTGAAGGATTTAAAAAGGTGACACGATAAGAGAAGGAAGGAGGCATTAGAGCCTATCCCCCCTTAATGATAACTTTCCTAAACTCCAAGCATAGGTCGAAGTTTGGTAAACTTCGCTTCTGTGAGAGCCTTTGTAAAGATATTGGAAACTTGATCATTCGTTGAAAAATATTGCACTTCAAGAAAATGATCATGAATGAGATTTTTGATGAAGTGTATGTGAATCTCAATGTGTTTGCATAGCTGAATGGAACTCTGATTATCACACCAAAGTGTAGTTGGATGCTGCTGATGAAGACCAAAATTGGTCAGGATCTGACGAAGCCACAGGGCTTCCTTGCTGGCTTCAACTGCGCCACGATACTCTGCTTTTACCCAGAAAGAAAGATGGCACTTTGCTTCTTACAATACCAAGTAATAGGTCCTGAACCAAGAGTGAATACATAACCTGCAGTAGACTTTCGATCATCAGGGTCACTAGCCCAATCAGAATTAGTGAAACCAATCAACAATGGAGATGCTCTAGCACTGTAAGGAATCCCGAACTGAACTATACCTTGAATATATCGAAGTATTTTTTTAGCTTCTTTTTATTGACTTTCATGAGGTTGGTTCATAAACCGAGCAACAAGACCAACGACAAAGGAAAGGTCAGGATGAGTATGTGTTAGATACAAAAGTTTACCAACAAGTTGACGGTATAAGGTAGCATCAACTTCAAGGGTAGTACAAGTGACTGAAAGCTTGACTCCAGACTGAAAGGGAGAAGGGATTGACTTACAATATTCCATGTGAATGTGGCATAGAAGATCACAGGCATACTTGGACTGAGAAAGGGTAATACCTTCTTTGGATTGCAAGACTTGAAGACCAAGGAAATAATGCAAGTGTCCTAATTCTGTCATTTCAAACTTCTTTTTGAGGCTATAATTCACATGGTTTATATGGTTGGGATCACTACCAGTAAGGATAAGATCATCAACATAAAGAACAGGATGATGAAGGACTTACCCACTTTCTTGGTGTAGATAGTGTTGTCATAATGACACCTAGAAAAGCCATTATCTAATAGAAAGCTATCCATTTTGGCATACCAAGCCCAAGGAGCTTGTTTGAGACCATAGAGAGACTTCCTAAGGCAAAAAAAAGGCTAGAGTCATTTTGGATAAATCCAGGGGGTTGTTCCATGTAGATTTATTCATGCAAATCTCCATTCAAGAAGACAGATTTAACATCCATCTGATGGACTTCCCATTTAAAAGAGGAAACAAGGGAAAGAAAAGGCAGATATAATCAATTTTGGCAACAGGGGAAAAGGTTTCGGTATAGTCAATGCCTTCAACTTGTGAAATTTTTTTAGCAACAAGATGAGCTTTATGTTTATTTACTTTTCCATCTAGTCCAAACTTTGTTTTGTAAACCCATTTGCATCTAACAAGTTTTCTTCCCTTTGGAAGAGGAACAAGATCCCAAGTATCGTTTGCCAATAAGGAACGATATTCTTCATTCATAGCTTCATCCCAATCTGGATGACCTGGAGCTTCTTCAAAGGTGTCTAGATCAGGATTTTCTAGAACTTGAGCCAATAAGGAAGAGGCTCTTTCTAAATGATAACATGTACGACTTTGATCTGCAGGGTCACCTGTAAGAGAACTTGCTGTATCCCGAGTAGAGCGTACCCATCTTGGAAGCTGTGGAGCTGAAGGAATATCTTGAGGAGGTGGAGGAGGATTGTCATCCTCGTTTTCATCATCTGAACTAAAAGGAATGCTGTAAAAAATAGAAGAGATAGAGGGAGGTGGCACATATGCCGAATTAGGCTCGCAGGCCAATATATTTTCATCAAATTTTACATCTCTTCTAATGATTACATTTTTGGATTTTGGTTGAAGAAGTCTATATGCTTTGAAATCTTCAGAATATCCAACAAAAATGCATTTTCACTCTTAGGTTCTAAGGCTATATGTTTCACATATGGAATATGGGCCCAAGCTTCACTTCCAAAAACAAGAAAGTGACTTACATATGGTTTGGTTGAGCTCCAGGCTTCTTCTGGAGTTATGTTCCTTAAAACCTTAGTAGTGTTGGGTTTGTGTTATATTCTTTCCACGACTAATCATGCGCGGGGGGCGTGGGGCGATATTTCCCGTATGCTGTAATCGGGCGCACCGCCGAGTCACAGGGGGCGTAGGCCCTCGTCGGGGTTCGGACAACGCCCGGTAAAATTTTTTGGTCCCATTTTCCTATGGTGCGTATTTATGTGCTAACAGGTTTTGTGCATGGTTTTGCACATGGTATTGGGGTACGATGGTTTTCGGTCCCTAGTATTTTTGTAGATTCGGTCAAGGGAACTATGGTTATGTTCTAATCCAGGGTTTATGGATTGGGGTTTATGTATGCTTCGGCATGTATATATATGTGTGTTGTAACACTAAAAGGAATATAATGAAAAATCAAGTTGGTCGTCCCGATTTGGGATCCAGGGGAAATCGCTGTGTTTATCTGCTTTATGTTTTATGCTCTCGCTATTGTTTATTTTTTGTTTTAAGATTCGTTTGCAGATAATTTATGTACAGGGTTAAAACCTATATTTCGTATCAAAGCAGTTTCAGCTTCAAGGGGACTCCTTTGCTGTTGAGGGGTTTTTTGCTTGGGCCTGAGGTAGAACCTGTTCAGTGGGAGATCTGTGAGATCGATTCTTGCAATGAAAGAAGATGGCGAGTGGCGGGAAGATAGAGATTGAGAAATTTAATGGTCAAAGTTTTGAGTTGTGGAAGCTCAAGATGGAGGATCTGCTGGTGGATAAAGATCAGTGGATCGCGGTAGATCCGGGGTACTAACCAATCTGCACTCTGGGAGTGAAGACCGGAAGAAATTGATCGGAAGGCAAAGATCACAATACGATCAGCTCTAGATTCATTATTGGTTAATGTATGTGGAGAAGCTACTAAGAAGACCTTGCTCACTTCTAAATCTCTCGCTGTGAATAAATTGTTCTTGGCAAGTAAAAGTTGTATAACCCGGGAGGATGAAGGATGGAGACTCGTTGATGAGCATTTGAACACGTTCATCATCGTGTAGTGCCGCTGTCATCTCGTTGATATTAAAATCTCGATGAAGATAAGTGCATCGCTTGTTGTGTTTCACTCACTTTAGACAGTTTGGTTATTGCAATAGGTAGCAATACAACTACCTTGAATTTTGATGATATTGTCTCAGCCTTTCTGTCGAAGGAAATGAGACGGAGAAATATGGAGGGTCAGAATGGAGATGCCTTATCTGTACGAGGAAGGTCCTAGAAAATAAACAAGAATAAGGTTTTGAGTGGGAGATCTAAATCTAGAGGGAGATCTAAAGCTCCTGGAAAGTTTGTAAAGGTGTGCTGGAAATGCGGAAAGGAAGGGAACTACAAAAAGGACTGCAGATCTAAGGCTCTTGAGAAAGGAAAGGGATCCGATGATGCTCCTTCTGCAGAAGCAAAAACCACCTTGGATGAAGGTGGGGATGTGTATTTGGCTTCTTCTTCAAATACACATGTAGATCATGAGTCATGGTTGATTGACTCGGGTGCATCCTTTCACTTCACTCACCATAGGGAGTGGTTCTGCGAGTATGATAAATATAATGGAAGTGATGTCTTCTTAGGTGATGATAAGAAGGCTAGAATCGTCGGACGTGGAAAAGTCAAGTTGAAGCTGCAAGGTGGAAGGATTAGAACACTTCCTGGTGTTCTGCACATTCCTGCATTGGCCAGAAATCTGATTTCTGTAAGCAATATGGATGATGCAGGTGTAAAAACAGTGTTCGAGAAAGATGCTTTGTAAGATGGTTCGGGAGCACTAGTATTAATGCAAGGAGTTTGGATTGGAACTTGTACAAGCTTCAGTGGCATCATTGTTGGCTGATGGGTACAACAGCTATGTGGTTCCGAAGGTGGAGCATAAAACCTAGCCATTTCTCGGGAGAAAAGACCATGCTATGGCATCAAAGGCTTGGACATATCGAGAGAAGGGCCTCGACATCGCATGGAAATGGTATGGTAGAAGGTATGTCTAAGATCTCTTTGGATTTTGATTTCTGTGAACATTGTGTACATGGGAAGCAGAATCGTGTGATTTTTCCTTCTGGTGCTAAGAGAGTGAAAAATATATTAGAGCTTGTGCACAGTGATGTGTTTGGACTTGTGTCGGTTCCATCACTAAGTAAGTCTATGTACTATGTTTCATTCATAGATGAGTTCTTAAGGAATACATGGATATATTTCTTGAGGAAGAAATCTAAAGTCTTTGAAAGATTTAAATAATTTAAGGCTCTGGTGGAAAACCAGACAGAGAAGAAGATAAAGGTGTTGAGGACAGATAATGGTGGGGAGTTCTGCAAGAAGGAATTTGAAGAGTTCTGTAAGAAGTGTGGTATAACACGGCAGAAGACTACTCCATACACACCTCAGCAAAATGGAGTTGCAGAAAGAATGAACAGAACACTGATGGAAAAGGCAAGAAGCATGCTCAGTGGTACCGGGTTAGGACAAGAATTCTGGGCAGAGGCAGTGGAGACTGCATGTTACTTAGTTAACAGATCACCTTCATCAGCGTTGGAGGATAAGACCCCACATGAGGTATGGACTGGTAAGAAACCCTCTATTTCACATCTAAGGGTATTTGGACGTGATGCATATGTACATGTTCCAAAGGAGAAAAGGACCAAGTTGGATAATAAATCTGAAAGGTGCATCTTTATTGGGTATAAGGATGGTTTAAAGGGTTACAAGCTTTGGAACCCAGAAACAAGGAAGGTTGTGTACAACCGAGATGTGGTGTTAGAGAGGTGAAAGATATTGTTAAACATGAAGTCCTACCAAAGGAACATGAGAATATAGAGTTTGAGCTAAAGGAGGAAGAATCAGACTCTACAACAGAAGAAGACCCAGAAGAGGAAGAGCCACAAACTCCAGCTATGAGAAGATCAGTTCGGGAAATAAGACAACTAGAAAGGTATAGTCCATATGATTTCTGTTCAAATTTTGCTTTAACTATAACTAATGATGATTCCAGAACCATCAGGGAGGTAGTAGATTCATAGGATGGAAAACTCTGGAAGGAGGCCATGGTTGATGAAATGGCATCCTTGCATAAAAATGAGGCATGGGATCTGGTGGAGTTGCTGGCTGGAAGGAAGCCCATCGAGAGAAAATGGGTATTTAAGAAGAAGATGAATGTAGAAGGCAAGGTGGAGAAATACAAAGCTCGGTTGGTAGCAAAAGGTTATTCCCAGGTGCCAAGAATTGATTTTGGTGATATTTTTTCTCATGTTGCCAAAGTTACTTCTATTAGATTACTTTTATATGTTGTTGCTGCATTTGATTTTGAGGTAGAACAGATGGATGTGAAGACAACATTTCTTCACGGGGATTTGGAAGAAGAGATCTACATGAAACAACCTAAAGGCTTTATGGTGAAGGGGAAGAAAGAGTTGGTATGCAGGTTAAATAAGTCTATGTATGGGTTAAAACAGTCACCAAGGATGTGGTATCAGAAATTTGATACCTATATACGGGGACTTGGCTTCACCAGAAGCAAGGAGGGTCATTGTGTTTATTTTAAATTAATTGGTGACTGTGTTATTTATTTGGTCTTGTATGTGGATGATATGTTGTTGATTGGAAATGACAAAGAAATTATCCAAGATTTGAATACCCAACTGTTCTCCAAATTCGACATGAAGGATCTTTGTGCTGCAAACTATATTTTGGGCACGGAAATTAAGAGAGATCGGGCAAAGAGGAAGCTCTAGTTAAACCAGAGGAAGTATGTTGAGACTATATTGTAGAGGTTCAATATGCAGGATAGTAAACCAATGAATGTTCTGATTACAGTAGGTACAAAGCTGTCTACTGAACACTGTCCCAGGACACAAGAAGAAGAGGAGGATATGTCTCGTATTCCATATGAAAGTGCAGTGGGTAGCTTGATGTATGCAATGGTTTGTACTAGACTAGACATTGCACATGCAGTGGGAGTATTGAGTAGGTTTATGTCAAACCCAGGGAAGGAGCATTGGACAACAGTGAAGTGGGTTTTCAGATATTTGTGTGGCACTAGTGACTATGGTTTGTGCTACCAGGGAAGACCAGGATTGGAAAGAGCATTGGACATTCATGGTTTTGTTGATGCAGTCTGGGCTCGAGATCTAGACCAAAGAATATCTACAAGTGGGTATGTGTTTAGCCTATTTGGAGGTGCAGTCAGTTGGATGAGTAAAAGACAGTCTGTAGTGGCTCTTTCAACTACATAGGTGGAATAAATTGTAGCCACTCATGCAAGCAAGGAAGCAGTTTGGTTGTAAAGATTGTGTTCAAGTATGGGGTTGGTGCAGCAAGTTATAAGGATAGACTGTGATAGCCAAAGTTAAATTTTCTTGGCTAAGAACCCTGCTTATCATTCAAAGACAAAGCACATTGATGTTCAATATCACTTTGTGAGATATATGGATGAAGCTAAAAGGGTGTTACTGGTAAAGGTGGACACTTTGAAGAATGTTGCAGATGATTTGACAAAGTCTGTGAGCACTCAGAAGTTCTCTTGGTGTAAAGAAACAATGGGTGTTGCAAAGCTGGGCTAATGACTTAGCTCTCTTGTGGCCCCCTGCGGAAAGAAAAAAATAAGTGGGAGAATGTTGGGTTTGTGTTATATTCTTTCCATGACTAATCATGCATGGGGGGGCGATAGCCCCCCTTGTCGGGGTCTGGGGCAGCGCCCCGGAAAATGTTTTTGGTCCTTATTTTCCGGTGGGTGGATCCGCCCATGGTTTTGTGCATGGGTTTGCACATGGTTTTGGGGCATGATGGTTTTCGGCCCTTGATATTTTGTAGATCTGATCAAGGGAACTACAATTATGTTCTAATCTAGGGTTAATGGATTGGGGTTTATGTATGCTTCGTCATGTATATATATGTGTTGTAACACTAAAAGGAACATAATGAAAAATCAAGCTGGTTGTCCCAATTTGGGATCCAGGGGAAAATCTCTGTGTTTATCTGTTTTATGTTTTATGCTCTCGCTACTGTTTATTTTCTGTCTTTAAGATTCATTTGCATACAATTTCTGTACAGGGTTAAAACCTACAAGTAGGAGTGCAATTTACTATGTAATTTGCACAGTTAATTAAATCTTCCCAAAAATTAAGACTAAGTCCTTTAGATTGAAGCATACAATTAGCCATTTATTTTGGAGTGCAATTCTTCCTTTCAAAGAAAGAAACAACAAGAAGTGGACCACATAAATCACTGTGCACAAGCTGCAAAGGGGCTGAAACGTGCCAAGAGGCACGCTTGTCAAAAATATCCTGATGATGTTTTCCAAGTACACATCTGGAACAAACACCATCTCAGCAAGATACCATAGGAAGACCTATCACCATATTTTCTTTACATAGAGTTTGAAGAGAGCGATAGTTTAAGTGACCAAATCGCTCATGCCAAAGTTTGCTCACTTCATCATTATGAGCAAAAAAAATGGAGGGAAGACATGATGACCAAAGTTTTCAAAGTTATACAATCTTGTGGAATCATTAGCAATGCCAGTAGCTAAAATATGTCTAGTATTTTGAGGTCCTTAATTACAACATCATGAGATGAGAATTCTACTGTTTTCCCTTCACCTGAATGAGTTATCTAATAAACAGATAGAAGGTTGCAGGACAAGGTAGGAACACATAATACATCATTAAAATGACTATTATCTAGATGAATGGTTCCACGCCGTACAACACTAAGAGATCTATCATCACCAACATAAATATTTTTTGTGTTACAATCATTTGAAGAAAAAAAACATGGCTTTATTTTTGGCCATGTGGTAAGAGGCTCCAGAATCAATGAGCCACTCATGAGAATGAGAAGAAGAAGATACATTCAAAGCATAACTAGATATTGATGCTTGATAACCACAATCAGACAGTGCCATTCCCGAAGATGAAGTTGAAGAGTGCTCTAAATTGATGTTGTGCTCTTTATTGTTGCTTCCAAGGCTTCCATCTTCTTAAAACATATTGACTCTACGTGGCCATCACGATTACAAAATTTGCAATGTTCATACGTCTTCTTCCCTTTGTTTTTATTTTCCTTATCAGTTTGTTGAGTTGCTTTTTTAGTTTGTGGCTGAAATTGCTTAAGACCCTTGTTTGGTTTAGGACCATTCTTTTTAGGATGTTGCTTCTTAGGATTATTTTGGTATGGTTGTTCATGTTGGGCTGCTAAGGCTTTCTTAGAAGAGTTTTGAGTATTAATAAGACCAAGGTGTAAGAGTTTTTCTTGTTCTCTTATCAAAGAATCACAAAAGGCATCAAAAGAGGGGGGCTTGTAGGTTTTTCCTTGAGAAATGAAGGCTTCTCTAGTGGAATGGAAGGTGGAAACAAACACAGAGTATGGAAGGCCAAGCTTAGCAAGAATGGAATAGATAAGGCTAACATCTTCCTTTTTGACCTTACAACCTTCTAAAAGAAGTCTAAGGGTCTTGAATTTGGATAGAGAACCTTAAATAGAGGAGAAATTATTGGGATCCAAAGTAAGCAACTCATTTTCAAGCTGGTGGGCTCTGATTTCATTTTTAATGCCAAAAAATAATATTTAGCTTTTTTCATAGCTTCATCGGGGGAGTGAATGTCTTGGATATTAAATCTAAGATCTTGAACAATGGAAATTCCTATCAACCCTCATGCTTGATATTGTTTATTTTCCCATTTAGCGGCTTTATCTCCATCGGTAGGTTTAGTTTCTTTTCGTGTGGCTATTCTATAAATCCCTTTGCTTTTAAGTAAGTTTACCATGTAAGATAGCCATTGAAAATAATTGGTGTTGTTAAGAATAACCGTGCATGCACTTTCCATTTTAAAAAAAAAATTGAAGCTCAAAGGGTTAAAACCAACTACTCTGATGAAAAGATCTTGAAAAATTAGGCTGGTTAAAACGACTCGCTTTGGCTTGGGATGAAGAAGTAATGCCTTTTGAAAAAAGTTGTAGTAGATGCCCAATAGTTACGTGATAGGTTGAAAGTTGATGATGAAGTTGTACTTTTAAACCCCCCCCCCCCCCCCCCCAAATACAATAAGCTCACTTGCATGGGAGATCACTGATTTTGTGAATTAATTAATATTTAATTCACTTGATCTCTCACTACTTGTATCTTCAGTTACAACTAACACAACTGAGTTTAACTCACTTAACTAAGTTAAAATGATTACAACATGCATTAACTAATGCACCACTTCACTTCGAACTCTGTTACAACTAGAATTACTCTACATGCCTCGCCAACTACCTCTAACTTGAAATCCACTAGCTAATTGAGTTTATCACACTCAGCTAACTGTTACAAGTTATTTTGAGATTTAGATTACAGTTTATTGTCCGTCTCTAATTAAGGGATAACTAAAAATATACATGCACCAAAAATAGGATTGTGGGCCCCACCCTAGTGTAGGTGCTTAATGCACTAGGCGTGGGTGCTGAAATTTTCTTGTTGAATCTCAACACGTGCTTTTTCGTGCAAAAAAACACAAAAATCCGTGCAAAAAAAACAAAATACAAGCCTTACGGCAGAACGTTAGATTTTCGGTTAGTCTGACTAGCAACTATCCTTTTTCCTGCTATTTCTCATTTCTCGAGATCGCACAAAGACGCGGGGAAAGAGCATACGTAGCAGAAAAATATCGTCTTCCTGTTTCAGATTTGCCGAGATCGCACACAATGCAGAGAAAAGAGCATACACAAAGAAGAGGGTATAGATCCAGCAATAAAAAAATAATAAACTGAAATAAACAAAAGGATTAATAAATATAACTGCAAAAAGATACTTTATACCTCCAGATCTAAAATGACATAACTGGGGCAACTAGAAACCTTTTTGCATGAAACGAAAGGGGTTCCTCATTGTAACAGATGCTACAGACACAACATAGTAGCTCTCTCGCCCTGAAAGTGGTCAGAAATAGTAGATCTGGAAAATGACAGCCGCCTGCAGTCAAACCGGCTTCGGATTTGGATCAACAACGGATGCAGCCGTCAAAATGGCTTTGATACGATGTAGGAATTTACAAGGTAATTTATTTATATCAAACACCAAATATCACCACTCACAAACGTATCACAAATCAATACACCAGTATTTGACGTGGTTAAAACCCTTGAAGAGGGAAACAATCCACGGCTTGAGCCAACACGACCACTTCAGGCAATTTATTAATATAAAGAAAGAAAATTTACATAAGCTTCTCTCATAAATGGTTACCGGAAAAATGACCCTCCATGCTCTTTAAATAGAGATCATGGACCAATCGGGTGTTAAGTCACAGATCAAGTATCAGTAATACCGAGGAGAGAGTGAACCATCGGATCACTACATATAGTGATCTTCGGATTATAAGTTACAAATGTACATAGTAAAGAAACACACTTACCTAACTCTACACTAGACCAAGTTATACTTAACTATTTCCTATGTGTCGAAATATCCTAACAATCCCCATCCTAGACATAGAGGGTACGACAATCCCCGATGCATCCATTGGTTATGTTATTGGTCTCTATCCACATTTCCCACCTCATTAGCCAAATGAGAGGTACTTCCCATGAGTCTGAAACTCCATGGATAGGATGCATGCAGGGCATAGATCAAAGAGAGGGTGAACCAGCTCAATATCATAACAGTGGGGAAGAAGCACACCAACAAGGTTGACAAACCTCACCCCGTGGTTACTTATAGCTCCAAGAAGTTATCCCCAAGCCCCCTGGAGCTCCTAGATCTCATAGTACAACTCAGGCGGGACCCTCATAATAGGGTCTATACAAGATTCCAAGCTTCTCATGAAAGGTTAAAAATTTGACCTTCCCTAGGGGCTTCATGAGAATATATGCGACCTACTCATCAGTCCCAATGTGATCAAGCCTTACGACGCCTCGTTGTACCATGTCCCAGAAAAACTGGTACCTATTATCAATATGCTTGGATCGATGTGGAACACAAGATTCTCAGAAAGACGAATCCCACTCTGGTTATCACAAAGGATAACGGTGGTATCTAGCACATGCCCAAAAAAATCACTAAAGAACTTTCTCAACCAAACATCTTCACAACAGGCCATACTCGCTGCAATGTATTCAACCTCAGTAGTGCTCAGAGCAACCGATTTCTGCTTCCTTCTCATCCAAGAGATCGAAGCAGAACTCAGGGTTAAACAACATCCAGGTGTGCTCTTACGATCCACCACACTACCTGCCCAATTGAAATTGGTATATCGATGGAGTCTCATATTCCCGGTAGTGTATCTCAGCCAATGGTTGATTGTACCCCGAAGATATCTCAATAGATTCTTGGCACCAATCCAGTGAATGTGATGAGGCTCAACCATATGTTGACTCAAAGTGTTCACTACAAAAAATACGTAACGTGAGTTCACTAAGAACATCAAGGTCCCTACGAGTTGTTGATACTCAGTTTGATTTCCCAACTCGGGCCCAGTAGCGCTTCCACACAACTTCTTAAAGTTGAGTTCCATTGTTGTCGAAACAGACTTACAGTCCACCATTCCGAATCTCTCCAACAACTTCAGATCATATTTTCCTTGAAAAAGGAAAATGTCATCTAGATTTTTCCAAACCTCCAAGACTAAGAAATAGTGCATCATTCATAGGTCCTTCAGCTAGCTCCCTCTTACATTGATGAATGAGAGGGTCAACACCTGTCAGCAAGAGATCGTCCACTTAGAGAACCAGAATGAGAGGATTTTCTTTATCAACCTTAAAATAAAGGTTTGGATCACCATCACTTCAAATGCAGAACAACTTCATTAAGTAGCTATTGATCCTCTCATACCAAGCCCTAAGGCCTTTCTTCAACCTGCATACATATGTGTCTCTATCTTGGACTTCGAACCCCAAAGGTTGCTACACATAAACCTCTTCCTTGATTGAACCATGTAAGAAAGCAACGTTCAAATCCATCTGATGAAGACTCCATCATTGCATTGCAACAAGGGAAATAATCGATCGGATGGTGGTGTAGCAGGCAATATGTGCAAGTATATCATCATAATATATGCCTTCCCTTTGAGAGAAGCCCTAGGCAACAAATCTTTCCTTGTACTTTTCAACACTTCCATCAACTCCATGCTTGCTCTTATAGATCCATTTCGAGGTGAAAACAGATTTGTCCTTCGGTCTCAAGACCAAATCCCATACATCATTCTTCATAATAGACTCATATTATTCATGCATGGCATCCTTCCAAACTTGATTCTTTACGGCTTATTCAAATGTTCCAGGCTTAGATTGTACAATAATGCTCATGGCTACTAGGTACCCTTGGTACTTATTTGGCTTCTTGCTTTCACGGAATATTCCTCTGAGAGCAATATGTCTCTCAGAATCTTGGAGAGTGTCCCTAAGAAACAAGGGTCTCCTTTTATTTGAAGGATGTGGATCAATAGGATCCATCGTACCTTCAACATCGGGCATCAGTTCATCCTTTGATTCTTCCAGCTTCCCTGCTTCTTCTTCTTTGTCTTCGTTTGAGCTAGGAATATTCCTAACTTTATTGAGGGAAACATCTTCATTGAAAGGTGACATCGTGGCATATCTCCACTTCTCTTTGACCAGAAACATAGATTCTATATGCCTTCAAGGTTTCACTATAGTCCACAAACATTCATTTCTTCCCAGAAGCATCCAACTTGCTTCTCTTTACTTTCGACACATGAAGATAAACAAGACTTCCATAAACTCTAAAATAGGAGACATCAGGCTTTTTAAGAAAGAAGACCTTTTCGAGAGTTTTGAAGTCCAATGTAAAATTTGGGCATCTATTTTGAACATACACAACAGTGTTGGCAGCTTCTCCCCATAGAAAATTTGGAAGAACTTGGTCATAAATAATGGCACGGGAAGCTTCGACAATGGTTCTATTCTTCCTTTCAGCAACACCATTTTGTTCGGGAGTATACATAGCAGTGGTCTCCCTATTGATGCCACCTACCCTACAATAGTCATTGAATCCATTCAATTCATACTCGGTTCCATTATCGGTCCTCAAAATCTTGATCTTCTTCCCAGTTTGATTTTCAACCAAGGCCTTGAAGGTACAAAACCACTTGAATGCTTCATCCTTCTTCTTCAAGAATTATATCCAAGTCTTGCGGGAGAAGTCATCTATAAAAGTGATATAATATAAACATCCTCCCATGGATGTTACATGCATCTCACAGATAGATGGAATGCCAATTGAAAAAATACCATATGTCTTCATGACATGAGGGATTGGTCCCCTTGTATGATTTCCTTGAGCACAACCCTAACATATAAAGACCTTCGTGATCATCTTTGAACTCTGAACTTGGGCATCCTGTCACCACCTTCCTTGCTTCGGGAAGGGCCTTGTAATGAAGATGTGCAAATCTTTTGTGCCATAGCATCGGTTTAAGAGAGTTGTATCACATCTCATCTTTTCCAAATGGACTTCCTCCAACCTAATAGAGTGCATCAACTCTAAAACAAGAAATAAGAGCTGCATTTGAATTTTATCTTATAAATACGTACCTTTCCATAGATGAATTCCACCTTCCCTTAATATTTTGTCTTCCATTGCCGCAATGGACACAAGATTCTTCTTCAAATCAGGTACGTACAACACATCTTGTAAGCGGAGGACTTGACCTTGAGATAGATGAGGGGTCACAATCCCTGTCCCTTTCACGGGATAGGTGGCATTATATCCAAGGATAATCTCCAAATTAGTATCCTTCTCAATCAAATCAAAGAGGGCTTCTTTATATCTAGTGAGGTGCCTTGAAGCACCACTATCAATCAACCAGACATCCAGGGTGACGGGAGGAGATGCAGCAGAGAGGGCAGATATAAGAATATATTCACTTTTCTTATTATCAACAACATTGGATTCATCATATCTGGAATTTCTTGACCTCTTGAAAGGTTGACCATATTCACTTCGATTAGAAGGAACCTTCCTCTTTCCTTTGAACCTGTTGTTCCTTTGATTTCCATTCCCCCTTAAGTTGTTGTTGTTATCATCATCTCTAGGAGAGTCCCTTCTATTGGAGCACTCTCCTGCATAGTGACCAAACTTGTTACAAGTGTAACATCTTCCTTTTCTTCCTTTGGGACCCGCTCTTCCATGGTTTTGATTTCTCAAACCACCATTGTTCCTCTTTTTTGCATTAGCAGTGAAGGCAGTAGGGTCACCTCCATTCCCATTAGAGGGATGGTCTCTCTCCATCATCCTTGTTTCCTCTTAAGTGCATCTCGTCAACAATTCATCAAAATCAGGAATCACATTATTATTAAGAATAGTAGTATTAAATGCATACCAGTCACGAGGGAGTCCTCCAAGAGCAATGAGAACGAACTCTCAGTCAGCTACTTCTTCTCCAATAGCTAAGAGATCATTACTGATTTTTGTGAGCATCATAAAATAGGATTGAATGGATTCTTCTTTGCCCTTCTTGATATTCTTCAACTTGTTCTTGAAAAAGAGAACTTGATTAGCATTGCTAGCCTTGAACATGCTAACCAACTTATCATACATCTCTTTAGATGTGTCCAGCTCGGAGATATAAGCAACCAAGTGCTTATGTATAGAATCCCTGATAATCATCTTCGCCTTGACTTCCCCTTTTCTATATTCATCTTTGTGGCAACCAGTGCATTTGATGGAGGCTCATTTATCTTCCCCTGCACATAATCCATGACTTCTTGATCTTCCAATACCAAATCCAAAGACATCTTCCAAGCATGATAATTAGACTTGTCAGTCATCTTATCATCATATTTGAAACCCTTGTAAATTGAGGAGGCCATTGGTCGTTGATAATGCAACTTCTTCGGTTTTTCTTTTCACACTAGCTTGGGCTTTGTCTTCACCTTAGCTCTGATGCCATGTTAATTTAAGATAACTATGGTATGTTCTATGCTTAATGCAATTTACTTCAATATTTCTTATAGGCCCAATTCAAATTAGAAATCACATAAACATGAAACTAAATGCTGATAGAACATAATAATAGATCGACAGAAGACAAGCCAATATAATAAATCAGAATTTGTAATTCTTCTTGTCTGGAAAAGATAGAGAGAAATGTTTGTTACAACAGTCAACAGGATTCCCTAGCCAGCAAAGACTTTTTCTGGTCAAACCATCTCTTCCAATCTCCCGGAGGTTTAGTCAAACACATACAAGATCATCCTTCCTTTAGTGTCACACACACCTCAAAAGACAACTCCCAAGCTGTTAGCACAAGTCAAACTTTAGTCAACATTGAAGTCAGCGTTCAGGCGAGGTTCGAGTCAAAATCAAAAAGTCAACATTCAACCTCGATTTTTGTGCCCTCCAATGCGGCCTACAAAAATCAAAATTTTTGTAGTCAAATCAAAGTCAAAGCTTGAGGGTTGACCCAAAGTCAACGCTGGTCAACGTTGTCTAGAGAGCCATAAAAACAGTCTGCATATTTCCGACATCTAGATTCACACTTGGGAGAGAGAGAAGCCTCTTCTAGGTTGTACGAACCAATCAAATGATGAGGAATGTGTGTGATGAGATGATGAACAAATGAGAATCAAGTCTCCCCAATTTATATCCATCAATGAGGGTGTGTGACACACCTTTTGGGGCTTGTGAGCCTACATTACAATTTTGGCCGACCTTGACAATTTGCACATGTGTAGAAAATATAAGTTTTGCTCATCCAAACAAGATGATCATTAGATCAATATTGCACCTCTTCGAAAGAGGAATCCAACAAAAATATCATCATCATCATATGATCAATGCAACATGGAGTTTGGACCTAGTTTCCGAAAATTAACAATTTAGCTCACCATTATACATAGGCAATTCAAATTTTATGTCAAGTTTCAACAATGAAGTTTTGCCATGTTCCTTTGGAGAATGTGGAGGTGTTGATGAAGGAGTTGTTGTGGAAGTATATGGCGGTGAAGATGGTGGTGAGGATGGAGGTGAAGAGAATGGCGGTGTCAAAGGTGGTTTTTCACCATTCTCTTTTGGAGGCTTGTTGACATCTCCTCCATCTCCTCCTAGAGTTTTGGAGGTCTCACCTTGCAACAATGTGTTTCTCTCCTCATAGATAACTTTCACCATTTGTGTCATATCAAAGAATTCTTTCTTGAAGGCTTTCTCATCTTCTGACATATTATAAGGCTCTCCTTCATGTGACATACTTGTTGAAGCTTCAACTGCAATTTTAGGTAGAATTTGTGGTGGAGATTGTGGTAAAATATCTCTCCTTGTCCTTGACCTAACTTGAGGACTTGCAACCACAAACTTTCCTTCTCCTCTCTTGAGCTTCAACCTTGTAAGCATCACATACACTTGCAAACAATTAAACCCTCACAACAACTCATAAAACCTAAGCTATGATACCAAACTAATATGTATTTAAAATTTTCTTAAGGTTTGTGAAATTTTGCAAGTGATTCAATTAGGGTTTAAGCCTCTTATGTCAAATCATTAAACACATAAACATGAAATTTTGAATTGAGTTTTTACAGAAAATACAAGACAATATCACCATAACAGTAAGCACACAACAACAATTGATGAAGGAGTTCACCCCTCCTGGGCTACGTCTCCTGGTCCAACTTCCAATGGTTGGGCCTCTTTCATTATGCTAAAAAAATGGTGTTTACATATATTTACATGCTCAAATGGTTGCACTGATGGCTCCAATGACTTCATAAATGTTAAAAACCCCTGTCTAGCCTCTTTTTGCTCCCAAAAAGGCCAAAAATGAAGAAGTTATGATCTCCCAAAGTTTTCCAGCATTTCGTCCTACAATTACGACCTCTTGCAAACTGCCATACAATTTTGCCCCAAAAAATGCTAACTGATCGACTTTTTCTGCCAACATCTGACGTAAATTTTGGGACCTTTAGTTTGCACAATGCGGTCTAATAACCAATTTTTTAATATATGACGTCGACTGAATATTTTAAATAAAAAGTATGGCAGGGTCGGGCTAAGCCTTGGCCCCTGGTCCCACCCCTTATTTCTATGGGTGCGATGACCAGAGCTGGGGCTAGCCCCGACCCACCCCGCAACGCACCAAAATAAACCTTTAAATAAAACATGGGAACTTAATAGGTTAAGTTACATATGTGTAGCGCATTGGTAACACGCTGGTCTTGCTACCCTGAGGTTACATGTTTAATTCCGACGGAGTGATATCCGCACATAACCAAATTTTTGGTTGGTCACAAGGGTGCCACGTGGCAACCTTTGGTTGGCCCATGTGGCATTCCCTGGTTGGTTGCACCATCAACCAATAAAATTGCCCCATCTCAAACCAACCAACACTTGATAAGTGGCACATTGTGATGAGCCTAATAAGGTCTAGTCAACTATGTAAACAATTCTTCAATCGGCCCGGTCTGGGTGGCTACAGGAAACCCTCTTCATCCAAAAACCATTTTTTTAGTTGTTTCAAAAAATGGATAGAACACGATTGCAGGAGCATACGAAGTTGGTTTTTCATGAAAGGAGTTGCGTCAGATTCAGAACAATGAGATCTACACAAGAACATAGGTTTCATTCCATTCCGATAACTTTGAATTTTGAGCATAAAATTGATCCACTGGATAACTAAAGGTGAGAGATTGCAGTTGATTATAAAGGCTCGAACCTCCAATGTTGCAAGGCACTTTGGTGTAGGGAAGAACGTGGCCAACTTGCAGAGGTACGTGTATTGGCCCAAGATGAAAGAGGAGGTAGCTAGGTTCATATGAGGATGCATACTTTGTTGTACAAATTAACAAGCCTAACAACATGAAACATGGTATATGTCATCCCTTAACTATACCCATTCGTCCTTGGGAAAGCAGTTCCATGGACTTTGTGGGAGGTTTAGAAACAACCAAGAAGGGACATGAATACATATTTGTGGTAGTTGACAGGTTCAACAAGATGTGTGTTTTGCTGCCCTATAAAAAGACCATTAGTGGGCAAGAAGCAACAAACTTTTTATTTGGACAGGTCTATGTGCACTTTGGGATACCAAGGAGCATTGTTTCGGATAGATATATGGTATTTATTAGTGCATTATGGACTACATTATGGGAGAAGATGGATGCGATTGAAGATATCTAGAACATTCCATCCACAGACAAATGGACAGACAAAAGTAGTCAACAAGACTTTGGTGCAACTTTTGAGGGGATACAACCAAAATAATATGAATACTGAGGATGAAAATCTCGTACATATATAACATTCTTACAATAAATTAGTCCACACTTCTACAGGAAAGTCCCCATTTTAAACTTGTTTTGGATATTTTCTACCTTCACCTTTAGACATTTCATATGGGCAACAATGAGTAGTGAGAGAAGATCTTACAGGGGATGCCTTGAGGGCTGAAAATTTTGTAGAAAAGATCAGGCAAATCCATTTACAGGTACAAGAGACACTAGAAAATTCACAAGAGAAATATAAGGCCAAGAATGATCATCATAGAATAGATAAATCGTTCAAGGTGGGTGACAAAGTATGGCTATAGTTGAACAAGGAGACGCTACAGGGGTTTGGTTAAAAAATCAAGGCTCTTAAGTATGGTCCCTTTGATATATTGTAAAAGGTGGGTGATAATGCCTATCAACTCAATTCACCACCTTACATGTGCATTTACTCAGTTGTGAATGTAGAGAATTTGAAACTATATGAGCCTTCCATGCTAGATAAAGAAGATGAACAATTCATACCTTTTGTGGAGGATTTGGCACCTGATGCTCAGACATAGTTGACAAAAGATACAGTTTTTCAAAAGAGGTTTATAACTACAAGACAGGGGCAACATGACCTTTGGAAGATTGGGTTGAAGGGACAACTTCCAGGCAAAGCTAAATGGTACACCAAAAAGAAGGTGGAGGAAAATTTTCCTCATCTCATTCAGTGAAATATTGTAGGGACCAAAATCCTCCAAAAATGGGGAGGTGTGATCCGGATTGGATCATTATATTGTTTGTCCTCCATCTCAATGCATTTGGAGTGGAAAAAGTGGATGAATAAGCTCACAATACCGTTTTTACCAGTGGGACACAGTTTGGCAAAATGGGGTCTGAAACCTTCTAGGAGCGTTTTGAGGAATCAAATAATGCTTTTGCGGGGTAAAATTTTAGCGCTTTAGAGACTCACCATTTTATGTTATTCTACATATAGAGCTTTCCAACCAGTGCGATAATCACCCCCGTTTTGATCGGGGTGAAAATCAGGAAAATAGGACAACCGGTGGCAATCGCTTGGCACACCGCCCTACGGACAACTAACAGTTTTAATGACGCACCGCCAAATTGTATTAGTAATGTGGGTGGTGGCATGTGTTAGCATAATCATGACCATAATGTGCTCTGCTGGCTTGTCAGCGCCTCGGAAGGATGGCAAGGTTAAGGTAATGTATACGCCCCCCTCGCCCAAAAAGCCTATGCATAGCTTACAGAACCTACTGCGAGCAAAAGCTTGGGAGCAGAGGAGGGCGACCGCAATTGAGACTAGGTATGTATTCGGATCTGTCCTCATTCCCATGAATACTCTCTTGCATAATCGAAACTGGATAGAGATTAGTTGTCTTGCTAGGATTTTAAGCTGGTATCTTTGGTCTGCCGCACCACTGAAAACCCCGGTCCGCCCCTGTTTTAGGGATCCTTGTCTATTTCTTAAAGCCTGTAGAAGTAAGACCATTACCATGGCCAATCATACGTTGCGGGAGGTTTTAGTTCTCTGGTATTCTATTGATAACAGGCCCCTTCCACAACCCTGGCCTTTGGCTATTTGGTTGAATTGCAGAGTCAGTATTGGTTGTGTGATACCTCTGTTCCTCCTTAGTAAGGCGGATACGCAAACTGGTGCGTTGGGTTTAGTTTATTGTGGTCTGGAGTCTGTAGTTGCATGCTCGAAGCAGAACGACATAAAAGCCTTGCAAAACCCCTGTAGTTGCATGCTCAGGTTATTGGCGGCCGGCATGGTATTTGCTCTTGCGGCCAACATAAGCTATGCTCATTTGCAAACTGGTACTCCCGCGCCTCATCATAATGCTCGGTTGCAAACCTTTTGCCTTGGCTCTGAGGTCTGCAATTTTCATGTTTCGGATTGGATTTTCGAAATGCATGGCAATGAGAACAGAGATTTTATCAGTGCTCTGGGTTTTATTACTGTTATTACTTTTCTGTCTGCCCTACTGAACAAGACCAAAGCTACTATGGGGAAATGTTGTCTCCGTTCTGAGATAGCTAAGGGAAAAAAAAAGATCCAGAATGAACAGGTGCCAGTGAAAAGAGGAAGGAAAACCAACAAAGAACATTTGGAGAATCTGGTGCTGAACTATATAGTAGGCAATGCATCTCCCACCCGAAATCAAATTCGTGGTTGGGAAAGAGAACTGCAGACAAACCTTGAAGACAATGAAGCTGCTGCTGATATCCTTGACTTCATTCAGGATCCTGGCAACACTCGTGGACGCTTCACCTTATTTAACCAAACTGTTCACACATATTGGGTAATGAAATGTCTTCTGGCAAAAGCAATGCAGAGTGCACAAACTCCAGAGTATAAAGTTCAGCCAAAGACGGAGCTGTTCCTCAAAGACCTGTTGGAGAATATTGACACCAACCTGCAGCATATTAAATTTACCCAACATCAAGCAATTCAGAGATTGGATGACAGGATGGGAAGATTAGAGAAACTGCTCCAGCACATGCAACAGGCTGAGATGCCTGGATCTCGTGCCAATGATCCAGCCTCGGTGTCCTCGTCAGATGGCTAGTTACCCTTAGTTTTTTGTTTTATGGTTTTTTGGAAATTTTATGAACATAGGAAATATGATAAGCTTGAACATGTTGAAACAGTATGACAATTAGCTCATGCGAAGTATAGAAGAATGAGACAAATTCAATTTTGGCAAGCTTTTAACGGTATTAGATGGCCAACAGACCTGGTTTCCTGCGGGCAGGTTGAGGCCAAGAATGTTTATTATACTGTAACTTGTCTTTACATATAAATAGAAAATAGAAAGTACCACCAAATTTACAAAAAAAACAAAAAGTGCAATAATCACATAAATCAAAGTTTGTATGCAAAAGTTATGCCACTCAAAAGTTGGCCTTCTTGTTTTCGCCACCATAATTTGATAGGATGCCACGTCAACCCCCATTATTCATGGAAAAGGAGCTATCAATGTGATTGTGATGTAGAATACTCTAGAAAAGTCTATATTTTAACTCTGGTTAAGAGGTTAGATAGTCAAACCTAACCACTGCAAGTGTATTGGGCTATGTTATAACCGAGCCACTAGGAGGAAAAGGGGTTCCATTCTTTAGAGTGCATTTGTTCCATAATTGAGCATAAATAGTTGAGAGGGATAATAGATAGAGCACACAAAGAGGAATTTTGCACTATAGTAGCCCTCAGGCTACATGCCATACTTCTTTATACTCACAGCTATATTTCCATTCATAGAAAGAGAGCAGTGCAACCTCACCTTCTAGCTAGGTTTTTCTCCCGAAAGGGTTTCCCAAAGCATATCTTGTGTCAAATGTGTGTGTGAGATTTTATCTTTTCGTTCTCTATTTTTTACATAATTTTCATTCTCATGCAAGCACTATTAACAATAAATATACAAATCTAGAAATCAAATAAAACTGTAATAGTGTATAATTTTAGCTTTTAAATATAATATTATTAGATATGTTGTGACGAATTGTCTAGTGGAGTATCCACTACAGTTTATAGATCATAATAAGACAAAATTCCCTCAACACATGCTTGTCAAAAATTGTGGTAGGTTAGAGAGGGGCTTCCAAGTTGTTATTGACATGGGTATTTCCAAGTTGTATATTGATGGGGATTCTCAATTGATGATTACTTCAGTTAAGAAGATGATAAAAAGGTACTCTTGTAGAGAAGTTATCAAAGGGTTGGAGGATGGAATCCATTCTATCTCGTATTCAATCCCTACTAAGATATACCCCTTATACTATTGCAACCCATACCCAATGTTTTGGTAATAAGGCGACATATCTTCTTGCCAATTTTTGATGTCAACACATATGTATGGATTATAATGTTTCCTAGTTTGAAGCTATTAGACATTAATTGTATGCTTCTTTACACAACATTTTTAAGGGGGATAATATTCTCTAATTGGGATGATTGAAGGGATTATATAAATTTTTGGGAGAGGCATCCACCACCTCACCATTTCCTACAGTTATTAATGGAGGGGGTGGCATGGCCTACTGATCTGTATGAGATCTAAATGTAAATGTGCTTGAGGATGTGTAAGTTGTAAGTGTTAAAATTGAGTTTCAGTGGGCTTTTATGTTAATTATAACACACATAATGCATGAATTAAAACTCTAAAAATGAAGAAAACAACAGACAAATACACCATATAAATAACCACAACACAACAAGTGATGAAGGAGTTCACCCCTCCTAGGCTACGTCTCCTTGGTCCAACTTCCAATGGCTTGGCCTTATATAATTATGCTCAAAATGGTGATTATATACATTTACAGTGCTCAAATGGCTTCAAAACATGTTCCATTAGCTTCAGAGCTATCAAAAATTTCTATCTAGCCTCTTTCTGCTCCAAAATTGGTCAAAAACTAAATAAGTTATGATTTGCCCTAGATTTACTGCTAGTCGCTCTACAAATTCCCCAAATTTCGGAATCGTCCAACAATTTCGCCCTGATTTGCACTAACGGAGCGATAATTTGGCGCATTTTCGGCGCAAATTGTGGGACCGTTAAAATGCCTAATGCAGCCTTAAATCTGAATTTAAAACCATAATAATCAGTGGTCTTAATTATTATTTTTTATTTAAAAATTCGGTGAGGCCTTCGCCTCCGCTACGCCCATGGTTCCGGGCCATGGGTCATGTACGCATATAATATGGGGGGTCGAGGCTAAGCCCTAACCCCTTACCCCAAACTCCGCTTAACATAAAATTGGTGCCCATGGTTTAATAAGGAATTTGGTAGACCACTTGGTTAAGACTCTGCGCTGTTATGAGGGAGGTCCAATGTTCAATTCTTGCGGAGATCACTTCGGACTTAACCAAAATTTTGGTGGCCCCCGTGCTGCCACATGGCAACATGTGGTTGGTTACCATACAACCAATGGAATTACGCCAAACTAGCACCAATACCCTGTGACACGTGGCACGAATGGATTGGTCCATTGATCCTAGTCAACCATGCCCAGTTAGCAGGCCCACTCAGATATATGGACTACTGACTGGGCTACCTGCACTCTTTTTGCCAAAATTTTGTTTGTTTGGGAAAACGAACATAACTCGTTTCTGGGAGCATATAGTGTCGGTTTTGTACGAAATGAGTTGCGCTGGATTCAGAACGATGAGATCTACGCGGTCATTTAGGTTCCACACCATTCTGATAACTTGCATTTTTTACCATATTTTGGAGCACCTAATCACTCCTCCCCACTAGAAGATTTTGGACCCCAAAATATCACTTTTAGTTGTTCAACATATGAGGGTATAGTTCCCTCACCTTTCCAATCTTGATCCATTTGGCCTTACTTGGATTTTTTCCTTTGATCCCCACACGAAGGTACTCCACATTCCCTCGTTTTGAAGACCTCATTCTTCTGTTAAGAATGGTGTCTTGTTGTAGTTCATATGGGTATTTAGGAGAAAATTCCTCAATGGAAGGAATATGAACATTTTCTCCTTGATCTTAAATTAAAGGAGGCTCATACAACCTTAAGTTCTCAACATTAACAACAACATAAATTTTCATATATGAAGGCAAATCCAACCTGAAGGCATTATCACCAATCTTTTCTAAAATTCTGAATGGACCATATCAAATTGGTTTCAGTTTTTTACCTTCTCCTTTAAGCCCTTCTTTGCTAATGTGAAGCCAAACTTCATCAGTGACTTGGAAATTGTGATCTACACGATGCTTATCATGCCTTGTTTTTTACTTGAGTTGGCTCTTTTCCAGTTGTTCTTGAACTTTTTGATGTACCAATTGAATTTGTTTAATGAACCTTTTAGATTTGTATATGTCACTATGAGCATCAATAACAGCATCAATTCCAAAAATTAAATCCAAAGGAGATTTAGGCGAGTATCCCAAACATGCCTCAAATGGCGATGTTTGAGTTGAAGAGTGCTTGGCCAAGTTGTAAACATGTTGAATATAGTGTAAATGTTCATCCCACAACTTAGGATGCTTGCTGCAGTAACCACGAAGAAGATGTATCACCGTCTTGTTCACCACCTCTGTTTGACCATCATTTTGTGGATGAAATCTCGTACTCATTTTCAATTTGGTGTCCATGAATCCCCATGAGCTTGACCAAAAGTTCCCAACAAGGCGAGAATCTCGATCACTAACAATGGATGTGGGAAATCCAAAATGCACCCATACATTTTGAAAGAATAACTGAGCATTTTGTTCAGCTGTAATTTTTTTTTTTACATGGCATCAAAATACACATTTTGTTGAACTTATCCACAACAACATAAAGATAATCATTATTCCTTTTTGACATTGGAAGACCTCCAAAAAAGTCCATAGAAACAACCTCACATGGAGGATAAGGTACTGGAAGTGGTGTGTACAATCCTAACTTTCTATTACTAGGCTTACTGACAACACATAATGACAGCCTCTAATAACACGTGACACACTTTCAAGCATACGAGGCCAATAAAAATACCTCTGTAGATGTGCCACCATCTTACTTACACCGAAATGACCAACAATAAGAGAAGTATGTGGCTTTCTTGTGATGTTGTCTCTTTCACCCTGTGGAATACAAATCTTATCAACATGGTACAACAAGTTATCATGCATGCGATAATCCAATTCTTCTACTTGGTTCCCTTAACTCAAAGTTGCATATACATCTTGAAAATCACTATATAAAGCACATTGTTCAACATAGATCTCAGGCAAAACAAAATTATGCTTAAGAATACTAGCAACACTAATAATAGGCCTAGAAAGCATGTCAACAACGTTATTGTAGATACCTTTCTTATACCTTATCACCAACTGGAATTGTTGAAGAAAACCCATCCATCGAAAGTGTCTTGATTGTTGCAAATTTGTTTGTGATTGAAAGTATTGCAATGGTTAATGATCAGTGTGAATGATTGTTTCCTTACCCATCAAGTAGCGTTTCGACTTTTTCACACTTTGAACCAATGCATACAATTCCTTGCCATATGTAGGAGAGTTAATCATTGCACCATTAAAAGTTTCTAAATGAAAACATATGGGCTTACCATGTTGCATGAGGATTGCACCCATGGAATAGTCACTAGCATCAGTATGAATCTCAAATGACTGTCTCAAGTCTGGAAGTACAAGTACTGGAGTTGAACTGATCTTTTCTTTCAATGCATCGAATGCCTTTTGTTGTTTACCTCTCCACTGGAAGACCTACTTCACACTTGTCAATGCATGTAATGGAGCTATGATAGAAGAGAAGCTAGCAATAAACTTCCTCCAATATTGGGTTGCTCCCAAAAAGCTTCTTACCTCCGTAAATATTTTGGACTTTGGCCAATTCAAAATTACATCAATCTTGGAGGGATCTATTTTCAATTCACCGCCTCCAACAATATGAGCCAAATACACAATAAATTTTTCCAAACTCACACTTTGACATCCTTAAAAACAATTGTTCTTTCTTCAAGACATCAAGTACCTTTTTGCATGCATGACATGTTATTCACGATATTTATTGAAAATCAAGATGTCATCTAAGTAGAATATCACAAAATCATCTACAAATGACCTCAATGCTTCATTCATCACACACATGAAGGTAACAAGAGCATTGCAAATACCAAAAGACATAACTAGCCGTTCAAACAAACCTTGTTTTGTTTTGAATGTTGTCATCCATATGTCACCTTCATCAATTCTAATTTGATGATATCCACTCCTTAAGTCCAACTTAGTAAAATAATTAGCATCTTTCAAATGATCAAGTAAATAATCTATTCTAGGAAGTGGGTAACGGTTCTTTACCGTAATTTTGTTCAATGCACGGAAGTCCACACACATGCGCCATGTTCCATCCTTATTTGGCACCAAAATAATAGGTGACCCACATGGTGAAGTACTTGCTTTGATGATCCATTTGTCCAAAAACTATTGAATTTTCTTTTTAATTTCTGCACTTTCCATCACTGACATCCTCTACATGCCAATGTTAGGAAGAGGACAATCTTGCTACAATTGTATTTCATGTTGGATTCCCCTCTTGGGAGGCAATCCTTTTGGCTCCTTAAACATCTCATCATATTTCTTAACAACCTAAACCAAATTAGATTTCAATCTTGAGTCACAACCTTGAAAAGCTTCATTCTCAACATCATTCTTTTGTTTGACCATTAAAAGCACAAAATTCTTGCTAGAGTTAATGAGTCTCTTCATTTGGCCAACATTTACAAGTGAAAGATTTAGTTTCTGTCGATGTGATCTAAAAATGTACTCAATACCATATTTGAACAAGTGATTCTTGTTTTCATGGCGATGAAAAATAACATTCCCATCATACAAATATGGGCTTCCCAAAACAATCCTGGAAATATCAAGTGGAACTACGTCAAGTTAAACTTCATCAAGAAAGTTTGTTGTAATTGCAAATATAAGTATGCATTTCATCGTAGCTTGTAAGTTTGCATTCTTGCATATCCAATTTAAAGGATAAGGTCTTGGATGAGGAATTATCTCTAAATTTTACTTCCTGAATAAGTCTTCGGAAATCAAATTTTTTGTGAACCACTATCAAATAGTTTATCAATTTTGGTGTGCTTTGAAATAACCCGAATATGGAAAAGTTCAATTCTAGTTTTCTCATATTGAGTATCATTAGGACAACTTGAAGAGCTAGTACTTGCTATTTCCTTACCTTCCATTCCAATTGATATGACCTTTGTTTCATCTCCTGAATTGGAGCCAGAGTCATGTTTTGTATTTGCAGTTGTATTTTGCTTCCCTTTGTTGTTAAACTTCTTTGGTTTCATCTCAAGATGAAGCTTCCAACAATGAGCTTTATCATGACCCTCTTTGGAACAATATTTTCATGTTAATTTTTCTCCTTCCTTCTTTACAGATGCATTCTTCTTTCCTTTCCCTTTGAACTTACTCTTACCCTTGTATCTACCTGTGAATGGCATCTTGCTACCCTCTTATGAAATGTTTTTCGCTCTTGCTTCAAGATGTGTTGTCTGAATACAAACCTCATCTAAACTTGTAGGATTAAACATAAGGATAATATGTATTAGATAATTGTGCAAACCCATAATATATTTCAACAAAGTGTCTCGTGATTCCAAGTCTACACCTAGTATCAAATACCTTCTTCTAAACTCTTGAGTGTAACTTTGCACACTTTGACCCTTTAGCTATCTAAAATTCTGCCAATCCATAATATCCTTTTGCATAAAAGCTAATGCATAAAATTTCCTTCTAAGTGCAGCAATAAAATCTATCCAAGAGGTTGAGACCTTACCATGCTTTTCCATATCCTCTTGTGTTTTGGCTTCCCATCAAATCAAATCAGCACTTTCCAACCTTAATGAAGCCAAATGTTGTTTCATCATATTTTATGTTCTGAATCCTGCAATAAACTTCAAGTTGATGAACCCAATTCCCCAAATTTCGTAACCGTCCCACAATTTTTTCCTGATTTGCGTTAACAAAGCGAAAATTTGGCACATTTTCGACACAAATTATGGGACCCTTATATCATTTGAGGTCCTTGTTGCAGTCGCCTCCAATATACCTGATTTCCCCCTTCCTATTTAGGATTTCCTTGAATTAAAAATAAGCATATGTCCTTGATCACATCGTTAGATTCACACATAGTAGGTTATGGTTCATATTTTCAATGAGAAAAACATCTTCTATCATGGAATCCTTTTTTCTGAGCTTAATTGCACCCTTTCCTATAACCTTACCCAAACCATCATTTCCAAATGAGATTGTTCCATTGTTTTCTTCCCACAGAGATAAAAATTTGTTTTCGTCCCTTGTCATATTTGTTAAGAAACCACTATTGACATACCATACATTTTTCTTGCTTTGGAATTTTATAGAAATCACAAAAGTTTGATCCTTATTCTTCCAAATTCTTGAAGGTTCTTTTGGAGGAACATTAAATTCATTTTGTTGCTCCCTTGAAGGAGTGTTCAACCGGCATTCTTTTGCTACATGTCCAAAATTGTTGCATTTGTATCACTCCACTTCATTACTTAAGGATCCAAACCTGTTATAATTTTGGTTGTATCATTCCTACATTCCTAGAGTAGCTTCAATTGTTGCTTTTGTTCCTAGAATATGCTTTACAATCCACAACTTTGTGCCCAAACTTATTGCAAGAATAACACACGCCAATGAAGATAGTTTGATACCTGAGAGTGGGAGATATTATATGTGGTGCAATTTTCTATATACCTTCCTCTTGAGGTTTATTTATTGCAGGTTTTTTCTTTCACATCTTCTGATCTTGAACCTTCACTATTGTGAGCATTATTTCCTCCTCGACAGAGTCCTTGATGATATATGCATAAGTCTTATGTTTGGATTCTTTTTTAGTCATCATGGAGCTTGAACCTTTAATGAAGGTAGAATTGTATCCTAATCTCGATTTGTCATTGCATAACCTTTGACTTTTGACAATTTCATCCAACATTTTGGTTCTATTTATGAAATTCTATTGGATATTATTGAAGAGCTCTCCGGATTATCCACAATGTTATATAAAATTCGTCGACGTTTCAAATGCCAACGGGGATCCATCTTCGGGACAAGATGTTGAATGAAGGATGAAAGAAGGAAAGAGGTCAAGGATATTCCTCTTATGTGTTTCTTTTCATAATGAGACTATCTCTGCTTATGAATTCTCCTTTTTCATAGTGATTTATTCCAATTCCCTTTTGAGCGTTTCTTCAATTTTCATGGCCTCCTTTAACTACACTTTTAGATTAATGATAATATTATTTTATTATTCAGTCTTCTTGTTAATAATTTTAGCGTGTTTCTTTAGTTCACTCAACTCGACTTCCAATTACTTGACATTCTTCCTTTCTAGCTGTAGATATTTTAAAGCACTAACAAGTTCTAATTCAAGTTCTACCTTTCCTTCTTCTTCATCCTCTTCAGGAAATTCCTTTCAATTGTCCCTTGCCATAAATTACACCCTTCTTGTGTTATATTTGCTATAGTTGTCACTGTCACTTTCTTGTTAGATGAGGAAATGCCTTCATTTGAGTAAATATTTTTCTTGAAGACTTTATTTTTACCTTGTTTCTTGTAAATTTTCTAATTTTTATTTACCTTCTTAGGAGCTTCTTCTTCATCATCATTATCTGAACATTTTGCATAAGGAAATTTTGAAGCAAAATGACCAATTTCACCACAATTGAAACACTTCAATGGGAGCTTACCTTTGTATTTTTAGGTTCCCTCTTCAACTTCTTTACAAAATTAGCTATTTCTTCATCTGAAATCTTGTTATAACTACAACTGGTGCTTAGCTTTGATATTGCTTATTTTCCTCTATCTTCTTAGATGTTGTAAATGTTGTTTATTTTTTGGATGGGTTCTCCTATTATGTGTTAATTTTTCTTAGTGCTATATTGTTATTTTCTTCAGATAATTACATTTCATTATTTACACATTAAATTATCCCCACAAGCAACAACCTGTTGTAGCCGCTACAACACCACCCAAAATTTTGGGTATATTCAAAATTTCGGGTCCCCTTATGCTCCCTCAAACATTAGGGTTTTGACTCGGCCTTTAGTCAGTGACACTCCCGTGACCTTTTCCTCGCCAAACCTTGTTTCCGCACCCACTAGTCTCGGTGTCTCATCAATACACTAAGACCTGGGGTTTGTTGCTTAAAATAACATTGGGAGTTCCCGGTCGAACCTAGAGGTAGGTTTCCCTAGGTTGCCATGATATCAGCCTCAGCTGTACTCAACCTATTCCCAGCCCCTCATAAACCTTCTCACCATCATGACAAGATGCTTTTGATGCAATCATGCCATGTGTGGGTGTGTCATCATACATGTGCTTGAATGGAAGTTTTTCTGTGTTAAGTACATGAGATATCTCCTAGAAGCACCTTCACCATGGATTTTAGGCATTATATTTGGGTTCTCCATCAAGGTTGGGGTCACATTTTAATAATTTTTAAATCTAGAAACATTATTTTAAAAGGTAACCATGGACTAACCGATATTACAATATGTCACGCAGGTTGAGCCCATAGATGATTTGGCGAACAATATCACCGCCGCACTGAGGGAAATAAATCAAAACTATAATTACAAGGGCGCACTAATTGGGGGAATCTTAGATCACAATTAAGTCACATGTTTCCGTATGTATAGTTTCACTCTTAAAGAGAGAGGCTTGTGTAAGGTGATAACTTGTTCAATGGGGAATCATAGTTCAAATCAAAACATCGTTCTCATTCCATACGCATACCAAGTCCATAGTTAAAGGGAGAAGGAAGGATTCTGATGACTATGCATTATGAAATGCTTTAAAGGTCATGGGCTAACATAGGCATAAACATAGCTCCATAAATGCGCACTGTATGGACTACTCAATGAGCCATATCTCGCACATAATTCTGCAAACCGCCGCACAACGTAGGCATATATGTGTCATGAAGCCTTGTTGATTGGGAAGCAATTTGATGCGTGTGCTAAATGATATCAAGCTCTCCTCATGTAAAAATAAGGAGCGCTTAATGGATTAATACAAGACACATATGCGACATCTTGTGGTAGGGGGCCACACAAGGAAGAGAGGGTGCAGCCCGATGAAGACCATCTGTAGCCAACCCCTCCTCTTTGACTCAAAATAAATCACACACCAAAATTTAAGATATGGATAAATCTTATAGAGGATGTCTTCACTTTGTTCACGGGTTTTTCTTTCTATGCCATCGCGCTGTCCCACACGATTCTGGAGGCCCCCATACTTTTTGTGGCGCATGAGAGGGATGAAAATTACCATGATGTCACCTCTCAGATTGGATAGGTCATGAATACCTGCATCATAAATAAAACACCGACCATGCCTCGATTGAACGCAAAAGGGGGATGCTAATAAAATGCTGGCCATCGAGGCATTTGATACGCATATTCAGTTAATTGAGAAAAGAGGTGGAGGGGAGGCAATAATAGTTCCTCTCTACTAGCCTTAAAACCAACGAGGTTTCTTTGTGCACATGAGGCATGAAATCCATAGCATAACACACTCGCGTCCTTTTGATTCACCACGACCAAGATCCGGTGGCGCTTTGACCGGTTCCGTTCTAAATGTTTGCCATTTTCTTTCTCTCGGCTTACAGTTTTCCGAAGAGACTACATGAAGATAAACATGTTTTTTTGATTGCGTCCCTATAGCCCAACGCTCGTAGAAGTACTAACTGAACAAAATATGAGGGAATGCGACCTATGGCGAGTGCGACCAGTTGCTGGGTCACAGAACGTGTGGAGCCATTTAACTATGCGACTTTCATGACCTTGCGACTGTGCGACCAGTCGCTGGGTTGCAGAATGTGTGGAGCAATCTAAATTGCGACTTTCATGGCCGTGCGACTGTGCGACCAAGTCACTGGGTTGTAAAGCTTCAGAATCGACCGAATAACCTGACTTACATAGCCTTGCGACTATGCGACCTCTAGGAGTTTCCCTATGCTGAGTGATCCCAATTTACTGATACCAATACTGTGATGTGGTGTGTTCTCACCTATAACTAATCCCTCAACGCCCACCGATCATTCGTTGTCATTGCTCTGTGAAAAATAAAATGTCGGTTCTGGAAGTTGTAGGTTCAATTTTTTATCCAGAAGGGCATCATAATTTTCTTACCAAAGGTTCTTGATATGAGATTAAAGAGTCAATATTTTGTTGTTGAATTTCAATACAAGGTCACGAAGAAAGGCTGCAAGAAACCCTCATTTTCCTTCATTCCCAAGGAAGATTTAGGGGATAGTTTTATTTCTGATAATGAGGGCAGGGGCATCGATAACTTCAATACTTGTGAGTCAGGATCTCCAGATGTCTCCTGCATTGACCGAATAAAGCTCAAATTTGAAATGCGTTGCATCACAGTGGGAGCTAAGTGCATTATCAACCTTAAGCCATTGTGGTCGTGGAAGAGGCGGTTTTTCATAAAATGTGTATCTGTAATATGATTAGAATTAATGAAAATGCTTCGTCGTTTGCGTAACAAAAGACAGTCAACAAATTAAAGATATACCTCCTTTATGTGGCCGTTGGATTCTCCTTTTTGGGTATTCAACAACCTCATATGGGTCTAGAGCTTCAAGAGTCGAAGAAGTGGAGGATCCATCTCATCAAGGTCTCTCCCCTTATTCAAAACTGGTCATTTTTTATTTTCACTGCTGCAACAAGTCATTTGTGTGGATTTAACATGCAAGGATAATTTTATTATGTGCATTGAGTCCTCAGTGAAGTGGAAGCAGCAGATCCATGTTTGTACCCACATTTTGTACATTCATTTCTATATGGTGTGATGTTCAGAGAGGATGAGGGTGCATCATGTCTCATCGACTGAGCCACATTCCTATGAAGTAACAACTACCAAAACAAGTTAAACTACATATCTGCATTTGGCACTCAGTCCATAGTGATACTAACAGACATTACAGTGATTGAAGAGGCGCAGGAAAAGCCTACACGAGCCATTCTCTCTAATGACATAGTGGCACAACACTTGACCACACAGGGGTCCAAATTTATTATTTTCACTCTTGCAATTAATTAAATATGCCTCTAGCATTATTATTCGATCATGAAGACATGTGACCTATGCTAATTGATTGCAAGTGGAAGCTTTTGGTTTGCACGAAGAGCTAGAGTTTTTCCCAGCAAGTAAGGGGACCCTTTTCAAAGCGAGGTGGATTCTCATGAATCCCCAAGAAACTCACTTTAATCTCAAAGGCACCTGGTCACTTTCACGGGGCGGAGATGCAGGAAAAGGAATCTTTCTGTGAAATCCAAAGATCACCGAAAGAAGAACGCAGGTCACAAGTAACCCCAGGTCACAGGTCGCAGATTGCTCAAGGTCGCAGGTCGCAGATTGCCCAAGGTCGCAGGTCGTAGATTGCTCAAGGTCACAAGTCGCAGAGTACTTAAGGTCGCAGGTTGCAAGTAACCCCAGGTTGCAGATTTCCTAAGGTCGCAAGTCGCAGATTTCCCAAGGTTGCAGGTTGCATATTGCCCAAGGTCGCAAGTCGCTAAGTACTCAAGGTTGCAGGTCGCAAGTAACCCCAGGTCGCAGGTCGCAAATGGCCTGAGTCGCAAGCCATCCCAACAGTCGGGAAGACCAAGATTCAAGGGAAACTCAAGAGTCATCTCAACCTATATGTACAACTTCGGGAAAGGATATAGGGACTTTTAGCTGGGCAATTGAAGCTAGTATGATAGAGGAATTGTTGCTTGAGAGCTAAAGGCACTCAACTCTTGGTACCAAGTGGAGAGAGAGGTAGTGAGGCTAGGGTTTTTTTTTTGTATCATGCATTGAGATGAATAACCCATGTTCCACTATTGGGTTTTGACGAGTTTTAAACATGTATTTGACGTTGCAGCAGCATAAATAATATATTCTCTTTCCGACACTGATTCACGTGCTTGTTTGTGGTGATAGCCCTAGCTGTATAATATTTCACTACGTTGTGCAGATGCTTTCATGCATGCAATTGATCATGAACTAATTCATAGTGCTTGCATGTATGTTTTCTCTTGAACCAATGTTTATTTGTTCCTTGCCATGTCGGTGATCCATTGTGAACTACTTTGCAGTTAACTTCTGGCGTGTTTTCTTTCATGTATGTTTGACTGGTTTTTTCGGCTCACCGATCCCACTCACGGCATACCCCCCTTTTATTGTGCTTCTTAGACTCGCTTGTATCCTTGTTTACTGTTCGTCAATCTTGGGATGATTTTTCTTAACTGATTGGTCATTTCACCTTTGCCTCTGCTCCATCATCTTCTCATCCGACAACCAAGAGTGGAAACACTTATGGCGGCGGCTGGGCCCACATACTGGATGGGGCTCCTATCCCAAACGGTGTGACGTCTAATTGGGACCTTTCACCGGGGAGACTCCCTTGTTGTCGGCAATACAATTTTTCCCGTCAACACAACCATAAGCCTAATCTTGTCTCATACAACAACATTGTATTAACATAAGAATATATGTCATTCCTAGAAATATACGAGATTTTATGCCAATTATATCCCACCTTTTATTGTCGTAATATATCAATGTCATACCCAGAAAAACTCTCTAAAAAGCTTCCTCAACCAAATTTTCCCATAGCTAGCCATGATAGCAACAATGTACTCATCCTCGGTTGTTTTTAAAGCTACAAACTTCTATTTTCTTCTCATAAAAATGTCATGGAAGATCCTAAGCTAAAGCAACACAAGTATGTGCTCTTTTTGACAATAATGCTTTCCAGCCCAGTCAAAATTAGTGTATCCATGCAATCACATTTCTCTTGTAGTATATATTAGACCAAGAATGGTCGTCAAATATTTCAAAATGTGCTTGTCGGCAACCCAATGTGTATGAAGCGAATTAATCATGAATTGAATCAAGTGGTTCTCTGTACAACATATGTCTAGATGGGTGTTACAAGGAACATCGATGCTTCAACCAATTTTCGGTTGCCAATTCAAGTTCAGTGATATATTTGCATAACTTCTTGAAATTCAATTCCCTCGGGGTGTCTAATGTGTTAGTGCAAGGAGTCACTCCTTGAATGCAAAAGGAGAAAGCCTTACACATCATAGTTCATTTCAAAATTTAAAGGGTTTTTGAGTGGTGGGATGGCTTCTCAAAGAGTTTGAAATGATTTTTTATATTCTTTAATACTTTCATGCATTTGGAAAGCTATGGAAAGTATAAATTGTATGGGTAAACTGGTAGTATAGGGAGCAGAGTGTAACAAATGAAAGAATATGTTTAGGTGGTACTTTCTCTAGGAAATATTCATATCCTAAATCAATCACACAACTATAATGGTGGCTCTTTACACTAACTCTGTTTATGAAAAGTAAACAACATTCAGAATGTATATTACATGCATAAAGTATTTCACAAATCCTTTATGAAATATTCACTAACATGTTCTACAACACATATATGATTTGTAGGAACCTGTAAAGCATATACTTTACTATTAAATCCTTTAAAAATTTCTTACTCACACCTTACTAGCTGCCGAAACTCATAAATTAGAATAAATTAACAAAGAGATAAAAAAAACCATACATTAGATAGTTCTTGAGTCACAAAATCCTCCAGCATGAAGTGAAAAAAGGATTTTCTTTATTATATTAATCTTTCAGCTAGACCAACATCCAACCTGGAAATGGTATTTACAAATGGTATATATAGAAAGAGAGGCACCAACTCCATCTCTTCTAAAAAGAAGGAAATAATAATCCTAACACTACATAGGTGTCATAGGACATTAAAACCATATCCCATTGAAATCTAACTGAAAGGAAAGATGTAGATGAAAGAAGAGAAGAGAATCTGGGTTTAACTGTTGAATATGCTGACATGCTGCCCCTTTTTATGTTGATTTGTCTCGTTATGTCTTTGGTTCTTAAATAACCATGTATATTCATTCAATATGACCTCCAACAACCTCATAACCACTCATCACCATTACTTGTTATATCCATTTGGTTATGAGTCCTTATCTTTCCTAACAGGCTCATAAATTTTGTTGACACATGTCAAAAATAATTTAAAACAGGTGCTATCGAAAATTTCGGTAAAAACCTGTAACTACGCAAAAACTGTAATGCTATCAGAATTTCCAGTAACGCTCTGTTTCTTTTTTAAAAATGCACAGAAAACACTGAAAACCCTGTGCAGACTTTTACATTTTGAAAACTCAGCCATTGTTTAAAATTTCACTTGATAAGTAAAAAATGTATTTTATTAGGAAACCTTTTTTTACCTTTGTTCCATATGGGTTGCAGCTTCAACAAGCTTGTCCAAGTCTGATTTGCTGCCAAAAACTAATCTTGATCTTGTGGTTCTTGTGGCTGCTTCTTTGATAATTACCTTTTCCTCCTTTGAACCCTTTTGGATCTTTCTTCTTTTTGAGGGGTCTGTTTGTTGCTCTAAAAAGGTTTTGTTTTTATCTTTCTTCTTGGACTCATTAGTCTTTAACCCTTCAAATTTTCCTTCTACATCAATGACCTCTGTCAATAAACTTGGATTGTGCAGAACCTTAGAATTGAGCCTGAACTTGTTTCTGTCTCTGGTATGTCTTTTTCTGGTACCAACAACAGGTTTGGTCTCCTCTTTCTTTTTCTTACTACTGATCTCATACCTTGCAACTTTGAGGAGTTCTTCATCACAATTTGTGGGCTGATATTCTTTTTGCATCTTATGTTGAATGTCTACTTCCGGAATTTTCGGTAGCACCTGTGCTTTAAATTTATCTTTAGTTGCAGACCTTCCTCTTCGAGCTATGGTATAGACATTATGAAAAGGAGAAATGGGAGGCACCATTTTCATGGATTTAGGCTTATTGACTGATGAGCTCTCTCCTTTCTCCAACTTTCTCTCAACCTTAACTGAAGAAGTATTCTCTTTTTTGCTCTTGGCTTTATGGATATTATCCTTCTTAGCTTTCCTCTTTGTTCTTTTTGCAGGTTGAGGGTGTTGTTGTGAGGATGGCGGTGTAGGTGTAGGTTGGCTGCCCTATAAAAGAAGAAATGGTCCCATGTTTTATTTATTTTCCTTGACTCTTCTTCAACTAACACTTTGATGAGAGCTTGATGATACAAGCTGTATCCTTAAGCAACAATATGTGTTTGAATCCTGGTTGACATCTTTGTCAGACTCTTCAACAAAAAGTATGGCAAGTTGAGGGTCTTCATACCTACAACATGAACCCGAAATCTCGTATGATAAAGAAACACTGCTGTGTACCTCCTTTCACAAGTGAGGTAAATCTTGATGAGTTTAACAACTTCTGCCCATTCATTTTTTAGAAAACTGTTGGGAATTCCTTTGGCCCAGTTGGGATCTCTATGTCCATCTTTGAGGAAATTTTCGAGGTCTCCTCCAATGATGAATTGACCTTTAAAACACCTTTCTCCTTCCTGTGGAAGGCTAAATTCCTCAGCAGTTGAATCTGTTGATGCCTGTTTCCTGTCCATTGAAAGATTTTGAAAACTCCCGAGATACTCCTAAGTAAGAGCTTCCCAGTCTTGAGCACAAATAATACCACCATGCTTAAACAAACAAAATTTTCACATTCGAATTTGAATCCATTAGGTCAACACCTTGTGGTTCAATTCATTTTAGCTTTCCTCCTCTTTTAGTCATCTTCAATAATTAATAAGTATGTATGTTGAAATCTGATAGGTGGCAAAGCTAGAAGAGCTCACCTAACATGTGTTTCTGTGTCTTCCAATGAGATCCTATATGAAATCTAAGACTCCTTCCTCAAGTTGCACTCTAGAAAACTTGTTCTTCAACAACTAAGCTCACAACTGATACTCCTCCTTCTTTCTCGGTGATTTAAAACAGCTACAATGTTGGTTCATCCTCCCATGCAATAGATTTTCATTATGGAAAATATCATTGACCGTAGTATGCACCATGTGATAGAAATCATGGTCTTCAGTTGGCTGCGTAGCTTCAGATGGCACGCTACAGGTGGTTGGAGATAAGCGAATATGTGATTGGCAGTCACCTCCATTGCATGCTGATTATTGGCCTAAATTTCTGGTAGCGTCTATGCGTAACCATCCAAACGATCATTGCATTAAACCTGTAGATCCATGATATTTTCCAATCGATAATCACATAGCTTGACATGAAACCGGTACGACAAATAGGGCAGAGATCACATTTAATGGAACGGTGGCCCTAGAACTAACAATAAGGCTGAGATAATGGCATTATGGGGTGGCCTCCTGATTGCACATGATTTTCAGATTCAGGGTGTCAGTATTTATGGTGACTCTCAACTGATTATCGACTGGATCACCAACCGATGTCTCATGCTGTCGCTGCAGTTACAAGGGTGGATTGAAAGAACACAGCGCCTATGGAAAAGATTGGGCAATCCGCCCATCAATCATATCTACCGTGAGAACAATACGAGGGCTGACAAACTCTCAAAGATGGGGCTGGAGGCTGAATATGGCTTGATGGAGATTATTCATTTCTCTGACGGCAAACAGATCGGGGAATTTTCCATTCCCATCCCATAAGATTTTTGATTTTGTCTTATTTTGATATGCATATGTAACAAGGGGAATTTGGGAGTTTTCTGTTTTTGTCACAGGATATTGAGCAGTGATATGTGAAGGATCCATATGATGCCGAAGCTATGAGTATGTTATTTTGTATTGCGTGTCAACCATAAGATGAAGGATTCGGAATTTTGGACAGGGCATACAACTATCCTACAACATGTGAATCTGGTCTTCTACTGGACAGACTGAACAACATCTTCGGCAAGCGAGCCTGTATATCACTTTATATCAGCTCTACACACACCAGACGAGCCTGAATATGTCTCAAGCAAGCATGATAAACGTATCAAGCAAGCCTGACAAATGTGTCATGGGAGCCTGAAAGTGATTACATATGAGCCTGAACATCTATTATACCTGAACTTTCTACATCAAGCGAGCTTGTTATACTCAAGCGAGCCTGAAATTTACATCAAGCGAGCCAGTAATATATGCAAGAGATCCTGGGCAAACTTATGTCAAGCGAGTCTATGAGGAAAGATGCACGACTGCCAGTTCTGTTAAGCAAATACCAGCCACATAAACAAGCGAGCCTGTATATCATATGCATATAGTATATAAATCTGCATTAGTAGATAGTCTTTGCATCATACTTGTAGGGGAAGTTGAGGGCGATATGATCTAATCTTTACACAGTTTTGTCCACATTCACAAATACTCCGCCCTCACTTTACCCATAATTAACTCTAATCACAGTAATATGTATGTATCTCCCATTTCATACTATTCTCTTTCTCACTAAGGCTACCCTTCGCACAGGGGAGGAGCACATTTTGTATGGGATGGATTTTTATCCCGATATGTGGAGGCCGGCCTATCACCTTTGCTCTTTCTATCTATTAATGAGCAATAATTATATGGCCTCGTCATGGTGGATTACTCGCTGTTCTTTTTATAGATGAGTTAATATATGTCAATGTACTGTTTATATATCAATATAATCAGCGTTTTTTTTCTTCTGAAAAAAACATATATCTCTTGATCGCAGTTCATGTATCTCGCTGTGTTGAATGTGTCTCTTAAAGTCACGGATCAGTTCTATCTAGATAACAACGGATCCCATTTAAAATCCCATGTGACATATAGAATGTTTGCGGCCTCTGTTCTAGCAAAGTAACAAATATTTGAAGTATGGTTTATGAACATTTGAAGGACATTTTTTGCAGACTTACCAGTAACCAACAAGAGGCATCCGACTATTAACAAGCTTCTTGATCCTTGCCTATACATTGTGGTTGTTAGTAGACCTTTTGTTTTCTCATTTGATATATGAACCTGGACTATGATATGCGATAAGCTCAGATCCAGATTTCACTGATGTTTTGGATAAAATTTGCTAAAAGGGCTTTCTATGGAAGTTCTGTGACTTTTTTTGTGTCTTACTGTGACATAACTCAACATGATACTATTTGAAAGAAGAAGCAACACAAACGCATGAGGACCCTTGAGCTTATAACCTATGGAATTGTAAATCAACTCTTGAGTTCTGTAACCCTAACCAAAACCTCGCATACCTGCAGATGCTTATAGACTATAAGACTGATTTTCAGTAAAAGCGAATTATAATAAGGTCAAGAAAGTATGGTGATATCTCAGTCCCAAGGAGATACTAGTGCAATAGTATAACATGGTGGTAAGCGTTGAAATATCAGTATGTGTGAGTGAATTGGATAATCCTTGTGCTTATGACAATACTTGAGATCTGCAGTATGATCATAACCTCAACATAACACAATACAGTAGCAACCCTAGCATTTTGGGCAGTGAGACAAAGACTAATGTGACAGTTACCTTAACTTAATACAACAGTAACCCTATTGAAAAAAAATTGTGACTATTGTAAGATATCCTTTGGGACAGATGGAAAATATTAGTGCAACAATATCCTAGACATAACAATGATTTTTTTGGATGATTATGACATTCCAGTTTTGATGACAGAATGCTAAGGTCTGATACACAAAAGCAACCTTGATCCTTTGAACAATTTATATTAGCAGCAACAGTGGTGACAAACATACCAGATGTAGAAGTATTGTGCAAATAGCATGTTGAGACATGCACATGATGAGAGTCGAGACAGACTTTGACAGATGTAACTGAATACATTGAGCATAACAGAAGTGTTTATATTTGAGGTTGATCTATTATAGTTTATAAGCAACAGTGGAAATACATCAATATTATTGTGTGCAGGACTTGGTGTTGTAATTGGCAAAGGATTTGACGTGATTGCAACATTAAAGGAATAATGACAGATGATGTTGAGAGTGTCTTTTGTACATGATGTTTGAACATAGGCAGTTTAGTGTAGTATGCAGGTTTGAGTTGATATGACATTGGAAGAAGCAATGGAGAAGCATAGGCAGTATGGATAGAAGCAGAGATTGAGGACTATAAGGGTAGCAACAAAGGTAGTGTGAACAAAAGAAGATTATTGGTAGCAGTGTTTCCAGAGGTTGCAATAGTAGTAGCAACAATAGAAGCAATGGCGGAGGAGTGAAACAATTGACAATGGTTAGGGTAGATGATGATTGTGATATCCATTGCATATTGATTGATTGTAAAGGAGTCTAAAGACTCTTGCAGACTTAGTCTGCATATCTTCAGACTTGGGAGTCTTGTACTTCCTTCCAAATTTGTTTGGTAAATGTTGTATGTAAAACATACATAACGCGACACTTGTTTGGACATTATTCTGGTGTACTAATCATTATGTCATATGGTTTTTCTTAATGCTCTAAATTTGTTAAATATTAAACTAACCTAATGGTGGAAAACTGAAGGAAATACTAATTCACCACCTTCTTAGTATTTCCAACAATTAGTATTAGAGAAGTTTCTTCTTAAGGGCTTAACCACTTAAAGGTAGATCCAAAGCATTCAGAAATGGCTGCGGATTTCAAAGAAGATGTTGATTCCCTCAAGAACTAGCTTCAAACGAGGACATTGGACAAGGATATAACTCAAAGAATCTACAATAGTCTTTATGGAGAACATGAATACCTAAAGGCTGAGAAGACAAAGTATTATGATAGTTGGAGATCTTCCATACTTGATATCAAACAAATTTAACTTAAACTGAAAGAATTACAAACATAAGGAAAGGATAAGGAACTAGATGATGTTGAATTCTTAGTTAAACTGAGAGAGAGGGAGGGGGGGGGTGAATCAGTTTAACACATACATGAGTTTTTTTTTTAAATTTTTCATCAGCTTATTTACAACTTACTTTTATAATCAACCTTAGTACATGAACAGTCTTAATATGTTGCAGCAAGTATTACATTAATGTGTCATCAAACTTATTATGAGAGCAACAAACATTATGCAGATTTGGTAAATCATTTCAGTACACAGGCAACACAAATAGAGACAACAGATATAAGTGGAAACCCATAAAGGGAGAACCACATTTTATTATTGTTGTGATGCAAAGGCAAGCTCCAACTCCCTCTCACCACTATTTTTCTGCAGGCACCAACCTACAGGAGGCTCCCACCTCAATTCTGCAAGTTACAACTTGCAAGGAAGCTCCAACTCCCTTCAATTTTCTGCAGGCACCAACCTACAGGAGGCTCCAACCTCAGTCAGCTACAATTGACAACTATCAAGCTTCAACTTGATAGGGAAAGTTCCAACTTCCAACTTGAAATGTTTGTTGATTTGCCTGGAATATCCCTCATCTGCAATTACCTTAGCATCTCTTTCTGCTCCTCTCTTCCTTATATTCTCTGCCTCAATCTTCTATACTTTTCATTCTCTATCATACTCTCTTTCTCTCTCTCTCTCTCTTTATGCATATCAAGTTGATATTATGGTAAGAGGATTCCTCACATGGTATTTTTTATTTCACAAGGGTAGGTGAGCAGCCATGACTCTTTGCTCCTTCTGTCTTCTCATTTCTTTTGTCCAACTCATTAAAAAATATAACAATATGTACAAATTTCAATATTACAATGGGATTTTTCTTTTCCTTTGGATACTTGCCTTTGCATCACAAACAATATAAAACCAATTAAAACATTTATATTTTCAGTTTCAATACAGAAACTTTGCTCAGCCCTTGGCTTGCTGGTTTTGTCCTTTCTGTAGCAGTCATGCAACTGTCCTGCATACTTTGTTCACTATCTTTTGCATATTCTACTTGTTCATTGCACTTTTGAATCCCTTTGCTGCACATCTCTGTTTACCTCTGTCAGGTCCATATTCTCCAAGTTTAGTCCCGTTTTGCTCAACTTTTCATTAAAGCTGTGTGTACAATTGCATTCAAAATTTCATGCCCAATCATCTTCCCAATCCGGGCTATCTCACAACATCACTTTATTCTACGCTGGCAAATTAATCACTTAAATCTGTGAATGTTAATATCTCAAATCTCTGATATTTGAGATATTAATTCCAAGCCCCTTATGTTATACGCTCAACCCTTCTGTACTTCTAATGTTTAACCAATTCATAATCCCCACATATTTCATGGGGCGCTGACTTCACAAATGTATTTATATGGCCTACACCCTTAATACTCAAATTTTGTACGAATTGACTTTGCAATGGTTCGAGCCATAATAATATAACGCATATAATTACAACAACTCAATATGCAATGCTCAGCACTTACCATCATATGTGTACAGCATTCGCACCTTAATTAAATCTCGACTTTGGATTAAACAAGCTAATAGGCCATAAGGTCCGTCGGTCCCACTAATCAGATAACATACCTTGGCGTTATGTCGCCCTTCTCATCCGACGGCGGAGAGCACGTCGCCTTGCCTCGTGTGATCCGATGGATATCACTTGGCTTAGATGCACGAACAATAATGCGCAATGAGAGCGGTTTCTCCAGACTGCTTGAGGCCACGTGTCAGGATGTCAATGGAATCGCTCCAAATTCTTAAATACCGCTTGCCCGACGAAGGCGGTGCGATCAAAACCGGAAACCTACCTTTACTGTTCACTCCTGCAAGGTTCCACCTTCTTCCTTCCAGGTTTCGGTTCAACACTTCAATGTACTCGTTCCACCTTCACTCCACTCCATTAGCAGGCTCCCCCACACGACTGTAAAATTGCTCTTCCTTGCTACAGAGTTCTTCTCGCTGCAATCAATTCGATAACCGAGACTGCAATCCCCACACAGAGTTTATTGTGCGTGCTTATATACACTCTGTCACAGGGTCTCACCCATACAGAATTCTCGTAACAGAACACACACATATAATCACGCAGAATTATTCGTATCAATAACTCAGCAATCCTCCACACAGGTTGCATACGATCCAGCGATTTCAAAGGGATTAAACTCTCACGCATATAGCGAACACAGGAACTCGACTTCTCATACAGGAGTTCTTCTATCTCTGAATTGATCCTTACAGTGATCGATTCACCTCACCTTACAAGTCAATTTCTCCGATGACTCACAGTAGACGATCTAAACCCCAATTTCAATTCACTGGCAGTGCTTGCGCAGAGGTTCCTACTCACAAAACCAGGACCTCTAACCATACTCTCACAAAGGGTTCGAACGGTCAAAGCAGGCAAATTCAATCTTTACATAACTCATAATTCATAGTTATTCTATAGCCTCAAACGTTCTTCAAATAGATTCTGCCCATAACACATGATATGCACACAGAACTTATGAACAATTCTCCATAAATAGATATATATACATACAGGTGATCAATCTCAAAAGCAATCACTTAAGATATTCAGTTCAGTGGCCATTATCCTCCTACTCTTCTGCTGTGGCTTCTCTCAGAACCTCTGCAATCTCTGCTGTGGCTGTTAGTGGCCATCCTCTCTTCTAGGAGTTCTTTACACTCAAGCTGCACTAAGCCTCTACAACAACAAGCTCTCTTGAAAACTGCTTGTCCTAGCCAGATTTTCAGTTCAACGGCCCTTCTACAACTGCCTCTGCTTCCTGTCTCATGCTCTTTGCTACTCGACTGTTTCATCTTTTTACTTTGCTTCTCTCTTTGCTGCCTCTGCTTCTGTTCTTCTTATGCTCCCTGTAAATGTTACCTGCTGTCTTTTCCTTTGCCTCTACTGCTGTCCTTTGTCTGTCTCTTCCTCTGCTGCCTCCTTTGCCATCAATGACAATATTTCCAACAGTCTCCCCCTTTGGCATGGATGACGATACACTTCCTCTGCTTGCTGTTAGGACCCTTCCTTGTTGCTTGCTTTTCATCCCCCTTTGACATCAATGGCAAGTGGTTGCTCAATTTTTTTTTCAGTGTGCTTTGAACTCTTGCCCATGTTGTATTGATCTTGAGGACCTGTTTCATGCTTTCCTTGCTAGCTGATCTCCCCTTGGAATGATATTTTCGTTTCTGTTCTCCCCCTGAAACTGTGCTTTCTATTCATATTAGAGTGTAGCATCTACAGATACTACCCCGAGTCTATCTCTCAAATATTCAAATGGTTCTCTAGCAAGAGGTTTGGTAAATATATCTGATGTTTGTTCTTTTGTTGGCACATACTCCAGCTTTACTATCTTAGGCCACTTGTTCTGTGAGAAAATGATACAATTGGGATATGTTTAGTTTTTGAGTGAAGCACGGGGTTTTTAGATATACTTGTAGCACTTGTATTATCACATTTGATTGAGATGGGTTCATCAATGCTTACCTTCATGTCTTGGAGGGTTTGCTTCATCCACATGACTTGTGTACAACATGATGCTGCTGCTATATATTCTGCTTCTGCTGTAGACAGGGAGATAGATGTTTGTTTCTTGCTTAACCATGCCACCAGACTTTCTCCTAAATAGAAAGCACCTCCATTTGTGCTTTTCCTGTCATCCACACAGCTGGCCCAATCTGCATCTATGTATGTTGTCAAGGTGAAGCTTTTTCCTTTAGGATACCAAAGTCCGTACTGTATTGTTCCTTGTAGATATCTGAATATTATTTTGACTGCCAGAAGATGGTTTTGTTTAGGTGCTGCTTGATATCTAGCCACTAGTCCTACTGCTAGCATGATGTCTGGTCTTGATGTTGTCAGATACAACAAACTTCCTATCATGGATCTGTAGAGTTTTTGATCTATATCTACAGACCCATCATCAGCACACAACTTGCATCCCGTGATCATGGGAGTTGACACAGGTTTGCAGTCCTCCATTTTGAACTTTTTCAACATTTCTTTTAAGTATTTTTCCCGTGAGATGAATGTGCTTGTGTTCTTTTTCTGAATTTGAAGTCCTAAGTAGGAACTGAGTTCTCCAATCATGGACATCTCAAACTCTAATTTCATCTCCTCAGGAAACCCTTTTGCAAGTTCATCTCTGTTGCTTCCAAACATAATGTCATCAACATATACTACAACAATCAAGAGTTCATTTTCATGAGATTTTAGGTATAGATTGTTGTTTACTCCACCTCTCTTAAAGCCTTGTTTTTGCAAATATTTATCTAGTCTTGAGTACCAAGCATGAGGAGCCTGTTTCAGTCCATAAAGAGTCTTCTTCAGTCTACATACATAGTCTTCTTTGTCTGTTAATGAGAAGCCTTCTGGTTGTTCCATGTAGACTTCTTCTTCTAAGTCTCCATTCAAAAATGCAGATTTTACATCCATTTGATATACCTTGAAGTTTTGGTAGCATGCAAATGCTAGGAACATTCTGATAGCTTCCATTCTGGCTACAGGAGCAAATGTTTCATCATAATCAAGTCCTTCGATTTGTGAATATCCTTTGCAAGCTAGTCTGGCTTTATTCCTGATTACCTGTCCGTGCTCATTCATTTTATTCTTGAATACCCATTTTGAGCCCATGACATTTTTCTCAGTGGGTCTAGAAACTAGTTCCCAGGTGTTGTTCTTCTCAATTTGGTCCAATTCTTCATTCATATCATTCACCCAAGACTTTTCCTTGCTATCTTCTTCAAATTCCTTTGGCTCTATTTGTGATAACATGGCTATGTATACCTCTTTGGTTTGTTCTATTAGCTGTCGTCTTGTCTGGACCCCTTTTCTCTTGTCTCCTATGATCTGATCTTCAGGATGGTTCTTCTGAGTGTATCTAGAAGGGGCTTTAGAGCTCAGTTCAACATCTTCTGTTGTCTTGCTTGTTTCCTCATCATCTTGGTTTTCTTCTTCATGGTTGTCTGATGGACTACTGCAGTATGTATCTCTTGTATGGTTTGGAAGTTCTTCATCAAAACTCACATCAATGCTTTCTAATATTTTTCGAAGAGTCTTGTTGTAGCACCTGTACCCTTTACTTTTGGATGCATATCCTAGAAATATCCCTTCATCTGCTCTTGCATCAAATTTCCCAAGATTTTCATCATTATTCTTTATATAACATTTGCTTCCAAATATTCTAAAATGCTTGATTGAAGCTGGTTTACCATGCCATAGATCATAGGGAGTCTTGTCACTACTTGTCCTTAAGTGAGCTTTATTAAGGATATGCACCGCTGTGTGTATTGCTTCTGCCCAGAAGGTTTGAGGAATATTACTCTCTTGCATCATGGCTCTGGAAATTTGTTGTACAGATCTGTTTTGTCTCTCTGCTACTCCATTCTGTTGAGGTGTCCCTGCAATAGTAAATTGTTGCTTTATGCCATGTTCATTGCATAGGTCTGCAAAGTCATAATCAGTGAATTCACCTCCTCTGTCTGATCTGATGCATTTCAGCTTGCATCCTGTCTGATTTTCTGCTAAGGCTTTGAATATTTTGAATTTTTCCAGAGCTTCCGATTTATTCTTGAGAAATGCAACCCATGTCATTCTGGAGAAATCATCTATTATCAGCATGAAGTAGGATTCTCCACTTGGTGTTTTAGTTCTTGCAAGTCCACACAGGTCCATGTGCACAAGCTGGAGTGGTCTTCTTGTTGATAACTCATCTTTGGCCTTAAATGATGTGTGGGTCTGTTTTCCCAATTGACAAGATTTGCATATGGTATTAGAAGGCCTTTTTATTTCTGGCATGTCTCTGACAACTTTCTTCTTGCTTAGTCTGATGATGTGATCGAAGCTGAGATGTCCCAACCTTTTATGCCATAACCATGACTCTTCTAGTTTGCTAAGATGACATGCTTCATCTTCCTCTTTCACAATATAAACATTACTCTCTGTTCGAACTCCTTTGAGCAGAGTCTTACCTGTGGTGCTTGATCTGACTTCACAATCTTGTGCTCTAAAAAGAACTTCACAGCCTTTATCACACATTTGACTGACACTTAGCAAATTTGCTTTCAGCCCATCTACAAATAATACATCTTGGGCCTTTCCTCTGCCATTGTCTAGGCTGACTGAGCCTTTTCCTTTTATTTTTCCTGATTTATCATTGCCAAAAGTAACATTGCCAGATTTCTTTTCATCAAGAGTTATAAACTTGCTTCTGTCTCCAGTCATGTGTTTTGAGCAGCCACTGTCCAAATACCACTGGCTTTTCAGGTCTTGAGCGGTTAGAGCCAAGTCACATTTATTCACCTTCTTTATCCACTGGAAGCACCCTTTTGTTTGGTATCTTTTTTGAGGTGATGAACTACTTCTTCTGAGAGGACATTTGGAAGGCATATGTCCAATTTGATTGCATACACAGCATTTGATCATAATTTTTGCAGAATTGTGAGTATGAAAAAAATTTCTTTGATTCATAAACCTCCTTGAGGTGTTGAACATCAATCTTTGTCCATACTTTCTACACTCAATGATCTTATGGCCAAATTCCTTACAATAAAAACAGTAACCATAGAAACTATTTGCATACCTGATGTTAGGTTGTCTTCTCCATTTGTTTGTTTGAGACAGTCTCTTCACTGTTTGCATCTTTTGCTGGTTTGAATTACTCCTCCTTGCATGACAATATGCAACAATGTGTCCCAGCTTGTGGCAGACATAACGGGTGGCATTCTTCATAGGAGGGAAGAATCTCCTTTGATGGCTTCCAAGTTTGACATACTCAGAGGCATATGATTCTTTTTCTGTTGTCTTAGTATTTATTGCATTCTTTGTTATTAGAGGTTTCTTCTGATCTCTGTCTTCCTCATTACATGTTTCTTCTTTTGTAGGAATTGTTTGAGCTGCTTCATCATTCTTCTTTGCTTTTACAAAAATAATCTCTCTGTTTTCCTTTTCTTTGCTTTTACTTGATTCTCCTTCATAGCCTATTCCAGTTTTTATCATAGGAGATCTTTGAGCATCCAGAATTTCGTTTAACTTACTAGAGCTTGTTGTTTGAGAGGAATTTGTAGACACTTTCCTTTGAGCATTTTCTAATTTCTTCCTCAGACATACAACTTCTTCTTCTAGCTTCTCTTGTTCTCGAGTTTTATCCTTGATTTGCTGAAGTAACATGTCTTCTATCTTCTTGGCCTCTTCAAGCTCTACCTTTAGCTGCATGAGGACTTCTGAATTTTTCTCTTCTCTTGCATACTTGAGGAGAATGTCCTTTTGTTTTCTGCACTTCAGTTTGAGTCTGTCCATCTCCTCCAGAGCACTTCTTAGCTCCCCCTCAAGGTCGACTTCACCTTCTTCTTCTTCATCTTCTAGCAGGAGTCCTTCAAGTTCTTCTATGGCCATCAATAAAAATTCAGAGGTTCCTTCTTCACTTGAGGGTTCATCTAAGTCTTCAGATGTACTGTTGTCTTGTTGAGCATAGAAGGATTTTCTGCTGAACTTCTTTCCTTTCTGCCAGTTCTTTGATGTATTTTTCTCTGATTCTTGAGCCTGATTTTTTACTTTCTTGTGAGGACACTTAGCAGCATAGTGTCCAACTCTTCCACATTTAAAGCATTTGAAAGGAATTTTAACTTTGTATTTACCTGAACCTCTATCCAGTTTCTTGACAAATTTTTCCTCTTCTTTATCCGAGCAAGAGCATATGTCTTCCTCTTCTTCTTTCTTCTTTTCTGTTTTAAAGGCTGCCTCCCTTGTACTTGGCTTCTTCTGTGAGAGCCTCATCTCATAGGCTGTTATATTTCCAAGTAGCTGGTTCATGGTCAAGGTCTCCCAATCAGCTGTTTCTTCTATTGCAGACACCTTGGGATTAAACCTAGATGGAAGAGATCTTAGAATCTTTTGCACAATTATACTTTCTGGTATGGTTTCTCCAAGAGCTTTCATATTGTTAACAATTTCTGCAACTTTTAGGAAGAAGCTGCCAACATCTTCATCATCATTCATTTTTAAATTTTCAAACTGGGCTCTATATACTTGAAGTTTGGCAGTCTTTACCTTTTTATTACCCTCATGGATATTCTCTAGAGTGTCCCACATATCTTTAGCAGTCTTACTGTGCATTATTTTGATAAATTCAGCCTCACAAAGTCCACTTAAGATTGCATTCATGGCCTTTTCATTTGCTACAAATTCTTGTTTAGCTTCTCTTTCTGGGTCAGTTGCCTTTGGGGCATATCCAAATTCTACAGCAGCCCATACCTCTATTCCTAGAGACATTATGTATGCTCTCATTCTGATTTTCCAGAAGGCATAATTGGCACCAATGAAGAAAGGGGCTTCATCGGTTGAGCTTCCTTCTTGACTAGCCATATTATAGGCCTAGGATCTCCTTTCAGTGGTTAAACTGCTATAAAAGGAACCTGCTCTGATACCAATTGTTGAATTCTTAGTTAAACTAAGAGGGGGGGGGTGAATCAGTTTAACACATACATGAGCTTTTTAAATTTTTCATCAGCTTATTTACAGCTTACTTTTATAACCAACCTTAGTATATGAACAGTCTTAATATGTTGCAACAAGTATTAAATTGATGTGACATCAAACTTATTATGAGAGCAGCAAACATTAAGCAGATTTGATAAATCATCTCAACACACAACAGTAACATGACAGACAGCAGATATAAGTGGAAACCCATAAAGGGAGAAAACCACATCTTATTATTGTTGTGATGCAAAGGCAAGCTCCAACTCCCTCTCACTACTATTTTTCTGTAGGCACCAACCTACAGGAGGCTCCAACCTCAATTCTACAAGCTACAACTTGCAAGGAAGCTCCAACTCCCTTCAATTTTCTGCAGGCACCAACCTACAGGAGGCTCCAACCTCAATAAGCTACAACTGACAACTATCAAGCTTCAACTTGATAGGGAAGCTCCAACTTCCTCAATTTATCAAAAGAAATGTTTGCTGATTTACCTTAGATATCAGCTCTGTTCTGTAGCATCTCTTTCTACTCCTCTCTTCCTTATCTTCTCAGCCTCAATATTCTATACTTTTCATTCTCTATCCTTACTCTCTCTAACCTCTCCTTATGCATATCAAGATGATATTATATATAGAGTTCCTCACATGACTGTTTGTATTTCACAAGGAATTTGGAGTGAACAGCCATAACTCTTTGGCTTTTGTCTTCTCATTTCTTTGTCCAACTCATTAAAAAATATAACAATATGTACAAATTTCAATATTACAATGGGATTTTTCTTTTCCTTTGGATACTTGCCTTTGCATCAAAAACAATATAAAAACAATTAAAACATTTACATTTTCAGTTTCAATGCATAAACTTCGCTCAGCCCTTGGCTTGCTGGTTTTTTTTCTTTTCTGTAGCAGTGATGCAACTGTCTTGCATACTTTGTTCACTGTCTTCTGCATATTTCACCTGTTCACTGCACATTTGAATCCCTTTGCTGCATATCTCTTCAACTCTGCAATCTCTGTTTACCTTTGTCAGGTCCATATTCTCCAAGTTCAGTCCCGTTTTGCTCAACTTTTCATCAAAGTTGTGTGTACAATTGCATTCAAAATTTCATGCCCAATCATCTTCCCAATCCGGGCAATCTCACAACATCCATTTATTCCACGCTGGAAAATTAATCACTTAAATCTGTGAATGTTAATATCTCAAATCTCTGATATTTGAGATATTAATTCCAAGCCCCTTATGTTATACGCTCAACCCTTCTGTACTTCTAATGTTCAACCAATTCATAATCCCCATACATTTCACGGGGCACTGACTTCACAATCGTATTAATATGGCCTACACCCTTAATACTCAAATCTTGTACGAATTGAGTTTGCAATGGTTCGAGCCATAATAATATAATGCATATAATCACAACAACTCAATGTGCAGTGCTCAGTGCTTACCTTCATATGTGTACAGCATTCGTACCTTAATTAAATCTCAACTTTGGATTAAACAAGTCAATAGGCCATAAGGTCCGCCGGTCCCACTAATCAGATAACATACCTTGGCGTTATGTCTCTCTTCTCATCCGATGGCAGAGAGCACGTCGCCTTGCCCTGTGTGATCTGACGAATATCGCTTGCCTTAGATTCACGAACGATAATGCGTGATGAGAGTGGTTTTCCAGAATCGCTCGAGGCCACGTGTCAGGCAGTCAATGGAATCGCTCCAAATTATTGAATACCGCTCACCCTACGAAGGCGGTGCAATCAAAACCAGAAACCCGCCTTTACTGTTCACTCCTGCAAGGTTCCACGTCTTTCTCCCTCAAGGTTTCGCCCGCCTTTATTATTTATGAATTCCGCTCTTCAACTTCAATGAAACTCGCTTCTGTCCACACACAGCAATTTCCTCGATTCTTCTGGGCTACCACCATATGACCCGACTCAAGATTCCGTCAATTTATATTTTAACCTTTGGTTCATCAATATTTCAACACGACTCCTCCGCATACTATAACGCGCTGCTTCATCAGGTTATACATTCCCCATTTCTCACTGTATCGTGGCCTTAGCAACCCGATATCTATGAATCAAATGTTCGGCAATTCATTACACAGAGAGAGATGCCAGTATCAGTTGGAATTCTGGAAGAATTCGAACCCCTTCACCCAAGTTAACCCGTATTCAAGATTCAATGATCAATAATTTCGTGTAATCGATACTCCTCAAAATTACCTTATACAAATTCATGAATCTACCCCTTCCATAGAGCTTACGATGTTTACAAACCATGAGTAACAAATTCATGCTTCCACAATAAATTCAAGCAAGGCATAATCCCATCTGTCAGTAACACAGGGTTTCATAATTGTCCACAGGGACTCAAATATCCTTCCTACTGAATTCAATCAAGAATATACATATAATTCACAGAGAATTTAGAAGCAATCCCTCATCATTATATACAAATGTAACCATTTACAAGAACATTCACTTATTCTTCTCAATTGGCCAGATTTTCTATTCGATGGCCTTTTTCTCCTACTCCGTCTCTGGACAACTCTGCTTCAATTCACTGCTTCCTCTGCTCCTTGACTGATACTGCTCCTTGCTTCTCTTTTTGCTGCCTCTGCTACCTCTCTTTTTGCTTCCCGTTCTCTGTGAATGTACTCTCCCTCTGTTCTTCTCTGCTGTCCTTTTCCATCAATGACAACATTTCCAACACTTTGTAGCCACATTTTCTCCTTCTCCTTCACAAAATTCTCTCCACAACTCATTAAAAATGAGAGTGTGTTTTATCTTTCGTGACCATTTAGGATAGTTATCTTTAGAGAGAACTACTCCAATAATTGATATCAATGAATGCATTTAAAAATATGTGTATTGTGTAAAAAATGTACTCTCCTCTCTATACAATGTGAAAAATGCACTTATGGTATATATTCTGTAAAAAATGCACTCCTATTATAAATTTATATGACAGAGTTATTACTTGGGGAAGGGTTATATGGTGGAGGTATTGTATGTGGGAGGGGTTATATAGAGGGGTGTGGGGGGTTATATAGAGGGGTGTGGGGGGGTGGGGGGGGGGGTAGTATATGTGGGAGATGTTAACTTTCGGGGTCAATGATTGACCAGAGAAGGGAGTTATATAATGGAGGTGGGAGTATTAACTGTCGTATGAAGGAGGTGTTTTGGAGGGCCATGAAGGGTGGTCTATGAGGGAGGTGGTTTATGCTTTCAACGTAATAACATTCCAGCTAGATAACGGTAATGACATATATATATATATATATATATATATATATATATATATATATATATATATATATATATATATATATATATATATATATATATATATATATATATATATATTACATCGAACGTATGGTGGTATGGAGTGGAGGTATGGTGGTATGGAGGAGCAAAGGTATATATCAATAGTGTAGTTTAGAAGTATGGTGATGGCGTGGTTCGCAACAGGGATCCACAATGTTGTAACAATGATTATTCAAAGATACTGTTTAGAACGCCATACAAGGTTTGAACGTAGAACATTCCATACAACAAAGTCATGTTAACACTCCAACATATCACTCCAGCATATCATTAACAAAGTTGCACGGTAAGAACACGGGATTTTTTTATGACAATATTAACACAAACATGCTTCTTCCATGAAAAATGATTCTCTAGCATATACAACCATCAAAGAAACACAATCACACCGACACAATCATTAAAATCGACATACCATTCACTACACCCATGTTTAGCACTACACCTTGAACTTTAATCACCATTCGGTTTTCAGGCCAACAACCACACCACCTTCGGATCAACGCACTAGCCACACCTCTCCAACATCCCAGCACAGCATAAAATGTGAATGGAGTTTCAAAAAATTTAGGTGTAGGGAGAAGTAGTTGGTGTACGATAATGGTTATTTCAGGAAACAATGGCAGAATATGGGAGTGGGAGCTATTGCAGGTCATAGGTGACAGTTCCTACAAAAATATGCATAACATAGGCAGGAGGGAGTTAAAAGGGCAGACAGGGAGCCAAAAATAATGTTTGGGACCTGTGGAGGTATCTCCTCAAAGAAAATTGTGATTTTTCATTAAGACTAATCATAGATATATACATGGAGGGAGAGACTCTTGGGCGTTATCTCGCAATGTCTCTTCATATTCCCATTCTCTTTATTTTCTATTTACACTATTTTACATGGATTACCTAATCCCAAATATTAGGTGTCAACATGTACAATATTTTATGTCCTAAATTAAAATTGGATCAACAAAGAGTAAGGGAGTCCCATGACTCTCCAATCACAAGGCATGTAGGGTTCCTTAAAACATATCAAAGGATCATAAAATATATTTTTTGGAAAGAATGAAGAAATATATTCAAAATTTTGTATTAGTATGTCAGGTTTTCAAAGAAATAAACGAGAGATAGTAAACTATCCATGGTTACTTCAAGCATTAAACATACCTAATCAAAGATGGGAAGAGATATTAGTGGAATTCATTATTGGGTGAAAAAAATTGAAGGTAAGAATTCCATTTTTATGGTTACTAATAGACTCACAAAATATGCACATTTTTGTGGAATTTAAATAATTTTTATGGAGTACCTAATCAAGTGGAAGAAAATGCCACTAGAAAAAGCTACATGGGAAAATGAGCAGTTCATGAAGAAAATCTATTAACTATAAGCTTTGGGGCTAAATCGTATTTAAAATAATAAGGCTATGTTAAGGACCCTGGGCCCCTATGTTAAGTCTCTAATAAGCATTCATTATTAGTTTATTTTTTATATTAGTAGGTCAACTATAACATTTCATTGTACAATTTCATCATAATTGTACTCTTTGTCTCCTACACATAGACATACACACGCACCAATGAGACCTAGTCTTAGGATCATCACATATTTTTTTGTGCATTGGATTAATTATAAAATAAGGTTTTCCCCTTGAACTGGATTGTATTCATTGACTTTTTATCATTTTCAAGATGTTTGGATCATAACACAGGAAGTTATTAGTAGAGATTCACACAACATATTATACAAAGAACATTTTACAATAATATACGCAAGCATAGAGAGAAGAAGAGAAAGAAGAGAAAAGTAATGGCGAGACCAACCATAGGTATCTCTTTACTTTTATCTATGCCACATAACTAATAATGCATTTACATTCATGATCTCATGTATTTATGCCTTGAATTAGTTGGTAAGTAGTTAAATTTCTTTAACTACCCTAATTGGCCAATTTACCTGATAATCAGTCAATTTACATTGCATATTCATATTACTCTCATAGTCGACTAACTTTACACTTGGTAAACTAGTGGTTCTAATTGATAGTGTTGAATAGGCCCTCCAATAGACAGATTGTATTAATGATATGGATTGAACTTGGATATTTCTTATTGAAACCTCATGGGTTAATTAAGGGATAATTAAGAATTTAGTGACATCTTTCATATTATAGCCTTCCTTTTATGCAACTCCCAATGCATTATTAGATTCCCATCGGTTGTCACCTCTTTATTTTGAGAAAAGCATATTAAAGTTATTGGTTTCATACTATCTTTATATATGGGTCATATAAATGGTGTCTTGGTAAACATGGGTAAAGTATTATTACTACTATTGATCATAGGATTATACTAATGCGAGAATGCATTAGATATTACAATACTTAATTACAATATCATTTTTGGACATCATGCTTTGACAATGTTGTGGGATTTGAGTTTTTATGTGGGTTTCCATGTGTTTGCTTCAATTTTTTTCTAAGAGGATCATATGGAGGCTATAGGTTTAAAGCAAGAGTTCTAGTTTTCTTTTCAATTCCAAAAAAAATCATTTAAAGGTTTTATGGAGGATATATTTTTTTATATTAACTCTCTAGTAAGAGTTATTTTTGCACCTTGTGATGGTTAGGATGTTGTTAACATTAGTTACAATTTTATTTCCTACCCAATTAAAGATCAAGGAATTATTATTGTGATTTTTACTTATTCATTTTGCTTACAATTTATTTTCCAAGTGTATATTAAGGTGATGTTAAGATCTATTCGGCCTCTAGAGCCTTCTCTGCCTCTTTCCTAGCCATCCCGTTGCTGCTCCAATTTCCTTGCACGTTCCACGTGCTGCATGCTCTCCTTGTTGCGCGCCCCCTTAGTTGTTCTAGCCTGCGGTGCGCTTATCCTGCTGATTCCCCCCTGGCTGCGCGCCCCCCTCGGCATCCCGCCTGGCCGCACACCTCCCTCTGGAATTCCCCTTTTATTTTGCTCCATCCTGTTGTGCGCTTTCTGAGGCAGGAACCTTAGTTGCGCTCCCCCCTTCTATGCGCCCCCCACTGCGTAAACCTCTGTTGCGCACCCCCTCGTTGTGATTCTCTGTTGCACATTCTCCTATTGTGCACTTCATTGCCTTAAGCCTGGTCTCCCTCCCTCTGCTTGTTGACCCTCCCATGGCTTCGCAACAATGAAAAAAGACTATTATGGGTAGCCAAAGAGGTGCGTTCTCAGGTCACTATCATTGTGGTCAGGACCATCATTTGGAATCCATTGAGGGATCCTATTTTGGAAGCCATGATAGGGAAGTACCTCAACAGTCTGAACGAACTTAGGATGAGACAACCTTAGCTCCAGAGAATCAGAAGGGCAGAAGAGGCCCTAGGAAGTTCACCATTGTGCACTCTGAGCCGCCCACTCCGGAGAATCAGAAGGGCAGAAGAGGCCCTAGGAAGTTCACCATTGTGCACTTTGAGCCGCCCACTCCTTGAAAAACTGAGACTCTCCTGGTTTAAGAACCCACAGAGGAGGATACATACGTGTGGATCATGGATTCAAAAGGAGTTTGGACGAGAGTTCCAAATGTTGAGTACTCAATCACTCCTATCATCCACGCAACCGATCCTAAACCCCCGCGCATGCCTTCTGCTGTGGAGTAGGCCATTCCACAGGAATGTGGATGCTTCATCAAGGAGGAGGACCCTGCTACAGAGGATGATGAAGGAACACCATGACTACACGACTGCTCGGTTCTTTTCTGTTTTCTTTTATTTCATCACATACTATAGATCTTTTGCTTTTATATGTGTCACATAACAATATGTAAATAATGACAGTCTGATGCTATTAAGGGGCTATTTTCCTCCTAGGAGGTGTTAGACTCCTATACCAATAGGTGTCATTTTTCATGATTAACTTGTTGAACTATGCAATATGTCAAACCTTTTTCTGGTTGCAAAGGTGTTCCATATTTTCAAAAATCAAAAAACTCAAAAATTCTAAAAAATGTAAAGAGGGTATACCCTAAAAGAAAAATCAAAGGGTTAAAAAATAAAATTGGCCAAAAAAGTGAAAGAAAATGAACCCCATCAAAAAGGGCCAAGGAAAGTGTGCAAGTCTAAATGCCACTACTATATCATTTTTTGTAATAAAAATTGTGTGCAGCTTGTCAAACTTTTGCCACAATTTATGAAGGGTCAAATTATTTAAACTTGACTCATTCATTTTTCAATTTCATGCTGTAGAATAGAGAATAAATATCTGACCAAACAGTTTAATCTTGGCAGATAAGTAGATAGGTAGAGTTAATAAAATGTGCTCAACAGTTTAATCTAAGCCCTTGGATGTAATAAGGTTAGAATTAGATAGGTTTTCCATGTAAAAGAAAAAGAAGATTGAGAAGGGTTTGCAAGTCTAAGTGCACCCTAATAAAGAAGAGAAAATGGTAGGGTAAAGTAAGTAGGGTAGGTAGATGTTGTTGCAGAATTGCATGTGACAAATGATGATTCTAAATGTGCTCAATTTTACTTTCATCACAAAGTGCAAAGGCAGATACTACATTGGAAAAAGTTCACAGCAAAGCAAAGTCAAGATTATTAATTTCCCCCTTCACTTTCCCTAAAGATTTCACTAATTTCCCCTAAGTGCTAAGGTATTTGAAGATTAGAGGGGCTCAAGGCATTTCCTTGACTTTTGGAGGGACCGGACCCTCGGCCCAATAATTGGAGAGGACCTAAGTACTTGAAATCATTCACTATCACATTCATTCACCTCTCAAAATCTTTTCCTAAGTAAAATCTCATTTTACTTAGGAAAATCCTTCAGTATTTCATGAAAAGCCCTCAAAATCACTTTTTATTCTAAGTTTAAGTGATGAAAGTATAATAATGCCATTTACTTTTGAATCTTCACTTTCTTGGTTATATTTAAGTATTTTGAGTTCACCTTGTCCCCTTGTCATATTAATTCTAATTTATATATTAACTCCTTTTAAAATCACCTTTTCCTATGTATATAACTCCTTTTCATATAATATTTCCAAAACCCATGTATTATCACAATTTTAGCCAAAAAGTACTTAATTCCCACTTATTCAAACAAAAACCCACATTATAATCCTTCTTGGCTAAATATACCTGTATAATTATTCCGCCCCCTATAGTAAATAAATCGCATCGGTTTAATTGCTATATAAATAAAAATATATGAAAAAGCATTTAAACATATTATATATGTTTAAAACAGAAAAATAAACACAAAGTTTAATTAAAACCAAACTTTGAAATAAATCATCCCCGCGCATTTAACATTTCCCGACCATTTTTCCATATGAGATTAATTAGTCCTTAAGATTAATTAATAATCAACCACCACCAATAGAACTCCGCCCGATGCGATTAATTAACCGTTAAGTACGTTGGGCCCGCGTCGTTAACTCCCTGCCGTCTTCCCGTCCCGTCGACCGTCCGATTACACGCTCTGAGATCAAAGATCCTTATCCATTTCGCTGGCCATCCGCGTACGAAAGATAACGCGCGATGGCCAAGCGGTTTTTAAATAGTGTCATGCTACGTGTCATCCATTGTATCGCATCGCTGCCCCTCCGCTTAAAACAACCTTTCCTCATAAGAGGTGCGATAAAAACCATTTACCGCCCTTCCTGTTCATGACATGACCGTTGTACTATGATGACGTCAGCCAATAAAATAATAAAAATTCCCCCCCCCATTTGAATTTGCCGATAAAACAAAAATTTCGTGTCTTTTTCATTATTTCGTACACAGACGACAAAATACATTCTCCCCGTAAAAAATTCGAATTTCAAAAGCTGAAGTCCGCCAACCTTGGCCTCGTCAAAGAAAATTGCAGTCAAGCATTCGAGAAATCAGTCGCCCTATCCAGTACCTGTTTGAAATCAGTGTCATCCTCAGAAAAACAGGTATTTACCCTAGAAAATCCCACTGAACTCTGTAATAAACCTGATTTTCGTACTCATTCACTGAAACAGAGTTAAAAATTAATTGCTAGTTCAGTTCTAAATCCTGAGAAGTGTAATTATATTCCCAAACTTGCAATTGCACCTGTTTCTCCCGTCAAAACCCGAATTTCCATTTTTTTGAATACACAAGAACCAAAAATGGAAGTTCTGGTGGCTTTAAACGTAGCACCGTTGAATGCCCCTCATAAAGAATTGGATTATTTACCTTTAGCCGATATGGACTTTCAAATTAAAGACTTGGGTGTCAGTGAGAATCCCCTTCGAATATTTTGTCACTGCAGAGACAATTATTTGAATGGTTCCGACGTAATTGGACTCTGGGAGTCCAATATGCCTATGTACTTTCTCCCAGCAGTCCATATTTTCCCTGAAATCATCCATCTTTTCCATTCCAGTTATGATCCTAACCAAAGAGTAGTTTTATCCCCAAATCAAGATGTCCTCTTCCTAATAACTGCTCAATCCATAAATGAGATGCTACATTTCCAACCAGGTCAAGCCCTCACTCCTCTGCACATGGCTGAATTGCTTGAAAAGTCTACCCAATTGTCCCCTGAAGAGTTAAACCGTCTTTGTCAGACTTTCATGCTGCCACAGCATCAGCCTAAAGGACCTCCCCCTTATGGCTACACCTATTTTACTGATGAAGGCAGAGTCATTTTAAAAATGATTTCCTCAATAATGGGTTTTAACACTAGTGAGTTTGTTGACCAATTGACCCTAGTGCTATTGTCTATTTTTACCTCTGGGCAGCCTCCTATTGTTAGGTATGATTTTGCATCTTTTATTGCTGATAAAATCCATGATAAATTCATGAGATTTGGAAATGAGAGAGTATTCAAATATTCTTCCTTCATATATCATCTCATGATATACTATCAGTCAGAAAGTTTTCCTTTTCATATGTAGAAACTTGATGCTAAAGGAAACCCTAGATCAGTTATCTTTTGGTCTGCTATCCCCCATCATTCTCTTGATTCTCCTTACACCTACAGTGAGTTCATTGATCTGTTTGTACATCCAGCAACCACTTTGTTGACTGGAATATCTCCTCCTAGAATCAATAATGAAATCAAGAGAACCCTTCAACTATCAAAACACTATAAAGTGGGAGACTGGTACTTATATCAGAACTATACTGAAATTAGGATTTATGGATGTGAACTGTGTCCTTTCAAGTTGCCCAGATATGTTCCAATGAGACTTTTTTCACTTGAGTATTTTAGACAAATGAACAATTCAGATATAGTTCATTTCTGTAATGCTAAGAAGAAGGCACAACTCAGAATAAAAAGCCAGTTAGGACCCTTTGTTTGTAATTCTAGGGAGGCTGGGAGAGAAGCAGAAAGGATTTTAGAAGATTATCTCAAACTACAAAAGAGTTTCTACTGGGCACCCTATGATCCATATAGTTTTATTTGTGACAGAAGAATGAAACACAAATTATCTCCATACATTCATTTTAGGATGCCAGAAATTGAACAATATGCAAATACAGATGAATGGGTGGAAGGAACTTTGGTAGAACAAGATAGTGAGCAGGTCAATATTGATAATGTAATGAAAGATATTGAAAATATACTTGACCTGGACTCTCTTGGGCAGGTACAGACAGCAGGACCTTCTTCAGCAGGAACTTCACAACAACCTTTGCAGGAGATCAGTACAGTAGCAGTAGAATCAAAAGGAAAAGAAAAAGAACCGGACATACAAGTAATTGAAAAGTTCACAATGACAGAGCAACCAGAGACATCCAAAGAACAAGGTCAGGTACAAATCACTCCAGTTCAGATCAATGAGACAGAAGTTGCCAATCTTCAAACTCCTCTTAATATGGAAAAAGGGTAAAAGAGAGAAGCTGAAACATCCACCCCTGGTGATAAATCTACAGAGCAACATGATACTAAAAGGCAGAGATTGAATCCTCTTCCAAAAGTTGAATCATTTCAAGAAATATCTGACAACCAAGAAAGAGAAGACAGTCAGCAAACAGGAACAGTAAGTGGAGCATCCACTACCTCATACAGAAAAGAGCTACAGAAGCAAAAGAGTATGGAAATTTCTTCTTTTAAGCCTCCAGTAAAAGAGGCCTGGGACATCAAAAAGACTTTTATCAATATCAAGGCCAGGAATGATCCACTGAGAATGCAAGTATATAATCAGTATTTGAAAATGGCTCCAAAGAATCAAGAAAGACTAATGTCAGCTTTTGACATTCAACAGGGAAAAATGTTAATGATCCATTTCAAACCCAAGGTGCCACAACCCCAAACAGCTGCTGATTATATTAGGACAAACTTTGAAGTCCTAGCAAAGGATATCCATCCTTTAGACCAAATTGAATTACATAAGCAGGCTGGGGAAATGATTTATTCTACTTTGACTGATAAGGCCATGGAAGCGCACAAATTACAGGATTCTTTGGAGAATACCAATACACAATTGCAACTTGAAAAGGCTTATTCTCAAGCAAAATATAATAGAATAAAAACATTGGAGGAAGTAATAATTGGATTAGGTCACAATCCAAAGGATGTCGAAGGAATAGAAACTCTAATCAAGAAAAAAGATGATGACATTGTTGCATTAAGAAAACAGTTGAAATTGCCAACCTCCAGACATCCTCAAACTGAAGAAATAATAAAGAAGAATTATGAAGAAGAAATGATGGAATTGCTCTTGAAAATGAATGAGCAACTGACTGAAACAGAAAAAGAGCTGGAGCAAGCACTGAAAGACAAACAATCTTCTCTTCCAACATCTACAACAGAGGCAATTACGTACACAACCAACAGGTCAGCCGGCAAAATCATCACAGGTAGACACTTCTAATTTGAGTTCAGAACAATTAGTAAAGCAAATGAATGACTTGAAACTTCAAGTGACTGAACTTTAGCACACCAAATTACAACTTATCAATTTAAAACAGAGATATGATCTTTCAAAAATGAGTGTTGCTGACAAATCAAGAGAAATCAAGAGATTGGAAAAATTGGTTAAAGCATTAGAAAAGGATCTCACATTGGAGAAGCCTTTGAGAGAAATAAATGATATTCTCTGGGATAATATTATTCAGTCAATAAAAGATATCTGGTCCTCAATCCAGATAATGTACAAATAGAATGATTTGGTCAGAGTAGCTCTGTATGAAGTTGAGAATACACGAGCAGAAATGGGAAATAGGCCTGAGGAAGCTAATCAGCTTATTCAGTTTCTAAACACCCAAACCAGACAGCAGCTCGAAGAAATGGGTATTCAGGATAGAACTGCAACAATCCTGGAAATAAAAAGAGTTTTCACAAAAAGGACTCTTATGCAGAATTTGGAAAGAAGGTGCTTTGACATGCAGGCAGAAATAATTGCTTTCAGAGAGAGGTTTAATGCTTTATTGAATAAAGGGTTGCCCAGCCCCATGATTTCAGAAGACAAAATAATGGACCTGGAAACTTATGTTAGAAAATTGGACATACATGCTCACAATCTAGCCAATTCCTCAGCCAGTTCATCACAAGCAACATTACCTACAGGAAGGAATCTTCATGACAGATTAGAGAATTTATTTTTTCTAGAACATGAAGTAAGGAATTTGTTTCCTAACCAGCCTAATTTCTTCAAATATACTGAGGCTGATGAAACCTTAAGGAAGCTTCAACGGAAAAAAATAGCAGAAGAGAAATGGTGGGAAGATTTATTGGAACTTTTGTAAAATTTGTCCTTATACAAAATTTTGCCTATTTACTACAGTATAAGGGATAAAAGGACGAAGAAAGGTCAAAGAGTATCAGTTCAGTTAAAGTGTATCAGTAGGAACGAAGAGTATCAGCGAAGCAAGTCAGTTAAAACAAAATTACTGAAGAAGACAACGATGAGCTAAAAAATAGCACCTGCCTCCAGTACATTCTCGAAATGAGGGAACAGCACAACATCGGTTACTTCTTGTCTTATCCATGAGACCATTTGTCTCTATTTTTATTGTAACTTATTAGTGAGTCAGCTTAGATTATATCTCGTTTTGTTAAGAGATATTTTGTATTATTTTTTGTATAAATAAGCCCTCAATTGACTTATTGAGGGTGGATTCTACTACTTTGCTGTAACATTGATTTTTTGGAATAAAAGTGCTTTGGAGAAATTTCTTTGTGGCTTGCTGGATGATGATTTGAAGCTCAAGACTTTTTGCAGGATTCATGTGTCAGACTACAGTTCAATAAGTCATTTCTATCCTATGTTTTAAGTTTTATATCTGTTTATAATATCACTGTGTTCCATTTCTGAATAATTGACAAAAAAGAATAAATCAAAAATTGCTTAAGTGTACTCTGATTTCAATTGTGATTATTCTAAATGTTTTCTTCTAAACTGGTTATAAACAATGAATTCTTGATTTCTCTTGTTTCGTTGGTTTAAACATTTTTATTACTATAGTAAAGAATTCGTAACTGCTCTTTATTTGTAATCATTCACTTTCTTTCTTTGAACATGTTGAAAGATTCTTAATTGCCTTTCATCCCCTCAAAATCCATTCTATTCACTTTAATATCTAAAATTGTTCTCTGTTTGGCTATCTTGCCCTGCAAAGCCATCTTGCGTGTAGAAACTTAATCCAATAAAGCCATCTTTGCGACTCCATAGCCCAATGGCCTAAAAATACTCAATCTTGCCCTCAGTTGGCGGATTCCACCATTCAAATTCAAACCAAATTTCTTGGACTTATAACTAGCCTAAAACTTTCTAAGAACAAAGCTAAATTTTATAGAGAGAGCCCTCTCTGGATACAGATTGGCTAGATTTTGTATCTGAAGGTTGGTTAGTGATTACCTCGGGTTTCTTTCCTTTTCTTACAACTTCAAGGAAGGCCTGAGTGATAACATAGTGGCGACTCCACTGGGGATCTGAATCATTTTTATTGTTAATATTGTTTGCTTATAAGCTATAGACAGAGTCTGAAGATCAGCCAGGTAGCCTTTGAAATGCTTTTGCTCTGCAACTGCATAGTAAATAAACGTTGCTTCATTCTATCTCTGATTTAGCTTATAAACTGAACCTTAGTTTCAAATGTTCAATCAGATTCTCTAGTTCAATAAATCTTTGAGAAAATTTTAATCAAAAATCTTAAATTTCTTGAAGAATTTTCCGAAGTTGTACTTTCATTTTATTTAAAACAAAAAATTAAAAAAGAAACATTTCTAGGAAAACTGGCTTCAGAAAGAACTCGTTATACCAGGTCAAATCCTGATCCAAACCCACCTCCGGTATTCGATAATCCAAATCTGATTCCTAGGATTCTTAGAAGACAAGAAAGTCAAGAAAGCTCTGAAAGAGGAAGTCAAGAAAGTTCTGGAAGTTCTCGACCTCTTTCTAGATCTGCATCCTGTCCTGTAAAGTGGATATATTTTGATGAAATACCTTTTGATGAGCGATTTGAAACATCTTTGTTTGTGAATTTTTCTGAAACTGAACTATCCAGACTGGTTCCGGACCCATTGTTTTTTGAAGATTTACAATTGAGATTTGTTTCATTACATCTTGACAGACATTTACAAAATTCCATTCAATCTGAACAGACCTTTGAAGAAACTTCAAACACTTCTGTAATTACTACAGCTTCCCCTAGTTCATCTTCTTTTCCTCAAATTTCTCGAACACAAACTGCCCCTCCTTCTCCTCCACATACTACTTCCAGACCATCATCACCTGTTATTCCGTTACACCTTCCGATGGCCAACCGATATGCTCCGTTAAGATTGCCAGGCAACCCTGCTGCTTTGCCTCAAGATTACCAGAGTAAAATCACCCCTTTTGATGGTTCCGGTACTTACACAGCTCAACAACATACCAAAAGGATGACAGATTACTTTGAATTTTATGAAATTGATGCTGATGATGTTCAAATGAGAATTTTTGTCCAGAGTCTTACTGGGGAAGTCAGGACATGGTTTAGGGCCCTTGCTCCAAACAGTATTGCTGACTTACCAGCCCTGTATAGGGCATTTTTGAATAGATGGGAGAAGAAAAAATACCCTCTTCAAATCCTATCTAACTTTGGAAAATTGAAAAGAGGACCTAACGAAACAGTGCAAGATTATATCATCAGATTTAACGAAGCCTACAACGCTGTCCCTCAAAACCTTAGACCCCCTCCGGATTCAGTACTGGTTAAATTCCCTGATGGCTTTGACTCTGACATAGCATATTCTCTCAGAGAAATAGCCCCCCAAACTCTAGAAGAGATGCAAAGCATAGTGGTTAGTGTTGAAGCTAACCTCATAGAAAAACGAGCTAGGGCTAGGGCTGAAAGAAGGATGCCTATCAACGAAGAGCCTTCAGCTTTTGAAAGAAATATGGATGCAATTATCAAAGGTATGGAAAGACTGGGAGATAGGGTAGAGACGATCGAAAGAAATTCTTCTAGTGATAGTCAAAATGTTGTTAGAAACCCAAACTTCAGAAGAAATCAGAACCAAAATACTGGGAAAAATGTTCCTGACCAAAACATCAGGCCACCATTCCAGGAAAATTTTGTTGAAGGTTCATCTTCTAAGGAACCTATTGAGGATGTTGAAATAAATAATGTGACTGAAAACAAGAATGAACCAGAAGTTTTCCTATCTCAAGATGATCAAGAAAATCACATTCTTGAAACATTTCAAACTCATTCAGGAGAAACTTTTGATTTTAAAGAAGGGTATGACACAGCAATTTATGAAGTTCATAAACAATACAATTTGAGAAGCAGACGGATTGATGTGCCAGAGAATAACAAACCGAAAGTTGTAAAACAAAACATCAAAGGTAAAATTAACACCCCTCCTGTACAAATTCTTTCCAGAGCAAATTCTAACCCCCCTAATCCAATAATTGAAGATGTGTCTGACAATCAACTGAATAATAAATAACTTTCTAATACTTCTCCTCTTGTAGGAAACGTAGAAGAACCAACAGAAGTTAATTTAGAAACACCTTCAAATCATAATCCCACCCATGAAAAAGAGAAAAACACTGAAGACCCAAAAAAAAGAGAAAATCCAACTGTTCAAAACACTAGAGCTCAAACAGAAAAACCTTTCAATCTAGAAGCTGAAATAGGCAAACTAAAGATAGTTGTTCCATTAGCAGAATTAGCTAAACATGGTGTTTATAGAAGCCAAATCAACAGATCCCTTAACATTACTGGAATGGATGATTCAGTGAATGTTTTTTATGATCAACCAAGACTGCTTTTTGGTCCTGAAGTTAATGGAAAACCTGAAAGTGGAGGAACTCCTCCATTTTATGTGAGCTTGAATGTTCATGACAAAATACTTCATAATGCCATGCTTGATTCTAGAGCATCCCACAATTTAATGCCAAAAGCTGTGATGGAAATTTTAAACCTAGACATTACCCGACCATATAAAGATCTTTTTTCGTTTGATTCGAGTCAGGTAAGATGTTTAGGTTTGATTAAAGATTTGTGTGTTACTTTGGTACAATACCCTGCGAAATCTATTCTGATGGATATAGTAGTTGCAGACATTCCTCCCAAATATGGTATGTTATTGTCTAGATCCTGGGGTGCCAAACTCGGAGGATCTCTTCAGCTAGATATGTCATTTGCTACCATTTCAGTTTTTGGTCAACCTAAAAGACTATACAGAGAGACCTTGATGAAATATTTAGTCAGTAGCCATGAGAAGCCTAAAAACTTCCCTGTCTATTCAGTACATTCTGATATGGACTCTTTCATCCTGTATAATGCTGAATTGGACCTTCCCACTGAACTAGAAGCACCAGAAACAGAAACTGCAACTAAATCTACTGTTCAAATCGAAGAAATCTCTGAAAACAAAGAAACATCAAACATTCAAGAGATACCAGAAAAAATTGAAAAACCAGAGCTCCCTGTTATAAAACATGTTAAAACAGTTGATGAAGATTATGAACATGAAATTCTATGGCATTTAGAATTTGATGGTTCAGTAAATAAGTTAGGAGCAGGAGCTGGAATTTGGATACATAACGTTGAAAATGATCTTGCCGAAGGCCATGCTTATAGATTGAACTTTAGATGCACTAATAATATGGCAGAGTATGAAGCTCTTTTGCTAGGGCTTAAACATGTCAAAAAGTTAGGAGAAATTAGAGTATCAATCATAGGAGACTCTGAGTTAATTATTCAACAGATCAATGGTGAATGTTCAACAAAAGACCCCAGATTAAGACAATACAGAGAAACAGTTGTGGAAATTCTCAACACTTTTCTACAAGCTCAACTTGCCAAAATTCCTAGAAAACAAAATTTGCATGCTCACAGTCTTGCAATGTTCGCTAGCACCTGTAAATTACCTTTTGGACCTAATCATCAGTTCACAGCTGAGATTAGACATAGACCTGCTATACTGGACAATCTCTTGAATTGGCAAGTGTTTGTAAATAATAGTTAGATTAACAATTTTTTGACCTTAGAAAATGAGTTCTCTAACAGTAGTATAGATGAAGACATAACAATCAATGAATCTGATCAAATGGATAAACAAGCAACAGATATTTCAGAAGAGACTGCAATTCACATGCTTCACCCAACCACATTCACTGAAAAATATATGCAGGATTTGAAACAAATGGAATTCGATGAGATTATAGAAGATGAATCTGAAATTATTAATCTGAAAGATAATCATTTACCCAAAGGATTAACTCCATTGGGAGATCTTTTTGACTCAAATGACATTCCACTAAAACCCAAAATGGAACCGTTAAAAGCTGATATCGAAGAAGTCAATTTAGGAACTGAAGGAAATCCCAAGATGGTTAAACTATCTAAATCTCTGCCAGAAGATCAAAAGGTTAAATATGTTGAACTTTTAAAAGAATTCCAGGATGTTTTTGCCTGGAGTTATGAAGATCTTAAATCATATGATACATCAATAATTCAACATACAATACCTTTGAAACCAGATCAGAAACCTTTCAAACAAAAACTTAGAAGGATCAATCTTGTTTTACTACCTTCAATTGAGAAAGAAATTAAAAGAATGTATGAAGTAGGAATTATAGCCCCTATTAGGTTTTCTGAATGGATTTCTAATTTGGTACCAACAAGGAAAAATACTGGAGAGATTAGACTGTGTGTCGATTTGAGAAATTTAAACAAAGTTTCTTTAAAAAATACTGGAGAGATTAGACTGTGTGTTGATTTGAGAAATTTAAACAAAGTTTCTTTAAAAGATAACTATCCTCTGCCTAAAATGGACCATATCTTACAAAGGGTAGTGGGATCTTCAAGGATTTCTCTTTTGGATGGATTTTCAGGGTATAACCAGATTTTGGTTCATCCTGATGATCAAGACAAAACAGCATTTACAACACCATGGGGTACTTTTAAATATGTCAAGATGCCATTTGGACTCAAAAACGCAGGAGAAACCTTCCAAAGAGCAATGGACATTGCCTTTGCCAAAGAAATACATGATTTTCTGGTTATTTATCTAGATGATTTAACTGTTTTTTCCAAAACAGATCAGCAACATTTAGATCATCTAAGACAAGTGTTTATAAAATGCAGGAAGTATGGTATTTCTTTAAATCCGAAAAAATCACTATTTGGTCTTGAAGAAGGAAAGCTCCTAGGTCACATTATTTCTAAAGATGGCATTAGAATTGATCCTGAAAGAATACAAGCAATTTTGCAGATACCACATCCCAGAAACATTAAAGAACTTCAAGCTTTCATAGGAAAGATCAATTTTTTTAGAAGATTCATTTCTAGTTTAGCTGAATTACTTAGGCTGCTTACTAACATGTTAAGAAAGGATTCAAGTATTGACTGGACCATGGAAGCCAAGAAATCAAAATGGCTTTAACCAGAACACCAGTTCTTACCAGTCCAAAATTTGATAGAGATTTCATAATTTTTTCATTTGCTTCTGAACATACAGTTGCAGTTGTTTTACTACAAAAGGATGATCAGGGATGTGAAAAACCAATAGCCTTTTTTAGTAAAGCACTTAGAGATGCATCATTGAAATATATTATCATGGAGAAACAAGCTTTTGCACTTGTGAAAGCGATTAAAGATTTCAGAGTTTATATATTGTATTCTCATGTGATAGCTTATGTACCTAATGCTGTCGTTAAAGACATCTTAACTCAAGATGGTATTGAAGGCAAAAGAGGTAAGTGGATAGCTACCATATTAGAATATGATATTGAAATAAAACCAAAAAAACTCATAAAAGGTCAAGGATTGGCTCAACTCATGACTGAAACGAATTTCCAAGCCCTGGATATTAATGAACTGGATGACGAACAGGAGATGGCGACTCCACAGATCAGTCAGGCCTTTTTAGACTCACCCTGGTACACTGATATTATTTATGTTTTATTAAAACTGCAAGCTCCTCCAGGGTTATCCAGAACGAAACAAAGATTTTTGAAAATGACATCTTTAAAATATTGTATTTTAGATAGTGCTCTTTTTTGGAAGAATCATGATGGAATTCTATTAAATTTTTTATTGAAAGATGAAACTGACAAGGTTCTTAATGAATTTCATGCAGGAGATTGTGGTGGACACCTCTAATGGAAGTCAACTGCAGATAAGATCTTAAGGGCTGGTTTTTATTGGCCAACATTGTTTTCAGATGTTAAGAAATTTGTAACTGCTTGCCATAAGTGTCAGATCTTTGAGGGAAAGAGAAAATTTTTACCCTTACCATTAAAACCAATTTCCACCGAGAGACCCTTTCAACAATGGGGACTGGATTTTATTGGAGAAATCCATCCCCCTTCTTCTGGGCAAAACAGATGGATCCTCACTGCTCCAGATTACTTTACTAAATGGATTGAAGAAATCCCATGTAGACAAGCCAATGATTCGGTAATTATAGGGTTCTTAGAAACCAATATACTTTCAAGATTTGGCTGTCCAGAGAAAATTATAACTCATAATGCTGTTGCTTTTAAGTCTAAGAAAATGATTAGTTTCTGTAATAAATATCACATCACTTTAGGCCATTCAACAGCCTATTATCCTCAGGGTAATGGATTGGCTGAATCTTTCAATAAAAGCCTCATTAATATCATTAAAAAATTATTGGAAGAGAATAAAAAGAATTTGCATAAGAAACTTACCAATGCATTGTGGGCAGACAGACTTACAACCAAAAAATCAATTGGGATTAGTCCATATGAATTAGTTTATGGTATTGAGGCTAGATTTCCATCATCCTTAGGAATTCCTGTTATGAAGTTACTTCAGGAGGCTCAAGTAGAACCAAATGACATTCAGAGAAGAATAAATCAAACAATTAACTTGTAGAAAACCAGAGAAGAAGTGTATCAACGATCCCAAGTTTTACAAGAAAAATAAAAGAAGTTGTTTGACAAAAGGACTAAAGCAGAAGATTTTCAAATAGGAGATAAAGTTTTAAGATGGGATTCCAGAAGGGAAGATAAAGGGAAACATGGGAAATTTGATTTCTTATGGAAAGGACCTTACATCATTCATGCTTTACAGGGAAATAACACATATTTTTTGAAAAATTTGGATGGTTCAGAAGTTGAGGAAGGACCAGTCAATGGTCGAATGCTAAAACACTACTTTGATTCCATTTACTAGGATGTTCTGATTTTTTTTTCTAACATGTACATAATATATCCTTTCTAATGCATCAGTTTTGATTGGATGGTGAAATGTTGAAGTTGAAGCCCGAAGTGAAGGCCCTAAGCTTCAGAAGTTTTACTATCATATATACAAATAAAGCCACCAGAAAAAGAAGATTACATGGTTCAGTTGAAGGCATTTTGAGGCATCTGACCTGCTGTTCTTGACTTTTCACCAGGAAAATCCATCCCCAAGTGGAGCCAGTGTTAGACTCCTATACCAATAGGTGTCATTTTTCATGATTGACTTTTTGAACTATGCAATATGTCAAACCTTTTTCTTGTTGCAAAGGTGTTCCATATTTTCAAAAAATCAAAAACTCAAAAAATTTAAAAAAATGTAAAGAGGGTATACCCTAAAAGAAAAATCAAAGGGTAAAAAGAATAAAATGGTCAAAAAAGTGAAAGAAATGAACCCCAAACAAAAATAGACCAGGAAAGTGTGCAAGTCTAAATGCCACTACTATTTCATTTTTTCTATAATAAAGCAATTGTGTGCAGCTTGTCAAACTTTTGCCACAATTTATGAAGGGTCAAACTGTTTAAACTTGACTCATTCATTTTTCAATTTCATGCTGTAGAATAGAGAATAAATATCTGACCAAACAGTTTAATCTTGGCAGATAAGTAGATAGGTAGAGTTAATAAAAGGTGCTCAACAGTTTAATCTGAGCCCTTGGATGTAATAAGGTTAGAATTATATAGGTTTTCCATGTAAAAGAAAAAGAAGATTGAGAAGGGTTTGCAAGTCTAAGTGCACCCTAATAAAGAAGAGAAAATGGTAGGGTAAAGTAAGTAGGGTAGGTAGATGTTATTGCAGAATTGCATGTGACGAATGATGATTCCAAATGTGTTCAATTTTACTTTCATCACAAAGTGCAAAGGCAGATACTACATTGGAAAAAGTTCACAACAAAGCAAAGTCAAGATTATTAATTTCCCCCTTCATTTTCCCTAAAGATTTCACTAATTTCCCCTAAGTGCTAAGGTATTTGAAGATTAGAGGGGCTCAAGGCATTTCCTTGACTTTTGGAGGGACCGGACCCTCGGCCCAATAATTGGAGAGGACCTAAGTACTTGAAATCATTCACTATCGCATTCATTCACCTCTCAAAATCTTTTCCTAAGTAAAATCTCATTTTACTTAGGAAAATCCTTCAGTATTTCATGAAAAGCTCTCAAAATCACTTTTTATTCTAAGTTTAAGTGATGAAAGTATAATAATGCCATTTACTTTTGAATCTTCACTTTCTTGGTTATATTTAAGTATTTTGAGTTCACCTTGTCCCCTTGTCATATTAATTCTAATTTATATATTAACTCCTTATAAAATCACCTTTTCCTATGTATATAACTCATTTTCATATAATATTTCCAAAACCCATGTATTATTACAATTTTAGCCAAAAAGTACTTAATTCCCACTTATTCAAACAAAAACCCACATTATAATCCTTCTTGACTAAATATACCTGTATAATTATTCCGCCCCCTATAGTAAATAAATCGCATCAGTTTAATTGCTATATAAATAAAAATATATGAAAAAACATTTAAACATATTATATATGTTTAAAACAGAAAAATAAACACAAAGTTTAATTAAAACCAAACTTTGAAATAAATCATCCCTGCGCATTTAACATTTCCCGACCATTTTTCCATATGAGATTAATTAGTCCTTAAGATTAATTAATAATCAACCACCACCAATAGAACTCCGCCCGATGCGATTAATTAACCGTTAAGTACGTTGGGCCCGTGTCGTTAACTCCCTGCCGTCTTCCTGTCCCGTCGACCGTCCGATTACCTGCTCTGAGATCAACGATCCTTATCCATTTCGCTGGCCATCTGCGTACGAAAGATAACGCGCGATGGCCAAGCAGTTTTTGAATAGTGTCATGCTACGTGTCATCCATTGTATCGCATCGCTGCCTCTCCGCTCAAAACAACCTTTCATCATAAGCGGTGCGATAAAAACCATTTACCGCCCTTCCTGTTCATGACATGACCGTTGTACTATGATGACGTCAGCCAATAAAATAATAAAAATTCCCCCCCCCATTTGAATTTGCCGATAAAACAAAAATTTCGTGTCTTTTTCATTATTTCGTACGCAGACGACGAAATACATTCTCCCCGTAAAAAATTCAAATATCAAAAGCTGAAGTCCACCAACCTTGGCCTCGTCAAAGAAAATTGCAGTCAAGCATTCAAGAAATCAGTCGCCCTATCCAGTACCTGTTTGAAATCAGTGTCATCCTCAGAAAAACAGGTATTTACCCTAGAAAATCCCACTGAACTCTGTAATAAACCTGATTTTCGTACTCATTCACTGAAACAGAGTTAAAAATTAATTGCTAGTTCAGTTCTAAATCCTGAGAAGTGTAATTATATTCCCAAACTTGCAATTGCACCTGTTTCTCCCGTCAAAACCCGAATTTCCATTTTTTTGAATACACAAGAACCAAAAATGGAAGTTCTGGTGGCTTTAAACGTAGCACCGTTGAATGCCCCTCATAAAGAATTGGATTATTTACCTTTAGCCGATATGGACTTTCAAATTAAAGACTTGGGTGTCAGTGAGAATCCCCTTCGAATATTTTGTCACTGCAGAGACAATTATTTGAATGGTTCCGACGTAATTGGACTCTGGGAGTCCAATATGCCTATGTACTTTCTCCCAGCAGTCCATATTTTCCCTGAAATCATCCATCTTTTCCATTCCAGTTATGATCCTAACCAAAGAGTAGTTTTATCCCCAAATCAAGATGTCCTCTTCCTAATAACTGCTCAATCCATAAATGAGATGCTACATTTCCAACCAGGTCAAGCCCTCACTCCTCTGCACATGGCTGAATTGCTTGAAAAGTCTACCCAATTGTCCCCTGAAGAGTTAAACCGTCTTTGTCAGACTTTCATGCTGCCACAGCATCAGCCTAAAGGACCTCCCCCTTATGGCTACACCTATTTTACTGATGAAGGCAGAGTCATTTTAAAAATGATTTCCTCAATAATGGGTTTTAACACTAGTGAGTTTGTTGACCAATTGACCCTAGTGCTATTGTCTATTTTTACCTCTGGGCAGCCTCCTATTGTTAGGTATGATTTTGCATCTTTTATTGCTGATAAAATCCATGATAAATTCATGAGATTTGGAAATGAGAGAGTATTCAAATATTCTTCCTTCATATATCATCTCATGATATACTATCAGTCAGAAAGTTTTCCTTTTCATATGTAGAAACTTGATGCTAAAGGAAACCCTAGATCAGTTATCTTTTGGTCTGCTATCCCCCATCATTCTCTTGATTCTCCTTACACCTACAGTGAGTTCATTGATCTGTTTGTACATCCAGCAACCACTTTGTTGACTGGAATATCTCCTCCTAGAATCAATAATGAAATCAAGAGAACCCTTCAACTATCAAAACACTATAAAGTGGGAGACTGGTACTTATATCAGAACTATACTGAAATTAGGATTTATGGATGTGAACTGTGTCCTTTCAAGTTGCCCAGATATGTTCCAATGAGACTTTTTTCACTTGAGTATTTTAGACAAATGAACAATTCAGATATAGTTCATTTCTGTAATGCTAAGAAGAAGGCACAACTCAGAATAAAAAGCCAGTTAGGACCCTTTGTTTGTAATTCTAGGGAGGCTGGGAGAGAAGCAGAAAGGATTTTAGAAGATTATCTCAAACTACAAAAGAGTTTCTACTGGGCACCCTATGATCCATATAGTTTTATTTGTGACAGAAGAATGAAACACAAATTATCTCCATACATTCATTTTAGGATGCCAGAAATTGAACAATATGCAAATACAGATGAATGGGTGGAAGGAACTTTGGTAGAGCAAGATAGTGAGTAGGTCAATGTTGATAATGTAATGAAAGATCTTGAAAATATACTTGACCTGGACTCTCTTGGGCAGGTACAGACAGCAGGACCTTCTTCAGCAGGAACTTCACAACAACCTTTGCAGGAGATCAGTACAGTGGCAGTAGAATCAAAAGGAAAAGAAAAGGAACCAGACATACAAATAATTGAAAAATTCACAATGACAGAGCTACCAGAAACATCCAAAGAAAAAAATCAGGCACAAATCCCTCCAGTTCATATCAATGAGACAGAGGTTGCCAATCTTCAAACTCCTCTTAATATGGAAAAAGGGAAAAAGAGAGAAGCTGAAACATCCACCCCTAGTGATAAATTTACAGAGCAGCATGATAATAAAAGGCAGAGATTGAATCCTCTTCCAGAAGTTGAATCATTTCAAGAAATCTCTGACAACCAAGAAAGAGAAGACAGTCAGAAACAGGAACAGTTAGTGGAGCATCCACTACCTCATACAGGAAAGAGCTACAAAAGCAAAAGAGTATGGAAATTTCTTCTTTTAATCCTCCTGCAAAAGAGGCCCGGGACATCAAAAATACATTTATCAATATCAAGGCCATGAATGATCCACTAAGAATGCAAGTATATAATCAGTATTTGAAAATGGCTCCAAAGAATCAAGAAACACTAATGTCAGCTTTTGACATTCAACAAGGCAAAATGTTAATGAGCCATTTCAAACCTAAGGTGCCACAACCCCAAACAACTGCTAATTATATTAGGAGAAAATTTGAAGTCCTAGCAAAGGATATCCATCCTTTAGACCAGATTGAATTACATAAGCAGACTGGGGAAATGATTTATTCCACTTTGACTGATAAAGCCATGGTAGCTCAAAAGTTACAGGATTCTTTGGAAAACACCAATACACAATTGCAACTTGAAAAGGCTTCTTCTCAAGAAAAAGATAACAGAATAAAAACATTGGAGGAAGTAATAATTGGATTAGGTCACAATCCGAAGGATGTCAAAGGAATAGAAACTTTAATTAAGAAAAAGGATGATGACATTGCTGCATTGAGAAAACAGTTGAAATTGCCAGCCTCCAGACATCCTCAAACTGAAGAAATAATAAAGAATAATTCTGAAGAAGAAATGATGGAGTTGCTCTTGAAAATGAATGTGCAACTAACTGAAACAGAAAAAGAACTGGAGCAAGCACTAAAAGACAAACAATCTGCTCTTCCGATATCTACAACAGAGGAAATTACAGGTACACAGCCAGCAGAATCATCACAGGTAGACAATTCTAATTTGAGTTCAGAACAATTAGCAAAGCAAATGAATGACTTGAAAATTCAAGTAACTGAACTTCAGCACACAAAGTTACAACTGATCAATTTAGAACAGAGATATAATCTTTCAAAAATGAGTGTTGCTGACAAATCAAGAGAAATCAAGAGATTGGAAAAATTGGTTAAAGCATTAGAAAAGGATCTCACATTGGAGAAGCCTTTGAGAGAAATAAATGATATTCTTTGGGATAATATTAGTCAGTCAATAAAATATATATGGTCCTCAATCCAGATAATGTACGAACAAAATGATTTGGTCAGAGTAGCTCTAGAGGAAGTTGAGAATACACGAGAAGAATTGGGAAATAGGCCTGAGGAAGCTAATCAGCTTATTCAGTTTCTAAACACCCAAACCAGACAGCAGCTTGAAGAAGTGGGTATTCAGGATAGAACTACAACAATCTTGGAACTAAAAAGAGTTTTTACAAAAAGGACTCTTATGCAGAATTTGGAAAGAAGGTGCTTTGACATGCAAGCAGAAATAATTGATTTCAGAAAGAGGTTTAATGTTTTATTGAATAAAGGGTTTCCCAGCCCCATGATTTCAGAAGACAAAATAATGGACCTGGAAACTTATATTAGAAAATTGGACATACATGCTCACAATCTAGCCAATTCCTCGGCCAGTTCATCACAAGAAACATTACCCACAGGAAGAAATCTTCATGACAGATTAGAGAATTTATTTTATTTGGAACATGAAGTAAGGCATTTGTTTCCTAACCAACCTACTTTTTTCAGATATACTGAGGCTGATGAAACCTTAAGGAAGCTTCAACGGACAAGAATAGCAGAAGAGAAATGGTGGGAAGATTTATTGGAACTTTTGTAAAATTTGTCCTTATACAAAATTTTGCCTATTTACTACAGTATAAAGGATAAAAGGACAAAGAAAGATCAAAGAGTATCAGTTCAGTTAAAGTGTATCAGTAGGAACGAAGAGTATCAGTGAAGCAATTCATTTAAAACAAAATTACTGAAGAAGACAACGATGAGCTAAAAAATAGCACCTGCCTCTAGCACATCCTCAAAATGAGGGAACAGCACAACATCGATTACTTCTTGTCTTATCCATGAGACCTTTTGTCTCTATTTTTATTGTAACTTATTAGTGAGTCACCTTAGATTATATCTCGTTTTGTTAAGAGATATTAGGTATGATTTTTTGTATAAATAAGCCCTCAATTGACTTATTGAGGGTGGATTCTTCTACTTTGCTGTAACATTGACTTTTTGGAATAAAAGCGCTTTGGAGAAATTTCTTTGTGGCTTGTTGGATGATGATTTGAAGCTCAAGACTTTTTGCAGGATTCATGTGTCAGACTACAGTTCAATAATTCATTTCTATCCTGTGTTTTAAGTTTTATATCTATTTATAATTTCACTATGTTCCATTTCTAAATAATTGACAAAAAATAATAAATTAGAAATTACTTAAGTGTACTCTGATTTCAATTGTGATTATTCTAAATTTTTTCTTCTAAACTGTTTATAAACAATGAATTCTTAATTGCTCTTGTTTCGCTGGTTTAAACATTTTGATTACTATAGTAAATAATTCTTAATTGATCTTTATTTGTAATCATTCACTTTCTTTCTTTGAACATGTTGAAATATTCTTAATTGCCTTTCATCCCTTCAAACTCCATTCCATTCACTTTAATATCTAAAATTGTTCTCTGTTTGGCTATCTTGCCCTGCAAAGCCATCTTGTGTGTAGAAAATTAATCCAGTAAAGTCATCCTTTCGACTCCATATCCCAATGGCCTAAAAATACTCAATCTTGCCCTCAGTTGGCGGATTCCACCATTCAAATTCAAACCAAATTTCTTGGACTTATAACTAGCCTAAAACTTTCTAAGAACAAAGCTAAATTTTAAAGAGAGAGCCCTCTCTGGATACAGATTGGCTAGATTCTGTATCTGAAGGTTGGTTTGTGGTTACCTCGGATTTACTTTCCTTTTCCACAAATTCGAGGAAAATCTGAGTGATAACGGGAGTTTTG